>BSBK01000011.1:3415000-4015000 GCA_027943335.1 Chamaecyparis obtusa | reverse complement strand
TCTACCAATGTTGAGATAAATAGTTGATGATATCACATCTACTAATGAAGCTCAATTACTGGATGAGATTAAGTTTGATATAGATCAAGAGATGAACATAGGAAAATTGTTGAGATAAATAGTTGATAATAACACATCTACCAATGAAGCTCAACTATTGGATGAGATTAAGTTCAATATAGATCAATAGATGAACACAATGACCTCATAAAGTGGTGGGTAGTTTTTACAAGATATAGGTATAATTATTTTTTTAGGATAGGATTTAATTTATTCATTAATTTTTTATATCTTTGTATGCAGTGGTGATACATGAAACAAATTTATAATAAAATTGTAGATGAAATATATGTAAGATTAGAATACAATCCTGATGAAAAGTCTTTGCTGATATGGGAATTATATATTTAACTAAAAAAAGGTTAAGAATTATTGACACACGAAGAGACTTTGGTCAAATGATGACACACAAAGTTGGGGAAGCTAATCCTAGGATCAATGCAAAACTCAATGTCATTGTAGCCAAGTTTAATAAATCCCAAATGGAACAATTAGTCAAGGACAAAGATCAAGGATATGCCTAAAGAATGGACAAATAAGTCAACAAAAGGGAAGAAGCCCAGTGTAAGATTAAAAGTAAAAATTTAGAAATGGAAAATCAACAATTGAATACACAAGTGAGAAATGATAGGTTTCAACTAATGTTTCTTGTAATTCAAATAAGATTTTTCAATATGATGGCTTGGGTTGAAAAGTTTTGGATTGTCCACATGAGAAATTTTAGTATTGTTCAAGAACATAAAAGGATGAAAAGTAAGCTTCAAGAAAAGGTCTAAGAAATACACAATAGAAATTCCCTATATAATAAGGAAATTGCAGATGCCCAAGTATTACTAAAAAAAAATACCTAGAATCATTTGATGTTCTGAAATCAAGGACAAAATATTTTCAAGATATTGAAGGAGTAAGCTTGTTGCCATTGTTCAATAATGATGGGATATGAAGAGTCAACATCTATGGATGTCGGAGTGCACGATGGTGTTTCTAGATGTTTTAGAGGAGGTAAAGAATGAGGACCTCACACTTGAAAAGACTTATAGCCACCTGGAAAACATGGTCAACGTTGAGTTCTCTATAAGGAAAATCACAAGTGATGTTGATGCATATTCAAACCAGGAGTATCTTAATCATCTTTTCCAAATCCTTCTATGGCTTGTTAGAGTATAATCTCTATTATGTTTTATCTCATTAAGTTTTGTAAATGATTGTTAAACCCAAAACACATAATGAAGAGGCATGAGCTTTTGAAGTATTGCCATATAAAGTAGGCATTTAATATTGTATAAAAAAGGAATCATATGAAATACAATACAAGGGATTTTTTACAAATTCTATGGTTAACAATTTCCTCCACTCAATTCAATTTCTCTATTTTTTTAGCTCCACTAAATAGAAGTTGTTTGAAATTTTTGCATGTAAAGTTATTTTATGTTATATTAATTTGGATATTTTCCATGTCTTAGGTAAATTGAAGAAGTATATTTCTTTATTAAAGTTATTTACTTGGTTCTCTCAAGGAGAGATTAAATTCAAACAGATAAATTATCCTAATTCTAAGAAATGAAGCTGCGGACAGATCCAAAAAAGGTGCATATGTAAACATTGTCTTTCAAAGTAATACATATAGATTTCAGTAAGGGGTTACTCTATCACCCAGAAAAGGATAGGACACTGCCCACATTAGATTACGCAAGATTACATTCAGATAGTTAGAAGTAGGAGTAGGAGTAGTGTAGGAAATAGAAGATAAGTTTGGTTCAAATTTATATGTTGGTTTGAACTAGTTAGGAAGAAGAACTAAAGATACGGATTGTAATATGCTCAAATTATCATCATTCACATTTAGTAGGATAAATAAGTGGTGATAAGGTATACCTGCCTTGGTCTTATAGAATCTAAAGCATAGTGAATAGAAACTATACATAGGTTCATTCCATTAGTTGGCCATATTACTTGTAAAATATGAACATAGAGCCTGCCATACTCCCAAGATTTCATAATGTTATGATTTTGGAACCAAGAGGTCCTAGTGTAAGCTGCCTTATATTTGGCACTCTTCTTGCACACTCAATAGCACTAGCTCTGGTACCAATGATGCAAGTTACTCCTCTATCTCAAATCACATATGCAAATAACTTGAATAATTTGAATTAAATCTGATTTATCAAGTACATAATGGGTTGAAAGACATTAGCAACTCAAAAATGAAAAGAAATAGACATGAAGATTGCAAGGTTGTGCTTTTTCTTTCTATTTAGATACTTCCAAAATTTAAAGTACAATGTAAATATGAAAATAATAAAATGCATAGTATCCCTATAGGCATCTCAAAAATCCTTAAATGTGATACATATCTTATATAAATTTATTCTATAGAAAAAAAGAGTAATCAATAGAAACTATCTCCTTCATCTTAGGTTTATATTACAATCTAGCTTCCCGATTGCATAGTTGTTGTGAATCACCACCATATGTCCATGTGGACCTCAAAACATCTCCAATCTAAAACAATCAAAAAATAAGAAAGAGGAAACTATAAAGAATTCATCCCACACTTGAGCTACAATTGTATTTCTATCTTTGTCCTTCAACCTGCAACTCTAGAATTGAATCCTCCAACTCCTATCTTGAATTAATGAAATGTGATGTCATGAATAACTCTCACTTTTGCATTGAATGTTGTTATAAATTTCAACAAGTCAACTTTAACTTCCACCAATAAAAAGTAACATACATTATTAATGCAAAATCAATGACTAATCAAATTGATCAATTATAACAACTCCTTATCTCCACAAGAATATGTTGTAATAAATCTGCTACCTCTTTTGATCTGGATACCCACCAATGAAGAGATACTATTTAAACATAGCAAGTGTAATATTTTGAAATATTTACTATCGGATAACTACTGCCAACAATAGTCAAAATTGAAAATTTCAAGAATATGCCAAGATGTTGCCGACATGTGTCAAACTCCTGTACTACATTAAACCTTGACCAACTAATTTATCAAATATTTTAGACCTTATTACATTCAATTTATTTCCAAAAGCATTTAAAACTAAACTATCTTAAAAATGAAATAAAATATTTTTAATTGATACAAGACTGTTACCACAACTCACGATACTGCATCATTCGAACACTTTCTACACAAGACAAACCTTGCAAGATCACCCACATCATTTCTCTGTAACATCGCTATCTGCAGCAGCAAAGAAAATAGCAACTCACACAAACATCACAGCCCATACAGCTCATGAATCATATAGCAGATGACACTCAAATCCACAGGCCCGGACTTTTAGAGAACTCTGATATCATGAGAAGAAACGTAAAAACAGATAGAAACAAAACAGTGCTTATCGCTTCTTTTTAGAGCACAAAGATAACAGGTTTTTGTATTCAGTTTAGAGAAATACAAATTGCAAATTCTACATACCAAGTAGCATAGAGTTTGCTTGAAATTTATTATGGGTAAGTAATATTTAGCGAGGGAGACGACTGCAGGCGCGGTTACGTTGCAGTTGGTCTGTGCTGACAGACTTGTATAATTATTTTATTTATTCTAGCAATAATGACTTCATCTCTGCCAGGGCTTGTACACTCTTAGTAATAAGATTAGTTGTTGAGAAAACCAGCGTAGAAAGATTAAATGGATACATAACAGAAGAGTTTCCACTCCAGATCTGCTCTGAAAACAGTTCATAAAGCTTCTGAGTACCATGAGATCCATCCTAGAACACGTGTGCTTATATTGCTGCAGAACAAATTCTGTGGATTAGTCTTTCCACAGTCAACTTCTGCATTAAACAGTCCCGATCCACAGCATGCCGACGTAGAATCGCTAAATCCTGCTCCAAGATATTTCATAGATTCATTTCAGTTTTCAGTGACAAAACCACTGAAGCCAAAAGAAAAAGCAGCAGGGATTTTGAATAGGAGGTTATTGAAAGAGACCAACTTACCATAGGCTTCAGGATTTTGAATTATGCTCAGTAATCCATCGTAAGCATTAAGTTGGATGATGCTCACTCCGTCGAGATTTCCATTGAGGAGATTCACAAGAGACTTGGAAGCACTGTTATATGCCATAGCCAGCTGGTTTGCAGCATCCAGACATTTCCCATGTGATGTATTGTAAGCAATATATTTGATGTAAGGACTACAACCCACAGGTGGAATGTTGATTATAAGGAATTTTCTTGCCCCGCCATTGTAAAGCGTCTGTCATGTTACATGGTTGTAATGATTTACTTCTTGTAAACTGAAAGATGTTTTTCGTATTGACAAAGGGAAGAAATTTGGAAATTTGGCGGATTTCAGACTTACTACAATAGACTGATTAAATTTGGCGAGCAGGAGAGTGACAAACTCTGCTGGAGTTGTAGTGTTTTGAAAAGTAGTGTTGGCTATGTAGGAGCCAATGTCGTTGCCTCCAACTGTAATGCCAAATAAAGACTTTTTCAAGCTCGCTGTCCTCGTTAGATTATCAGAATACTGCTCGTACAGAAATAGTTGCTGGCTCATACTGACTACTTTCTGCAAGATTGTAGAAGATTAGGTAAAACTACATACTATCAAACTTCTGGTTGAAATTTTTGAAGGGTAGTTCCATGACGACTTTCTGCAAGATTGTACAAGATTAGGTACAACTACATGCTATCAAACTTTTGGCTGAAAATTTTGAAGGGTAGTTCCTACGCTATTTCAGAGAGTGGTTTGTTTAGGAGAAATGGAGGAGAGGGTGGATTAACAATTTATTTTTATTTTGGTAAGTCACTATCAATAGTTTATTTTATTTGTTGGGTAAGTAACCAATTATTCTATTTTTGAAAGTACAAATAAAAGTTGTTTAAACAAGAGTTAAAAGATTGACAAATAATGGGTCCATAAAATTATGAAAGACAAAGATTTTTTAAAAATATCACAAGTTTTTGTTTCATGATTTCTTTAAAAAATTGTAAATCATTAAAAGAATTTATTTTAACAATTAAATCTTTTTTTCACAAATTTATATTTCATTAAAATTAATTTTAAAAAAATATCTAATTTTATCTCTATCAATTATTTTTATGTCTTATATTTAATAAAACTCAATTTTTAATAAAAAGATAACTATAAAAAATATCTTCATTTTAATAGACTTTTATTTAATAAGTTATGTTTGAATTATAACCTAAAATTAATAAAAGAAACAAAAGAATCTTTATATTTTTATTTTATTCTATCAATGTTATAATAACTATTAAAATATTGTTGCTCAACAACAATTGACAAGGATGATTGTAATGTTTTAGAATTATGCAATCTAACAATGTTGAAGACTTTAAATAATGACATTTAAAATTATACTCGACGGAATTGACTTTCCCAAGAAATAAGGACATCGACTTGGCTACAAACATTCAGATACTAACCAAAAACTCACCTAATCCACACCAGAAGTTTAGATTATACAGGGCTCAGATCAAAATATTTTTCTTTCATACAAAATTTTCAGGATTTTTGGGGGCTGAAAAAATAGATTTAGTCATCGACTGAATATTTTCTAGGAAGAAAAAGATCTGAGCAGGCACCTGTGTGGCGCCCGTTGAGTCGAGCAAACCGCTACTTCCTGATGCGAAATTTATCCCTCTTGAAAAATCTGCCTCTGGTTGGAGATAAGGAGGAGGAAAAGGGAGCCCCATGTAATTAGCTGCAACCACAACCAATGCATTATATTGTTGTTAATACTCTCAAAAGCTGAATTTTTGCATCTACACGAAAACAAAACAGATTGAATAAAAGCATACAAATCTGTAACAAGAAATCATACCAACGAAGTCGAAAGCGGTGCGGCCATCAGTAAAACGGCCAGTTGGGCATGGGAAAAAGGACACGCCATATGGGATGAAATTTGCACGCGCTGTACAGTTTGGAATATAATTATTATTGCCTGCATCTGCTAACGAGTCTCCAAACACATACAGGGCCGGCACATAAGCCTCTGTTTCAGCTGCTACAAAACCAGTGATGAGCCATAGCCCAATTAAAACACTCAGTACTGAACTCGCCATTTTCATCTTAACAACTCATTCTAACACCACAGCTGCTGAATCTTGTAACTCATTTACCTATTTACATAGCATGCTCTTGCAGGTGGAGTTAAGAAGGACAATTTGTGTATGTGCATTAATACAGTGGACCAAAATTTCATCCAATTCATTGGAATTTAATTTTTAGTGGACCCCTCAGTGATGTCTGATTCAGGTGGGGTGCGATGAGCGTTGGCCAGATTTATACCTTTTGTCTGCATAGAAACCAATTAAATACAGATTTTATGTGTACTGAATAAATGTGTTGCGTCTATGGACATTTTTTGCTGGTGCAAAGGGAAAAATAGTTGTATTAGAGGAATTAAATGCTAACTGGACCACAGAAGAGCGAAGGCCCGAGGGGACACTTCTGTAATTCACGATATATTCATTGCTGGAGTGAAAAGCATCACAGCTGCCAAAAATGTCTATTATCAACATACACTCTGAAGGACTATCATTATATGCACATTAACAACCAGTAACACTTCCTGAATGACCATAAGAAATATATTAAAATCACTCATAAGCAAGAATTCATTGATATTTTTTGAAACTCGAATACACGGTCACCATAAAGAACTATTGTGTGAGTTACATATTTGGGAAAATATTATTCATATGCTAACAGACCATTTCAAGGTTTAATTTTGATGAGGTCAACCGTTAGATATGTATTTTTATTTATTTATTTTTTATCATTTATAAATAGGATATATATTTTTAAGTGTATGGATGAATATATACAAAGTTAAATGTAAGATATTGTTTAAAGGTTTTGATGAGGTTAATCATTAATTATATATTTTTATTTATTTAATTTTTCTATCATTTTGATTATCATTTATAAATAGTATATTTTTTGAAGTGTATAGATGAATATATACGAAGTCAAATGTAAGAAAAAATGGTGCTATTAAATGTTTATGGACGTTCTCACATTTTTGTCATAAAAAATAATATAAAAATATTAATATATTATGGTCTGAAATTCCTTTATACTTAACAAATCATAGATGGTTTTATTTATATCTAAAAAATTATTAGTAACCATTAAAATAATTTTATTAGTTTTACACTTGATAATATGATACATATATTTAGATTTTTTCACACTCTTTTCTATTTATTATTCATACAAAATTTAAGCTAAATTTCGTCTTCTTCAATGTTCAAATATATAGAATACCCTATTTTAGTTTCTAGATAATTGTCAACTATAAAATAAGATTAAATGTCCAAAGCATTTAAGTTACTAATAATTTAAAAGTACTTTATTTGAATAAATCTTAATTTAACAATTAAATGAGTTTAAAAATTTATTTTTCCTCAAATCATTCTTGGAACTTTGTTTTTCCTTTGTTCTTTTAGGAAGTGAACAATGCTTAAATCTAGTGCTTGAGTATGATTTATTAGAGTATGAGCAATTAGTGTACTCTATTGATTCCTTGTCAAGTATTAATTAGTGGGATATCTAGTGGCGTCTACTAGAACATGTGAATGGTTTAATAGAAAACTTGGAGCATGGATTAACCCATAAAGGTATCTACTTTAAGTTTTTTTAGATGAAGCATTTCAAAGTGAATTTTTTGGATACAAGGTGTAGGAAAATAAAAATGATCATTTAGTAGACCTAGACGTACCTAAAATTCATAGCTTATATAAAAGGTTGTATAACCATGACATGATGACACAAGCATAGGGTAACATTAGTTATATCACATCAAACACTGATGGGCATGTTTATTTACCAAATAATAAAAAATATATAATACATGAGGTATAACATTATTGGATAGTCAATTATTAAATTTAACCTTTAAGTGCTTGAGTGTCATCAAAACTATATCCTTATCTACGCACCAAGAGTAAATTTGATAAAAAAAATCTTTATATAAAGATCGATATGATAATATATGTTAGAGCATGTCTCTTAAGCCAAGATCATACCTCTATGAGTTCCATCACTAGAAAATGTTATATTGATAAGATACTTTAGACAATATACATAAGCTTTTCTTATAAAGGAAAGAAAGAGAAAGAGAACACCAATGAGGTGTGAAGGTAGGTAGGGTAGGTAAAATTATTTAACACAAATTGTTAAAAAATAAGTAATAATAAACTCTAAATACTCGCCTAGGAAGGCATAAGAAGGCTATGTACTCAAGTTTGACATAAGAACATAAATAGGCAAGGACCTCTTTAATTGAACACCCCCTCTTAACTGTAACTTAGGGAGAAGAATTATTATTCAAAGTAAAAAAAAATGGTAGATAGGTCCCAACAACTAGGACATGTTAGGTATCCATGTACAAAAAGGAATATAATGAAAAAAATATAATCTTTCACAAATGTAGAAAAGGATAAAACCACATGAGGTAAGAATCCTCTCCAAAGGAGAAAAATAAAACAAGATGCATAGTGTTGGATATTGCTAATGCATGGGGAGATGGTTGATACATTTAATATGTTTAATCACTACATTGAGTGATGTTGGAGCTGCTATTGTTGTCATTAGTGTTTTGTCACTGATGTCAACATATGTTTCTATGAAGATAACAAGTTGGTTATTACAGTGTACGAACACTGTACGGATGTTTCAAATCATGCGAAAACATATGAGAGTTTAGGAAGATGTTTTGATCTTATATCCAAGATTGCATCATGTAATGTTATGTATTGGCTGAGTTAAAGATGATTTGGTGAAGACTAGTTATTGGACAATGACAATGAAATATGATAGAGTGAGTCTTTGTGTTTCTTGTATATCTTACATAAGGTATGGATTCAGGGTATGGGAACTTGAGGGATGATAGAAAAGGTACTAAAGAATGTTCGTTGGTCAGCACAAGGTATGGAAAGTAGGATGACATTGCTATGGTGTGTGTTCTGGAGAAGACTCATTTGGGAGCTGACTTCAGAGATGTAGCATGCATTTTGGTTGGAGAATGTAAATTAAGGATGTTGGTCCTTAATTGTTGTAATGTAATCATTGTATAGTCTTTTTAGATACCATGTGTATCTTAGCAAGGGTCTATGTAATTGTTTGTGTATTAGGAAATCCTAATTGGCCGACCTAATCATGTAGAATGTAATAGGGTATATTGAAGAGCACACGATTATACTGAGAGGGGGGGGGGGTGAATTAGTATAATAACAATTTTAACTTTTAAAATTTTTATTCAAAAATAACTTCAAATACTCAAACAAACAATTATGCACATGAACACAATATTTACGTGGAAACCCAATATGGGAGAAAACCACAAAATAATTTGCTTTTATATAATTTTGTTCTTTTACAATGTTTTGTAGGCACCAACCTACTAGAGGCTCCAACCCCTATGTTTATGAGCACCAACTCACTAGAAGCACCAACTCCCACACTTCGCAGGCACCGACCTACTGGAAGCACCAACTCCCCCTGTCTAGATTCTGAGCACCAACTCACTGATTTCAAAAACTTTCTTCCACCTTGATACTGTTGCTTTCTTCAACTGATGATGGATGCAATTTAATCTCTTTAGTCAGCCAATAACTCTCTCCTTTTTATCTTCAGAATAATACCTTCATAATTGTATTTACATAATATATATATCAGATTAAAATTTGAATATATAATCATTTAATTCCTTTATTTTTTCATATTCACTGCTCTTCTTATTTCTACACCACTTGCTGACTTCATCACATCTTTTTCAAAATGAGACTGAATATATATATTCATATTATTGAATGAAGCATTATGTCTCTTTATAAAAAACATGACTTTTTATAAATAGATGTCTTTTCAAAATAATAAGTTAATCCACTTTTTATTATTATTATTTAAATCCAACTTTATATTATTAAAACTTTAATATCCTTCTATTGCCGACTATATCAAATATTTTAATCTTTCAAACCTTCGATGACTTTTATTTGTTGTTTAATCATTTGTACCTTCGATATATATGGCGTCTGGATAATGTAATTTTTAAACATCTTTGATAATGTGATTTATGCTGTAAGTACTCATTATATATATTTTTGTTTGTATTCAAACCTTCGATGCTGTATTATATCCACCGTTCTCAATACTTGCGTATCGCTGCATAATTTTTGCCATTTTAACATCTTCGATAACCGCTGTGCATATATTTTTAAACCTTCGATGAATATATCATCCTTCAATGTTTGTAGGATATAACTTTACGACATCCTCTATCTGTATGCATACGTTAATATAATATATATGCTGATATAAATATCTATTCACAATCTCTGTTAATACATGCCATTATAATCAATGCCTGAAGTCTATGCTGAATATGATCGTTTGAACACTGCATAATGTATATATCTATTTGAATGTTGCATATCTGTCTCTGTTGTATAATGTCTATATCCGTTTGAACGCTGCATATCATATATATATGTCGTTCTCAGTTTCAACCTTCACCGTTGTAGAATGTATAACTTTATAGCATAATAATCCTTCGATATATATTATATACCACTGATTGCATTCTTTCAAAATCAAATATTTAATCCTTTTTAATAAACCACTGTAATAATATATGCCGCTATTGATATATTATAACTATCCTTCGATAATAATATATGTTTCATATTGACTGCTACAAATGATATTAACGTCTTCGATATGTCTTCGAGAAGATATATGTCTTCAATATGTGCATATTATGTCTTCAAAATATGCTGCATATTACGTCTTCAATATATGTTGCCTTGGAACGTGAACGCTGTTGATTCATATTCACCTTTGAATATATATAACTGTATACCTTTATTTCAAATGCTGACTAAAAACTTATTGCCGCCTTCAATACTTTATATCCTTCTATAATATATAAGTATGCTTCGATATTGTCTGCTGTCTTCGAAAACTCTTCAAACCTAAGTATGTTGTCTTCATAAGTATATATATAATATTCACCGTAAGTATGTTGTCTTCGAATACTATATAATATTAAATGGCTTTATAATATATATATATTCGACAATATACATATGTCGTTCATAAACTGCTGCCGTTCATGTTGGTAAACATAGTTTATGAAATATTTTCCTCTATTGTAGCATGTATATCGGCTGCTCTTAACACTTTGTCTTCAGTAATATATATGTATGCCATCTATATATGTAACGGTTCTGTAGCGTAACGGCTCTGCAGACAACTGTGAAGCCCAATCACTGTTGTCTATAACCATCTTTTCCTAGTTATCACAGGCGTTATGGAGATTCTTGACCATGCATTGTAAAGAAGAAAAACATATAGCTGAGAGCTGCTATTGCATAGTAGTGTGTTGTGATTTTAATAAGAGATATCTGCCCTGCTTAAAAGTGGATGTAATCCAGACAATCTGGATGAACCACTATAAACCTTGTGTCTTTGTTTTGCATTTCAAAATCTTTTCTTTGTTCTATTCTGGTTTTAGCTTTTAATTAGTTTTTGGGTCTGCATTTAATTTCAACAATTGGTATCAGAGCTGGTTAAGCTCATTCAATTTTTGGGAAATCGGTGAGGTTTTTGCAGGCACCATGGATGAAGCAGATAAATGGAAGATTGAGAAGTTTTCGAGGCAGAATTTTAGATTGTGGAAAGTACAGATTGAATCGCTGCTTATCAAGCAGGATTTGCAAGCAGCATTACTTGGAAAAGCAAAAGGAAAGGGTTCAATGTCTGATGAAGATTGGGAAAAGACTGATCAGAAAGCAAAGGCAACAATCATCTTATCTTTATCAAGCACTGTGCTCTTCAATGTTTCGATAGAGAAAACAACGAAAGAGCTGTGGGATAAGCTATCCTCATTATATGAGATAGCTTCAGCATCGAGTAAAGTGTTCATCATCAAGAAATTGTATAATCTGAAAATGAAAGAAGGAGGAGTGATAGCAAACCATCTCAACGAGTTCAACATTTTAGTTACTCAGCTGATTTCGGTTGGCATCACTTTAGATGATGAGATAAAGGCAATATTATTATTATGCTCGCTTCCGAACAACTAGGAAGGAGTTGTAATGGCTATAAGCACTTCAGTTCTAGCTAAGAGCAAGCTGAACTTTGATGACGTTGCCGCTACATTACTTAGTGAAGACATTCACCGGAAGCAACAAGAACCCTGTTTCGGTGATGCTCTAATAGCGGTGAGCACAAACAATAGAGGGAGAAGTCATGAGAGAAGAAACAACAATAATAACAACGGAAGAGGAAGATCGAGTCATCACTCCAAATCAAGAGGGAGAAATGGAGCATGCTGGTTTTGTGGAAAATTTGGGCACACAAAGAAGCAATGCTGGAACTACAAACGGGCTCAAAATAATGTTATTAATGCCGGTGTTAATGCTGCAACTGATGGAGCTTTGGTACTTGTAGCCGGCAACACGGATTCAGATTCATGGGTTCTCGATTCCGGTGCCTCTTTTCATGCAACTCCATGCCGGAGTGCTTTCACGAATTACCAAGAAGGTATGTTTGGCAAAGCTTTTCTTGGGGATAATAAAGAATGTGACATAGTGGGAAAAGGGGATATTTTATTATCATTGAAAAATGGAAGCAAATGGATTTTAAAAGATGTTAGGCATGTTCCTACACTCAAGTGTAATTTGATTTCTGTTAGTCAGTTATATACACAAGGCTGCAATGTTAGTTTTGATTTAGCTTCATGGAAAGTGTCAAAAGGTCAATTAATTTTAGCAAAAGGGTAGAAAACTAGAAGTTTGTATACATTAGAGTGTCATGGTGAAGTGGGAGCAGCCATGGCGGTTGCGGATAGCAATGCCGAACTTTGGCATAAGAGGCTCGATCATATGAGAAAAATAGGTCTTGAAGTTATGCTACGAAGAGACCAACTTCCGGGTTTAAAAATGGTTGATTTGAGATTGTGTGAACATTTCCTTTATGGCAAACAAAATCACACCAGCTTCGTAAGGACAGGTCATGAGAAGAAAACATCTCCATTGGAGCTCATTCATTCCGACGTTTTCAGTTCTATGGAGGTAACATCTATTGGTGGGGCTAATTATTTTGTAACATTTCTTGATGACTGTACTCAAAAAGTTTGGGTTTATATGTTGCATAGAAAATCAAAAGTTTTTTCAAAATTTAAAGTTTTTAAGGCTATGGTGGAGAATCAAATTGGAAGAAATATAAAATGTTTATTAACGGACAATGGTGGTGAGTTTTGCTCTACAGAGTTTGACCAATTTTGTGTAGATCATGGGGTTCAAAGGATTAAAACAGTCCCTTATACACCTCAGGAAAATGGTGTAGCTGAGAGGTTGAATCGCACTATTTTGGAGAGGGCTCGGTGTATGTTATCTAATGCTGGTTTGGGGAAAGAATTCTAGGCAGAGGCATGTAATACAGCTATTTATTTACTCAACAGAGCTCCTTCATCGCGTTTGGATTTTGATATTCTGGAAGAGCGTTGGATTGGTAAGCGAATTTCTTATTCACATTTGCGAGTTTTCGGATGCGATGCATATGCTCATGTTAATAAAGAGCAAAGATCAAAATTGGATTTTAAATCTAAAAAGTGCATTTTTTGGGGTATGGTGAGGATGAATTTGGTTATCAGTTATGGGATGCAATCAATCAGAAAGTAGTACGGAGCCGGGATGTTGTGTTTAATGAGAAAGTATTCTCTAGTTTGCAAAATCAGAAGTCTAATTCTGGTGATTTTCTTAAATTTGATATGGGAGATAATGGCACTTGTATGCAGAAGACAACCCGAGTTACATTCCACCCCTTTACATTAATCCCCTCAAGCACTGTGCAACACTCTTCTTCTACAAATACTATGCCTTGTCAAATAATGCAGCCACCCCTTATGATTCCCACACCCTCACTAGTTCACACACATCCATTGTTTCCATATTGCCCTACGTCTACCGCTGACTTACAAACTACTCCCACGGCAATGCAATCACAGCAGTCTTCTTTTACGGATAGACCTGCCGCCGCCAAACCTGCTCCCCACATACTGTCAAATTCCCTATCGCAGGCATTATTCCCACAAACCATGCCTTTGTCACTGCCTATTTATGTCCATGCTAACTCCACAGCTGCTCACGTGGATGAAATGGAGCCGTTGCACAATACAGGGCCGTGTCAAGAAACAGAGCCCGTGTCAATGGCACAAGACAGGGACTTCGCTCACGGTTTTAAGCCCATGCCAACTATCTACCCTCTATCGTGGACCTCTCCTCACCCGCGGGTAGAGTCATCTTCACAGTCCCAGTCCCGTGTGGACTCCAACTTGCAGCCCATGCAGAACAGGGATAATTTTCCACTCGGTGGACCTGAGCCTTTGGCTCAATTTCAGATCCAAGGGGCAAACCAGTGTCCTCCACGTGAGGCAACACAAAATTTTGGTAAAACACCAGTCATTTCACAAATAGAGGCTGCCACTACAGAGGCTGGCAGACAAAATTTTTCAAATACAACAGCTTCTAACATTGATAAAAATCCAAATATTCCATTGAGAAGATCAACCAGAGAAAAGAAACGTGCAAGGAAATTTGACGATTATGAGTTATTATTTTCTCTATGCTCTGATCAAGCAGAGCCACAAACTTACAAGAAAGCATGTACTGATGTGAATTTGGTGTTTTGGATGGATGCAATGCAGGATGAGATGGAGTCTTTAAACTCGAACCAGACATGGGATTTAGTTCCACTTCCAACAAATCGTAAAGCATTGAAAAATAAGTGGGTTTATAGCATCAAAGAGGAAGATGGAGGATGAAAAAGATACAGGGCCAGATTGGTTGTGAAGGGATTTGCTCAAAAATAGGGTGTAGATTTCAATGAAATTTTTTCTCCAGTGGTGAAGATGCAAACAATTCATTTGGTACTTGGTATGGCAGCAGCCTGGGACCTCGAGCTTGAACAACTTGACGTCAAAACAATGTTTCTACATGGGGACATTGATGAAGAATTATATATGGAACAGCCGGAAGGCTTTATTAAACAGGGGTAGGAACATTTAGTTTGCAAAATAAAGAGGAGTCTTTATGGGCTGAAACAAGCTCCTCGTCAATGGTACTTAAAGTTTGATAATTTCATGACTCAACAAGGCTTTACATGCTACGAATCAGATCCATGTGTATACCTTAAACGGCTTCCGACTGGTGAGTTTGTGATCTTATTATTGTATGTTGATGATATGTTAACTGCTGGTAACAGTATGAGGGTTATTCATGAGTTGAAGACACATTTGTCTCTCCGCTTTGCCATGAAAGATTTAGGGGCAGCAAAGAGAATTCTTGGGATGGATATAATCCGTAATTGGCATAGAAAAGAAATCAAGTTATCTCAAGAAAAATATATTCTTAAAGTTTTAGAGAAGTTTAATATGACAAGTGCAAAATCAGTTGCCACTCCATTGGCTGAACATTTCAAATTGTCTTCAAAAATGTGTCCTTCTACTCCGGAAGAAAAACAAGAGATGGATGGTATTCCTTATTCTTCAGTAGTTGGTAGTTTGATGTACACCATGGTTAGCACACATCCGGATATTGCCCAAGCAGTGGGAGTTGAGAGTGGTTTTATGAGTAATCCTAGTAAAACTCATTGGCAGGCAGTTCAATGGACACTTCGTTATTTGAGAGGCACTTCTTCTCATGTTTTGTGTTTTAACAGTCAAGCACCTTATATTTGCGGATATGCTGATTCTGATATGGCTGGAGATTTAGATACAAGGAGGTCAACAACAGGCTATGTGTTCACTTTTTTCGGAGCAGCGATTAGCTGGACTTCTCGGAAGCAACAAGTGGTTGCTCTTTCCTCCACCAAGGCTGAATACATTGCTCTCACTGAGGGAGCTAAAGAGCTGATGTGGTTATAGCGATTGTTTGGAGAGTTTGAATTTAAACAATCCAAATTCATATTATTTTCAGATAGTAACAGTGCCATTCAATTGGCCAAAAATTTAACTTTCCACAGTCACACAAAGCATATTGAGACCAGATTTCATTTCATACGTCATGCTCTTGAAGAGGGAAGACTACATTTAGAGAAGATTGATACAAAGGTTAATTCGGCTGATATGTTCACCAAGATAGTACCTCGAGAGAAGTTCAAATTTTGTAGAGCTTCTCTCGGCATCATGACGACATAGCCATAAGCACTAAGTGGGGGATATCTCTGAGCAGCTCGTATCGTAGTACTGATTGGACTTCAAGTGGGAGATTGTAACGGTTCTGCAGCGTAACGGCTCTACAGACAACTGTGAAGCCCAATCACTATTGTCTGTAACCGTCTTTTCCCAGTTATCGCAGGTGTTATGGAGATTCTTGACCATGCATTGTAAAGAAGAAAAACATATAGCTGAGAGCTACTATTGCATAGTAGTGTGTTGTGATTTTAATAAGAGATATCTGCCCTGCTTAAAAGTGGATGTAATCCAGACAATCTGGATGAACCACTATAAACCTTGTGTCTCTGTTTTGCATTTCAAAATCTTTTCTTTGTTCTATTCTGGTTTTAGCTTTTAATTAGTTTTTGGGTCTGCATTTAATTTCAACAATATATATTATATCGGCTGCTCTTAACACTTTGTCTATATCTCTACATATATGTGTCTTTGTACACAGCAGATTTCTTCTCAACTTCCTATGGCTTCAATGCACAGATCTAGAATGAATTGCTTGTTATCACATGTATATTTTTCATATATACAATACTGATTATATATAATCATATATATGCTGTGATATTATATATCTTCTCTATATATTAATATGTTCTTATAATGTATGCTTTCATTAGTCTTTATGCTGGATGTTCTTCTCTAGAATCTTGACATCAATGACAATTTTCATCAATCTCCCCCTTTGTCATTGATGGCAACTAAATATATGATCTTGTTTGTGCAAGGCTCCCCCTTAGTTCACTATTCCCTTCATCTTCTATCTCTCCCCCTTTGACATCAATGACAAAGGGTCTCCAAGGCTAGAGATTAGCTCCCCCTGAACACATGCTTCCGCTATGCCACTCTGATTTTGACAATGTAAGTACCTCAATCTTTTGCCATAGCTAATTTTACATCATTTGTTAATTTCACAATCATAAATCATTAATGAAATCCCTAACCCTAAGCCAATATAACAAGGCTTATGTCAGTTAACAAGTTAACCCTAAAATACTTGACGAGCCAACCTAAGAAAAAGCTTGACGAGTCAATCTAGGGAAATGTTTGATGTGCCAACTCAAAAATGCTTGATGAGTACTTTCCTGGATAGTACTTTCCTGATCAGTCACCACAAGCTAACAATCTCCCACTTGGGGATTGATCAGACTCCACACCTTGAACAACAATCTCCCACTTGGAGATTGATCTTGTAGCTAAACCGCTACCCTGTGAGGCTCCCACTAGATCCAACCACCTTGGACTCAACTGTTCCTTTATTCTGTTTAGTCTAGTGGACTAAATGAAGTTGAATAGGAGTTCAACTTTTCCCTTGTTACTACCTTTGTAAACATACCTGCTAGATTATCATCTGTATGTATCTTTTCCAGCTTTAACTGCCCATCATCCAAAACTGACCGAATGAAATGGTACCGCAATTGTATGTGTTTTATCTTTGAATGCAAAGTAGAATTCTTTGCAAGATGAATGGCACTTTGGCTATTTGTATGCAGAAAATTATCCCTCTGTGGATGTCCCAATTCTTCCATGAATAATTGAAGTCATATCATCTCTTTGGCTACCTCTGTAGCAACAACATACTCTGCCTCTATAGTGGATAAAGCAACCACCTTTTGTAGTCGAGAAATCCAACTCACTATTTTCCCACCAACAGTAAATACATAACCTGTAGTACTTCACCTATTATCTATATCTCCTGCCAAATCTAAGTCAACATAGCCTTGTAGAGAAGTAGTAGATCCCCCAAAGTGTAAACACTTATTGGATGTACCTCTCAAATATCTAAGAATCCATTTGACTGCATTCCAATGCTCAATTCCAGGGTTACTCATATATCGGCTAATGACTCCCACTGCATGTGCAATATCTAGCCTAGTACATACCATAGCATACATTAAGCTCCCTACATCTGAAGCATAAGGAACCTTAGAAATTTTAATCTATTCTTCTAGTGTCTTGGGACACATATCTTTAGTCAATTTCAAATGATCAGGCAAAGGTGTGCTAACAGCTTTGGCATTCTCCATAGAGAAATGTTGCAACACCTTCTCAATATAATCAGCCTGAGATAAAGTCAGCTTCTTATTTTTCCTATCTCTGCAAATTTTAATACCAAGGATTTGTTTTGCTGCCCCCAAATCCTTCATAGCAAACGAATGTGCTAACTGTTGTTTCAACCCCTTAATGTGATCCATGTTAGACCCAACTACAAGCATATCATCAACATATAAACATAAATAATGTAGCTGTCATCATCCAACCTCTTAAAATAAACACAATGGTCAGAATGACATCAACTATATCCATGCTCATTCATAAAAGTGTCAAATTTAATATACCATTGCTGAGGTGCTTGCTTCAAGCCATATAAACTTTTCTGCAATCTGTACACCAAATTCTCCTTACCCTTGACCTCAAATCTTTGTGGCTGGACGATATATATTTCTTCATTCAAATCACCATGAAGAAAAGTTGTTTTAACATCAAGCTGCTCTAAATGCAGATCTTCAGTAGCCACAATACTTAAAACAGTATGAATAGAAGTCATTTTAACAACTGGAGAAAATATCTCATCAAAATCAATGCCTTTTTTCTGTGCAAATCCTTTTACAACTAACCTGACTTTAAATATTTTCTTACCTCCATCCTCTTCTTTTATCATGTAAACCCATTTATTATGTAAAGTCCTTTTACCTGTAGGTAAGTTGCATAAATCCCAAGTGTGATTTTTCAGCAAGGAGTCCATTTTCTCTGTCATTGCAGACTCCCACTGAATCTTTGTATCCACCTGCACAACTTCATTATAACATTCAAGTTCACCAGCATCTGTTAACAAAATAGAATACAAAGAGGGGGGAAATCTATCTGGAGGTCTACTTAGCCTTGTTGACCGTCTAACATCCACTGGGGTGTGTGGTATTTATTGTTGCTATTGTTGCGGAGCATAAGGAACTACTGGAACATCATCTTTTGGAGTATCATCCAGTACTACATAGTCATTTTCTTTCTTCTCATGCTGCTACAATAGATTTTTGTACAACACCTTCTCATTGAATATGACATCCCTACTTCTTACAATTTTATGATTTTCAAAATCCCAAAGCCTATAACCAAATTCATCAATGCCATATCTAACAAATACACATTTCTTTGACTTAGCTTCCAGCTTGGTTCTATTTTCAGAATCTATAAGTGCAAAAGCTTCACAATCGAAGGTTTTGAGAAAAGAATAACTCACCTTCTTACCACTTCATGCTTCCTCTGGAATACCACAGTCCAAAAGAGTAGAGGGGCCTCTATTGATTAAATAAATAGCAGTGTTCACAGTCTCTGCCCACATGTTTTTGGGCAGCCTAGCATGCAACCTCATACTCCTTGCATGCTCCATTATTGTCTTGTTCATGCGTTCAGCTACTCCATTTTCTTGCGGAGTCCTTGGTATAATTTTCTGCCTACAAATACCATTAGAGGAACAATAATCTTCAAATTATGTGCTGCAATACTCACCATCATTATCAGATCTAAGACATTTTAGCTTTTTACCAATCTCATTCTCAACCAAGCATTTTCATTTTTTAAAAGTTTGAAATACATCAGATTTCTGTCTAAGGAAATAAATCCATACTTTTCTTGTTGCATCATCTATAAATGTAACATAATACAGAGAGCCACCAAGGGAAGATACTTGAGCTGGTCCCCATACATCTGTATGCAGAAGCTCTAATTTCTCATTTTTCTTTTCCTTCCCACTCTTCACAAAACTAACTCTCTTTTGTTTTCCATACACACAACTTTCACAGAAATCCATATTGACACATTTTAGACCAGGTAAAACTTTCTTTGAATGAAGTAATTTCATACATTTTTCACTCATGTGCCCGAGTCTGTTGTGGCACAGTGCTATGTTAGAATCTACAGCAATGGTCTGATGTTCTTCTTGCTCAAATATAGCCACTGTTCCTAAATATTCATTATCTTTTGAAATAATTAAAGTAGAAGGAACAGTGTGACCTGTACAAAGATATAAGGTGCCTACTTTCACACCTTTTGCTACTACTAAGGAACCTTTTGAAAGCTTCCAATTTCTATCATTAAAAGTAACTATGCAACCCTCATCACCTAGCTGCCCTGCTGAAATCAAATTCCTACTCAACCTTGGAACATGTCTCGCCTCTTGTAGTAGCCAATATTTCTCATTCTGCAACTTAATCTTAATTTTTCCCTTTCCAACAATCTGATAGGATTCATTATTTCCCAAATAAACTAGCCCAAAATCCCCTTGGACATAATCAAGAAAGTAACCTCTATGGGGTGTAGCATGAAATGAAGCCCCGGAATCTCAAACCCATGAATCATCAATACTTTCTAAAAAAAGAAGCAAGGCATCCTCTTTAGGTTTATTACTTACCACATTTGCCTCCTTGTTACCTTCTTGTTTGTCTCCTTCTTTATTCTTCCAAAACCAGCAATCTTTCTTCTTGTGACCTAGATTTCCACAATACCAACAATCATTTGACCATTTGGATTCGGACCTCTTTCCCTTTGATTTTCCTCTTGATTTCTCACAATTTCCAAAGTTGTTTCCTTTCTCATTGGTTCTACCTCTTTTTTGTGCATTTAAGGCACTACCTGATGTGGATCCACCTGAGCTTTTCCTACGAATTTCCTCACTCAGAATAACACCAATAACATCATCAAATTTTAGGGTATTAGAACTAGAAATAGAGTTACTGACAGCTATTACCAAGCCATTCCAACTTTCAGAAAAAGAACACAAAATCAAGAGAGCTCTGACTTCTTCATCAAAAATAATATTAACAAAAGTTAATTGACTGGTAACTGTATTAAACTCATTTAAATGATCAGAAAATGACCCACCTTCCACCATTTTCATATTAAACAAACGCTTCATGAGAAATACCTTATTTGAAGTGAAAGGCTTTTCATACAACTTCACTAGGGTTTGCATCAAACCTTCAGTCGTTGTTGCTTGCGTAATATTGAATGCCACCAATTGTGCCAGGCATAATCGAATACTACCAAGAGCCTTTCTATCAAGAATCTCCCAGTCCCCATCAGAAATGGTTGCCAGTTTCTTGGCTTTTCCTTCCAATGGCTGCAATAGATCCTTCTGATAGAGATAGTCCTCCATTTGCATTTTCCATAACTAAAAGTTCTTCCCATTAAACTTGTCAACCTTCAGCCTACCCTCGTCTTCCATTTCTCCCACTCAACCGTGAGACTCCCATTAAACCGTGAGATCTTCCTACAGAGGATAACTGAAAATAACAACCTCGCTCTGATACCACTTGTTAGGATTAACAAGGCAGAAATAACAATTATGTGCAAATATAACTAATATCAGAAAATAATAAATCACACAGAAGAGAACACAAGACACAAAGATTTAATGTGGTTCACCCAATCCCTGGGCTACATCCACTAACAACGAGTCCAATATTTTATTATCCAGTGATTACAACCTGATTACAATTCGTGATCCCTTACAGCTCAATTCCACCACAAGTACTAAAATCATACATCATTAATAAAATCCTTAACCCTAAGCCAGTATAACAAGGCTTATGTCGCTTAACAAGTTAACCTTAAAATACTTGACGAGTCAACCTAAGAAAAGACTTGACGAGTCAACCTAGGGAAATGTTTGACGTGTCAACTCAAAAATGCTTGACGAGTTAACTCCAAAACCCCACGACGAATGAAAAGTGTACAGTACTTTCCTGGATAGTACTTTTCTGATCAGTCACCACAAGCTAACAAAAATAATTTAAACCCCAGGAAAATTGGCATGGACCAATAAAAAATAAGAAATTTTTAAATATAAATTAATTTAAAAATAAATGCTCTCCAAACTTTAGAGATTCCGATTTTTAGGGGTTGCACATATTAATGTATAAGGAATATGAAAACATTAGTTCCCTGCCTTATATAGACAGGGACTAATAATTATACATTTTATATAATATATAAAAAACTAACATAAATAATTTAAAACATAAAATAAAAGTAACAAAAACCGAAATAACACTTATTTAATACTATTTATCTGTTCAATAGCTAACACATCCCAAACATATTACAAAACACACTTATCCTGCACTATAGGCAGGAACTTAATAAGTCATTAATAATAATCAACAAGCTTTTCACACAAATACGAGAATTGTGTGAACTTATTCGTAGACACTTGTGATCTCTGCTAGGATGAGATATTAAACAATAGTAACTACATCACCGACAAGCCCCGTGGATCGTTAACATTCAGACAAGTTTCTCCCGAGACTAGTGTAGAGAGATTAAACGGATACGCAACAGAAGTGTTTCCACCCCAAATCTGCGCTGCAAACAAGCCATAAATTTTTTGAGTGCCATGAATTCCATCCCAGAATACATATGCGCCTGGATCATCACAAAACAAACCCTGCGGATCAGTATTTCCACACCCTGTTTCTGTTCCAAACAATCCTGATCCACAGCATGCCCATGTAGTATTCTTCAAACCTGCACCAAAAATTTGAACTCATTCGTTACACTGTTTCAGCTACAAAATCAATACATCCAAATAACAGAGGACAGCTTACCATAGGGTTCAGCATTATCGATAACGTTCATTATATAATCATAAACATTAAGTTGGATTATGGTCGCTTCATTCAGTTTTTCAGCGAGCTGGGGGAGATATGAGCTGAAATCAGTGTTATATGATTTAACCACTGCGTTTAGAAGCGTGGAACATCCTCCATTATTGATAGAGTTTACCGGCAATCTGACAACTGGAGTACATTGCAAAGGTGGAACGTTGAATACAATGAATTTCCTTGCCCCGCGATTGTAGAGCCTCTGTCAAATACATGGTAATAATGAGTTAATTCTTAGTTACGAATGGGAAGAAATATGTAGATTGAGGAATTCAAAACTTACTGTTATGTAATCATCTAATTTGGAGAGCAGCAGATCGCTGAAATCTGCTCGACTAGTCCCCTTGTTAATGTAGTAGGTGAAAAAAGAGGCAATGTCGTTGCTTCCAGCTACAATGCCAAATAAAGAGTTGCCTAGCTTGGCTTGTTCAGCTTCACTAAGATTACCAGAATATTCTTCGAATAGAGATACTTGCTGGCTCACACTCATAACATTCTGCAAGATTGTAGCAGATTAGATATATGCACAACCAATACTAATTTTTATTTTTAAAATAATTCATTGTTTTTCACTCTAAATTCACAAAAAGACTGAAACTGAAAACGATAAATCTATTTTGGGATAATATTTTATGATCTATCTACATAGAAAGCTAATAATAATAAAAATAATAATTTCATGATTCAATTTATTAAAAAAATTACATTTAAAATAAAAATAGATTAATAAACAAAAGTATTTTATAAAATCATTAATTAATTAGGATAAAGGACTCAATTACCACTCATGTTTCAATTATAGTTCATTAGATTTTGTTAATTAAGCATCCACTAAAAAATTATCTAATAGACCCCAAGCTATTATATATCTAATAATTGGAAAAAAAAAAGAGAATAATAATTAGAACAATTGATACCAATAACTGTCCATCCATATACCTAGAGGTTTGAAAAAATGTTAGTAATGAGACCACTTTGTATAACTCTATCAGTATGAATAATAAAGCATAATTAAGAAATTTTTGTACGAGTATTAGATCAATTGTACCAATCTTGTGGTGATCCAAAACAACCAGTAAGAAACAATAGAAAATATTTATGAAACTTCAACTTAAAATAGCTAATAAGACTTCTTTTGTGAGCATAAAGAATTCTATTGTATTTGTAGCATTTATCCTTGTAAGAAACTACTGGAAAGTCAAAATAATATTAAATCAGGTACAAATATTAAAAAAAATTGTCAAAATTCAAAATCCAATATACTCTTTAAGAGCTCGAGGTGTGCAAATAAATGATTCAGATAACTCGCCATTCTCACCTTAATAACTCGTTTACTGAATCTCGAACTCGTTCACCTATTTATAGGAAAATGCGGTCGTATGTTCATTGTTTCTACGTATAAAAATTACTAGTGTACGTACATTAATACAATAGTTTTTGTTCTTGTTGTCCGATTCTGATCATATTCAATCTTTTTTCGTCCGCTTGCTTGGATTTGAGAGGGTACCCATGATTTTATAGTGTATTAATGGTTTTTTTGTTTATTTAAGTTGGTAGTGTAATTATCCATAACAGATTGAATTTTAAAATTAAATGATAGTTATTTCTGTTTGTTTAATGTTGTTTATTGTAATAAATGTTTGTTAATTAATTAATTATTATATTAACGTAAATAAATTAATCTCAATTTATATCTTTTTACATTTCTTCTTTTCCTATTCTGTTCTCTTCATATAATTTTATTTTCATTCATGTTTCTTCACACTATCTTATTACATCGTATTTTTGGCTCTTTATTTTTTGGATTGTTGTTTTTATTAGTGTGGAGGTATAGGACAGACCAATTTTTTATTTTTTATCCTTGTGTACCTCTCTTCTCTCTCTCTCCTCTTAGCTTCTCCCTCCTCCTCCTTTTATTGTCTGTTAGATCTGCAATCTACCATTTCATGTTCCTCTTGCTCTTGCTCGTTGACATCCTGATGATGGATCATGTAGTATGAGCGGAAATGTTGATGGTAAAAAAACGTACACAATCGAACTCAGAAACTAAAATATCATACATATAGATGAAATACCATACATATGAATTGTAGAAATCTAATAAATTTGATTGATTTTTAAAAAATTTAATAATAAAAATTAAATTTTAATTTAAAAATATATTTAAAAATTTAAAATAAAACAAACATTATAAATGAATCTTGAATTTAATAGTGGAATTTGAATAATTTTAAATGACTTCTTTTATATTTATATGAAACAGAAAAAAGGTGTAAAAGCAATATGAATGAGAGTAAAAGCAAAATCAACCACGCAAAGACAAAGGTGACAGGCACAGTACATGCCAGATTGGAACACATTGTTGCCAAACGGATTGTATTATGCATGTAAATAATATTCATCAACAAAAAAATATTTTTTAAGATAAAGTGTTGAATACGTGTCTTCTTAGGATATGTGGAAGAGGAATAATTGTTAAATAAGTGTTATTTTGAAATGAAAGCACGAGGGAAATGCTTAAACTTTTCATTGGCTACAGTCATTTTTGATAGCTGTGATGTCTTTTATTCCGGATGCTTCCCCCTTGGATATTTAATTTCCTCGATGCCATGAATATTTGTTTTACCTATGCAATTTACGTCCATTCATGCAATTGGTAAGTTTATCCATTCACACTCTTGAAGAGTTTTTCTTCTTCTTTGTTGAAATATTAAAAAGTTATATCTCACCTAAAACATTTATTGCATTCATTAATTAATTTAATGAAATTCTAATGTTGTATATAAAAAAAAAATATCATCGTAAATGATACTTGAGTCCTATACTAGCAGTGTACCCAAAAGAGGTCAAGAGTAACGCGGATAGAAAAGTATTGGTAACTTAATATGTTAGAGAGGACAATCATTTTGTGCATTTAAGACACAATAGTTTTCTTTAACAATTTTTTCAAGGTACTATTTAAAATACTATGTACACTTTATTTTATTTCATATATAAAATATTAAATTTGTAGCTTTCCTTTTGGTCTAGAATAATGATACTATTGACATAAGCATATATTATAGATACAGATATAATTCCAAAAGTCTCAATATTTTTTCACTTAAAAAATATCAAATGAAATTCAGAAATAGAAGATTATATAGATAGGATGGTGAGGTGTTTCTTTGTAAGAGATAGCTTGCTTTAAAAAAGGAAAATCACCTTTCATATCGAGACCGCCTCAAAAGACTTTTTCGCTAGGTATATAAGTTGGATCCATGGCCCATGTCATATGGAAATGATTGATCTAAACGCGATAGGTCAACTAATATTTTAGAAGAAAAACAAGGTTTGTGTTGTAGCTTGGGTAAGAAAAAAGGAAAGATGTTCTATGGCGTAAGGTGGATAAATTTGTGTTTGGGTGGTTTGTAGATAAAAAGGCATTTTATTATCATAGACAACATACACTTCCCTATGTTGTGGGATTCCTACTTTTCAATACATTCTCTTCACAATTCAAAGTGCATGCCCTTTTGTAATGTTATTTCAATCAACTCACTTGAAGTTTGGGAACTTCATTTTGTGCCAACAAACATTCTTTCAAGGAGCTTTAAAGTTCTAAAACTTGCAAGTGTAATCAATAGGCTTATTGGCTCACTATGAAGGTTCTAAAAATTGTTTCATCACCAATGAAGCAAAACAAAGGAAGGAATGAGGTCTCTTTGGAATGCCATGTTTCTCAGATATCCAACAAATGTAATTGGTTAAATAGTTTTAGAAACTCTCTAGAAAATGTTGGTGATGGTCACATAGGGTACAATGGGACAGGGAATGAACATTCATTGAAGTGTGTTGAAGGAGAGTTTGCTAGAAATCATAGTTAAAAAATTTCAAATAAACACATATGCAAAATGTGAAAGCATAGGCCAAATATTTATAATATTGTTTCTTTTCCAATTGGATCCTAGCAAATGTTACAACTCATTTTATCTTCTTAAAATATCAATGAAAATGAAAAAAATACATAGGTAAAGCAATTATAGTCCCTTCCAAATACTATAAGAATGCTCAACATAGAAATGGAAGATAACTTTGATTTTTCACTGAACACAAATAGAAATATATCTTAGTAAGTTAGTAGAGCCACAACTACCAAAGACATGATGAAACAAATAGATACTAAAATGGAATTCAAATCTCATATATAGCTTATAAATAAAATTAGTGAGGATTTAAAATAATTTAAGAGAAGTTGTGCATGAATTCTTCTTTATTAAATTTTGTGCATAAGTTTGTGTGAAGGCTAAGGTGATTGGAAGTGACATTAGTTACTCAAACATCTAAAAAAATACTATTTTCAATTATTGTTTGAAGGGTGTCCATACCTTTTCAGAAGCTCTAAGAAGGATGTTGGTTTGCATTTGTTCAAAATATTTTAAACATTTTCAACAAAAACATTTAGTATAGACGAGTGCATCTTTATAAAGTTTTAGTTTGATAATAGAGTGTAGATGAGTGTGCGTGTGTGTTTATAACTTTAGTTTGATAATAGAGTGTAGATAAGTGGGTGTTAACATATTATTGTAAATAGTTGATATCTTTAGGATTTGAATTGTGGACACATTCTAATGCATGGTTTCTATAAGCTGGCTTTTTTTTTGGCAAAAATTTATATTTATATTTATTAATAAAAACTGATTCAAAAAGGGCTTCCAGAGAAAAGAACCAATGAAGAAAAACTCTGTTCATTACCTGTAATATAAATAGTCAAATAGTTTTGACAAATAGCCAAGGGCTAACCGAATCCCAAATTGGTCAACAAATGACCAAATTACAGTTGATACAAAATCCCAACTAGCAACTTTGTAAATAACGAAGGATAGATGTATGCAATAATCCATACCTAATTACAAAAATACATCCCCGTATTGGATAGAAAGCTAATTTACATTTGGAAAAGAACCCCCAACCATCTACTCTAGAACAAAAAATGAAAAAGGATGGATGAATACAATAATCCAATCCCAATTGCACCAATACATCAGATGAAGATATAAGTTGGATCCATCTTTAGATACATAGAATCCCGATAATCAGTCATATGCAATGTTGACCCTTGAAGGAGATGAAGTCAATATTGAAGGATAGCATAGGTAGTCGAGTGGGCCAACCTAAAATATCATCACCAAAAAAGTAGAGTATCCAAAAAGTGATAATCAAAAGAAATAATAGAGAACTATAATTTAACCATCGAAATGTGGGTCCTCCTCCCCAAGTTGAGGTAATGGAAAAGAAAAAAAGAATTCCAAATTCTATCAGCTTCATTGTGAATCAATGAAGCGAGCCTAGAACCCACAATGGAATCCCGAGGTGAAGAGGAAGATTCACCCGAGCATCAAAGAGAATGCAAAGTTTGACTTGTAAGACTGCAAGCAATTGAGTTAGTATTACAACCATCCATCATAGAAGATGTTGAACACGGGATAATATTAGCACTAACAACTACATTGGAGTGAGCCAAAAGACCAAGAATGGCATAGGTTTTAGCAAATTCTTTCCCTCAGAACCCAACATCCACTACATTTATGTTCACCACAATTTCCAAGGGCATAATGGAGGATGAAGAAATATAGTCTTTTATCGCCCCAAGCATCAAAGCATACTTATCCAAAGATAAAAGAAGGTGTCATGGAAAAATACTGCCAATAATTGCCTCCGCTTGCCACAAATTATAACACTGAACAACCGAGAGCAACTTATTGTTCTAAATTTAAATTTGGGCAAAATTACCCAATTTGCTACATGGAATAACAAGGACCATGACTATGAAAGATCAAGGAAAATAGAGCAGAAGATAGAAATAATTTGGGAAGGGGAAATGAGTCTCTTAAAATGTGGCAAGAGGATAGATTCACCAATCAACTAATAGATACATCTTCTACACTTAGGACAATAGACTAAAAACACATATTCTAGGAATTCATTAGTAATCTTACCCTCATACGGGAACTCCAAAACATTAGGAGGTAAGAAAAATCTCAAATTGAGTGGCCTGAACTCATCATAAAACTGAGAACCAGCCACTTGTGAAGCAATTAGCAGAGATGATCCACACAAAACAAAGCCAAGAGTAACAGTAAATGACAAAAAGGAGCTTCATTTTAATAACAGTGTCAAATGGACCTTCATGTGAATATGAACCAATCGATAAATATCTCATTATGAATACAAATGGAGAACAATCAATATTATTATAAAAAACATACAAAGAACCATTAAAATCTTTCATGAGAAGATATAAAAGATTATAGCCACATGGGAGCTTCGATCCAGCCATCATTAATAAATACATACTAATCACCCACTCATAATATGAATGGTTTTTTAATCCAAATGTTGAAAACATTGAATAACCCTGCATGATTAGACACATCAATAACACGATGACAAAGTACATATCTAAATGAAAAAATCCTCAATACGATTGTCATCATATTCCTAGAATGAATAAGGAGTGGGTTAGCAAATCTAGGGGACTGATACAAGGGCAAAGAGACCAAATAAAGTAGGATGGGATTATGAGGTAACCATAAAAGAAGAAAACAATTAAAACCATTCATGAGTAGATATAAAAGATCATAGCCGCATGGGAACTTCGATCCAACCATCATTAATAAATACATACTAATCACCTACTACTTATATGAATGGTTTTTTAATCCAAATGACAAAAACATTGAATAACCTTGGATGATTAGACATATCAATAACATGATGTTAAAGTAAATACTGAAATAAAAAAATCCTCAATATGACTATCATAATATTCCAAGAGTGAATAAAAGATCAGGTTAGCAAATCTAGGGGACTGATTCAAGGGCAATGAGACCAAATAGAGAAGGATGGGATTTTGAGGTAACCACAGAGGAAGGAAAAATTATATGATGTCCTTCAACACCTATGTTAGCTAGTCGGTCAGCTAGATTGTTCCCCTTTCTATAAGTATGGGAAATGAAGCATTTAGAGGGTATGTGCAAGATCATGAGGGGCCAAAAAGTGGCGATGTAAAAAAATCCACTTTTCAGTCATCCAAAAGCGTATGAAAATGTACATGTTGACTTTTTAGTAGGCCTGGGTGTCAGTACACCTAGGCAAACCTAACACCAAAGCACAAGCCTAATCAGGCACCCGATATTTCTGGGTACATAAAAAAATGGCAGGAATAAATGAAAAAATTGAACATTTATATATAATCTTTAAAAATGTATTATATATATAATTATATATTAATTTATATATTTTATATTATAATATCTTAGGGGTTTTAAATTGTATGTCAAATATATTTTATATTATAATATTTTATAAATTAATATATTTTTATATATTAATATGTATTGTATATAATTATATTTAAAAATTATATTATATGAATATATGTACAAATTTTATATATATATATATATATATATATATACACACACACACATTACATTTAAGGGGTATTGAGGGGTATTATATAAATATTTTAATATATATTATATATATAATTATATATTAATATATATTTTGTATTATAATATCTTAGAATATTTAAATTGTATGTCATATATATTTTATATTAATATATTTTTTAAATATTAAAATGTATTGTATATAAATATATTTAATGAACTTATATTATATTTATATGTACAAATTATATATATATATATATATATATATATATATATATATATATATATATATATATATATATATATAAACTTTATAGATCATAATATTTAAATTATTTGTCGAAAGGGGTTACCGAGATTTCCTAGGGGTCCTAGTACACCTTATCACGCGTTAGGACCCCTAGGAAGTCCCATGACCCCTTTTGACACATTGGAATGCTTAGGTGTGTCCGAAGGGGTCGTAGTTCAAACACACCCGAGCATTCCAATGTGTCAAAAGGGGTCATGGGACTTCCTAGGGGTCCTAACGCGTGATAAGGCATACTAGGACCCCTAGAAAGTCCACATGACCCCTTTTGACACATTCAAACCCTCAAGTGTGTCTGAAGGGGTCTTAGGACTGTTAGAATAACTGAGAGGTGGGGGGGTGAATCAATTATCCAAGTCCTCTAAACAAAATGAATAATCCAAAAACTGTTTCTCAATTTTTTTGTCAGTCGGTAAACAAATATATGACTCATTGTCAGTGTTTTACCGATCTTCAGTTGATGCTCTTAGATATTACCGATTAAACCAAATATCTAAAATGTAAAGTATGATAGCAAACAGATATCACAATCAACACATATAACACAATGATTTAATGTGGAAACCCTGTTAAGGGAAAAACCACATGGGAACCGACAACCCAAAATTTTCACTCTTCTGAAGTGAGGTCGGTGAAGACCCAACCCTGTTAAAGGTTACAATACACACTATTAGGTGTGACCCTGTTAGAGGATTTTACACTAGAAGTCATCTTTCAACCACTTTGTCACTCACTATGCAGGTTTACAGGATAACAATGTTTCACTTGTTAGAATGAAACACAGATAAGATTTAAAAGTCCACTCGGTTAAGAGATTTACACTGTTCACAATTATTAGAAAGTAACAGTCGGTTGATCTACCTTAATTCAACAAATTTTAGATTACAAATCAATGTTTTTCTCTTACAAATATTTTTGACCAATATATCACTTCAGATCTTAACAACAATTTCATTTACAATCACTCGGTAATATGCTCTGTTCAACTCAGTTCTTATTCTGCAACTCAGTTTAGTAACCTATATGATCAGAATTGCATGAAAACTAGTTCACGCTTTACTCCAGCAGTATCTCCTTCTTCTACCTTCTTCTGCATCGATATCACATTGTACTTTTTCATCCCCTTAAATAAACATGTAAGCCATTTTATTTTTATCCATCAGATTTTGCTACTTAATCTTATCCATTGATTTTGCCACTTAAAACTTCTTCTGCTGATGTGTTAATAACCTGTTTAAATTATCTCCATCAGATCTTCCTTGAATTTTGTTAGTCGTAGATCCTTGTAACAAACTTTGACTTTCCACCTCAGAATCATGTGAATCCAGCTCATCAATATTATCGGATAAACTAATCATTTAGTTCAATTCTATTTTCCTCGGTTAACAAAGAAATGCGTCGGTGTATACTGTTGTCGGTGTTTACACTGAGATCCTTGGTAAACATTAAGTTATTCTCTTTTACCGACAAACACTGCTTTGTGTCTTTCAGTGCTATTCTCCATAATAGATGAACACAACATACTAAAGTCAATATAATGAGATCAAAGACTCATCAATAAGTTATCCAGTGCATTCCTTATTCTCATCTACTATGACCATCTTCCACCATTCTTCAGATGTCTTGGTATGATAACTTACAAGATAAGTACTTGTCAAACTAATTTGAAACTAGTTGACATCAATGACAACATAATACTGATTTAACATATTATATATCTATTCAACCTCTTTCCATATGATCTTTAATCACTGTTTCAACAATTTCTTCAATCAGTTATAGATTCAACAAGGACCCCTTAGGACACACTTGAGGGTTCTAATGTGTCAAAAGGGGTCATGGGGACTTCCTAGGGGTCCTAACGCATGATAAGGCGTACTATGATCCCTAGGAAGACCCCATGACCCCTTTTGACACATTTAAACCCTCAAGTGTGTCTGAAGGGGTCCTATGACCACTTAGGACACACTTGAGGGCTCTAATATGTCAAAAAGAGTCATAGGGACTTCCTAGGGGTCCTAATATGTCATAAGACATACTAGGACCCCTACGAAGTCCCCATGACCCCTTTTGACACATTTGAACCCTCAAGTGTGTTTGAAGGGGTCGTAGGACCCCTTAGGACACACTTGATAGTTCTAATGTCTTAAAAGGGGTCATGGGGACTTCCTAGGGGTCCTAATGTGTGAGAAGGCATACTAAGACCCCTACGAAGTCAGACCCCTTCGGACACACTTGAGGGTTCAAATGTCTCAAAAGGGGTCATGGGGACTTCCTAGGGGTTCTAACGTGTGATAAGGCATACTAGGACCCCTAGGAAGTCCCCGTGACACCTTTTGACACATTTAAACTCTCAAGTGTGTCCAAAGGGGTCATAGGACCCCTTAGGACACACTTGATGGCTCTAATGTGTCCAAATAGGTCATGGGGACTTTCTAAGGGTCCTAACACGTGATAAGGTGTACTAGGACCCCTAGAAAGTCCCTGTGACCCCTTTTGACACATTTTAAACCTCAAGTATGTCTAAAGGGGTCCTACAACCCCTTAGGACAAACTTGAGGTTTCTAATGTGTCGAAAGGAGTCATGGGGACTTCCTAGGGGTCGTAAAACATGATAAGGTGTACTAGGACCCCTAGGAAGTCCCCATGACCCCGTTTGACACATTTGAACCCTCAAGTGTGCCTGAAGGGGTTGTAACACCCCTTAGGACACAATTGAGGGTTTTAATGTGTCAAAAGGGGTCATGGAGATTTCCTAGGGGTCCTAATACATGATAAGACATACTAAACCCCTAGGAAGTCCCCATGACCCCTTTTGAAACATTTGAATGATCAAGCGTGTCTCAAGGGGTCATAATATGGTTCATGGGGACTTCCAAGGGGTCCTAACGCATGATAAGATGTACTAGGACCCCTTGGAGGTCCCCATGACCCATTTTCATACACTAGAACACTCAAGTGTGTCTGAAGGGGTCAGACAACCCATTGGGACACACTTGAGTGTTGAAATGTGTCAAAATAGGTCATGGGGACTTCCTAGGGGTCCTAACATCTGATAGGGGGTATTAGGACCCATAGGAAGTCCCCATGACCCCTTTTGACACATTAGATCTCTCAAATGTGTCCTAAGGGGTCATACGACCCCTTGGGACACACTTGAGTGTTGAAATGTGTCAAAAGGGGTCATCAATACTTCCTAGGGGTCCTAACGCATAATAAGGCATACTAGGACCTCTAGGAAGTCCCCATGACCCCTTTTGAAACCAGAAGAACACTCAAGTGTGTCCTAGGAGGTCATACAACCCCTTGGGACATATTTGAGTATTAAAATGTGTCAAAAGGGGTCATCGGTACTTCCTAGGGGTCCTAACACATGATAACATGTACTAAGACCCCTAGGAAGTCCCCATGCCCCCTTGTGACACATGACGACACTCAAGTGTGTTCGAAGGGGTCATATGACCCCTTGGGACACACTTGAGCATTGAAATGTGTCAAAAGGGGTCATGAGGACTTCCTAGAGGTCCTAACGCATGATAATGCATACTAGGACTCCTAGGAAGTCCCCATGACCCCTTTTGATACATTAGAACTCTCAAGTGTGTCCTAAAGGGTCATACAACCTCTAGGGACACAATTGACTATTGAAATGTTTCAAAAGGGGTCATGGAGACTTCCTAGGGCTCCCAACGCGTGATAAGGCATGCTAGGACACCTAGGAAGTCCCCATGACACCTTTTGACACATTAGAACACTCAAGTGTGTCCTAAGGGGTCATACGACCCCTTGGGACACACTTAGTGTTGAAATGTGTCAAAAGGGGTCATGGGGACTTCTCATGGGTCCTAACACATGATGAGTTGTACTAGGACCCCTAGGAAGTCTCCATGACACCTTTTGAAACATTACAACTCTCAAGTGTTTCCTAAGGGGTCATACGACACTTCGTGACACACTTGAGTGTTAAAATATGTCAAAAGGGGTCATGGGGACTTCCTAAGGGTCCTAATATGTGATACGGCATACTAGGACCCCTAGGAATTCCCCATGACCCCTTTTCACACATTTGAACACTCAAGTGTGTCCCAAGGGGTTATACGACCCCTTGGGAGACACCTGAGTGTTGAAATGTATCAAAAGGGATCATGGGGACTTCCTATGAGTCATAACATGTGATAAGACATACTAGGACCCCTAAGAATTCCCCATGACCCCCTTCGACACATTAGAACTCTCAGGTGTGTCCTAAAGGGTTATACAACCCCTTGGGACACACTTAAGTGTTGAAATGTTTCAAAAGGGGTCATCAGTACTTTCTATGGGTCCTAACGCATGATAAGGAATACTAGGACCCCTAGGAAGTCCCCATGACCTATTTTGACACATTTAAACACTCAAGTGTGTCCAAAGGGGTCATGGGGACTTTCTAAGGGTCCTAACACATGATAAGGTGTACAAGGACCCCTAGAAAGTTCCCATGACCCCTTTTGACACATTTTAACCCTCAAGTGTGTTTGAAGGGGTCCTATGACCCCTTAGGACACACTTGAGGGTTCTAATGTGTCGAAAGGAGTCATGGGGACTTCCTAGGGGTCCTAAAATGTGATAAGGTGTACTAGGACCCCTAGAAAGTCCCCATGACCCCGTTTGACACATTTGAACCATCAAGTGTGTTTGAAGGGGTCATAACACCCCTTAGGACACACTTTAGGATTCTAATCTATCAAAAGGGTTCATGGAGACTTCCTAGGGGTCCTAATGCATGATAAGATGTACTAGGCCCCTAGGACATCCCCATGACCCCTTTTGAAACATTTGAATGCTCAAGCATGTATGAAGGGGTCGTAGGACCCCTTAGCACACCCTTGAGCATTCCAATGTGTCAATATGGTTCATGGGGACTTCCAAGGGGTCCTAACCAAGATAAGATGTACTAGGACCCCTTGGAAGTCCCCATGACCCCTTTTCACACACTAGAACACTCAAGTGTGTCTGAAGTGGTCATACAACCCATTGGGATACACTTAAGTGTTGAAGTGTGTCAAAATAGGTCATGGGGACTTCCTAGGGGTCCTAACATCTGATAGGGGCTACTAGGACCCGTACAAAGTCCCCATGACCCCTTTCGACACATTACACCTCTCAAATGTGTCCTAAGGGGTCATACAACCCCTTGGGAAACACTTGAGTGTTAAAATGTGTCAAAAGGGGTCATCAATACTTCCTAGGGGTCCTAATGCATAATATGGCATACTAGGACCCCTAGGAAATCCCCATGACCCCTTTTGAAACTAGAAGAACACTCAAGTGTGTCCTAGGAGGTCATACAACCCCTTGGGACATATTTGAGTATTAAAATGTGTCAAAAGGGGTCATCGGTACTTCCTATGGGTCCTAACACGTGATAACATGTACTAAGACCCCTAGGAATTCTCCATGACCCCTTGTGACACATGAAAACACTCAAGTGTGTTTGAAGGGGTTATATGACCCCTTGGGACACACTTGAGCATTGAAATGTATCAAAAGGGGTCATGAGGACATCCTAGAGGTCCTAACGCATGATAATGCATACTAGGAGTCCTAGGAAGTCCCCATGACCCCTTTTGACATATTAGAACTCTCAAGGGTGTCCTAAGGGGTCATACAACCCCTAGGGACACACTTGACTATTGAAATGTCTCAAAAGGGGTCATGGAGACTTCCTAGGGCTCCCAACACATGATAAGGTGTACTAGGACACCTACGAATTTTTCATGACCCCTTTTGGCACATAGAACACTCAAGTGTCCTAAGGGGTCATACGACCCCTTGGGACAAACTTAGTGTTGAAATGTGTCAAAATAGGTCATGGGGACTTCTTATGCATCCTAATGCATGACGAGTTGTACTAGGACCCCTAGGAAGTCCCCATGACACCTTTTGACACATTACAACTCTCAAGTGTGTCCTAAGGGGTCATACGACACCTTGTGACACACTTGAGTGTTCAAATGTGTCAAAAGGGGTCATGGGGACTTCCTAAGGGTCCTAATATGTGATAAGGCATACTAGGACCCCTAGGAATTCTCCATGACCCATTTTCACATATTAGAACACTCAAGTGTGTCCCAAGGAGTTATACGACCCCTTGGGACACACCTGAGTGTTGAAATGTATCAAAAGGGGTCATGGGGACTTCCTAGGGGTCATAACGCGTGATAAGACATACTAGGATGCCGAGGAAGTCCCCATAACCCCCTTTGACATATTAGAACTCTCAGGTGTGTCCTAAGGGGTTATACGACCCTTTGGGACACACTTGAGGGTTGAAATGTTTCAAAAGGTGTCATCAGTACTTTGTATGGGTCCTAACATATGATAAGGAATACTAGGACCCCTAGGAAGTCCCCATGACCTATTTTGACACATTTCAACACTCAAGTGTGTCCCAAGAGTCTTATGACCCTTTGGGACACACTTGAGTGTTGAAATGTCTCAAAACAGGTAATGGGGAAGACCCCTTGGGACACACTTGAGTGTTGAAATATGTCAAAATGGATCATGGTGACTTCCTAGGGGTCCTAATGCATCATAAGATGTACTAAGACCCTTAGGAAGTCCCCATGACCCCTTTTGACACATTAGAACTCTCAAGTGTGTCCTAATGGGTTATACGACCCATTGGGACACACTTGAGTGTTGAAATATGTCAAAAGGGGTCATGGGGACTTCCTGGGGGTCCTAACATGTGATAAGGCATACTAGGACCCCTAGGAAGTCTTCATGACCTCTTTCAAGATATTAGAACTCTTAGGTGTGTCCTAAGGGGTCATACAACCCCTTGGGACATGCTTGAGTGTTGAAATGTGTCAAAAGGGGTCATCAGTAGTTCCTAGGAGTCCTAATGTGCGATAAGGCATACTAGGACTCCTAGGAAGTCCCCATGACCCATTTTGACACATTTCAACACTCAAGTGTGTTCTAAGGGGTCATATGACCCCTTAGGAGACACTTGAGTGTTGAAATGTGTCAAAAGGGGTCATTTGGACTTCCTAGGGTTCCTAACATATGCTAAGGCATACTAGGACCCCTAGGAAGTCTCCATGACCCCTTTTGAATCATTAGAACTCTCAAGTGTATCTAAAGGGGTCATACGACCCCTTGGGATACACATGAATGTTGAAATTTATCAAAAGGGGTCATGGGGACTTCCTATGGGTCCTAACGTGTGATAAGGGTACTAGGATCCCTAGGAAGTCCCCATGACCCCTTTTGAAACATTAGAACAATCAAGTGTGTCCAAAGGGGTCATACAACCCCTTGGGACACACTTGAGTGTTGAAATGTCTCAAAAGGGGTCATGGGAACTTCCTAGAGGTCCTAACACATGATAATGCATACTAGGACTCTTAGGAAGTCCCCATGACCCCTTTTGACACATTAGAACTCTTAAGTGTGTTTGAAGGGGTCATACAACCCATTGGGATAGACTTGACTATTAAAATGTGTCAAAAGGGATCATGGAGACTTCCTAGGGGTCCTAACATGTGATAAGGCATACTAGGATCCCTAGGAAGTCTCCATGACCTCTTTTTACACATTAGAACACTCAAGTGTGTCCAAAGAGGTCATACAACCCCTTGGGACATATTTAACTATTGAAATGAGTCAAAAAGGGTCATGGCAACTTCTTATGGGTCGTAATGCATGATAAGGTGTACTAGGACCCCAAGGAAGTCCCCATGACCCATTTTGACATATTACAACTCTCAAGTGTATCCTAAGGTGTCATACAACCCCTTGTGACACACTTGAGTGTTTAAATCTATCAAAAGGGGTCATGGGGACTTCCTAAGGGTCTTAACATGTGATAATGCATACTAAGACCCCTAAGAAGTCCCCATGACCCCTTTTCACACATTAGAACACTCAAGTGTGTCTCAAGGGGTCATAAAACCCCTTTGGATACACTTGAGTGTTGAAATGTGTCAAAAGGGGTCATGGGGACTTCCTAGGAGTCCTAACGTGTGATAAGGCATACTAGGACCCCTAGGAAGTCCCCATAACCCCTTTCAACACATTAGAGATCTTAGATGTGTCCTAAGGGGTTATACGACCCCTTGGTACACACTTGAGTGTTGAAATGTTTCAAAAGGGGTCATCAGTACTTCCTAGGGGTCCTAATGTGTGATAAGGCATACTAGGACCCCTAGGAAGTCTCCATGACCCCTTTTAACATGTGAAAACACTCAAGTGTGTCCGAAGGGGTCATAAGATCCCTTGGGACACACTTGAGTGTTTTCACGTGTCAAAAGGGGTCATGGGGACTTCCTAAGGGTCCTAATGCATGATAAGGCATACTAAGACCCCTAGGAAGTCCCCATGACCCCTTTTGACACATTAGAACTCTCAAGTGTGTCCTAAGGGTTCATACGACCCCTTGAGACACACTTGAGTGTTGAAATGTGTCAAAGTGGATCATGGGGACTTTCTAGGGGTCCTAACATGTGATAAGGCATAGTAGGACCCTTAGGAAGTCCTCATGACCCCTTTCAAGACATTAGAACTCTCACGTGTGTCCTAAGGGGTAATATGACCCATTGGGACACACTTGAGTGTTGAAATGTTTCAAAAGGGATCATCGGTACTTCTTAGGGGTCCTAACGCGTGATAAGGCATACTAGGAATAGGAAGTCCCATGTAGATCTCTATAGTTTTGTTCACTATTAGTGACCCACACTTAGTCATTTGTTTAGGCAATGATGGTCAGTCATCACTATGACTGAGTCATTATGTAAAGGCTGAGCTATGTAATGTATACTTACCATGCAGTAGTACCGCTGACTAAACTTATGGTCACTATGTATCTTTTTCTATTATGTCGAGTCTAGTTTTTTCTGAGTCACATATGCAATGATTACTGAGTGATAGAGATATCAACATATGTTGAGTACAACGAATGTCGAGTATCAGAAACTACATTTTCTGAGATAGGCAGGAATGACATGTGAGTTTGTTATGGCACATTGATCAAGGTAAATCATTTTGGATGATATTCATATTTTGTATTTTGTTTATTGAGATAATTATGGAGGTAATTACACATCCATTTTGTAATCATTGATCCCTATGTAATACCTAGAACCAATCAAAAAATTGTAAGGCTTAAGCGACAAAAGGAATCAATCTAAACTGTAGATCTTGAATCATGAAGATGTTTTGTTTGTTATATAAGGTTAAGATCTAAACCCTAAATGAGAGTATGAATTAAAGAGAGAGAGGAAGAAAAAGAGTAATAGCATGAAGGAATGGATGCTATGGGTATGGAGGAATGAGTAGAAAAGAACATTCAGAATAGTGAAGCATTCAGACAGAGTTCAGTGACCTAGCTAAGTAGTGAAAGGACAGAACAAACATAGATCTGATATATGAGATCATTATTATATAGTAAAGAGGAGATCTTTAATCTGCATACAATGCAAACCGAAAGATTGGGTACTAAGAAATTCTAACCAATGTATCAGGGTAAATCTCTTAAATGAGTAGTCCTAAAAGACTTTTTGTAACCTCTAAACCGTGTGCTTACTTTGTTGTAAGTTTCAAATCCTTTAGCAAGGTAGACTTTTAAGTCTTTTAGCTCTTAAAAGGGTAGACTACTCACAGGGTAGATCAAGTTTTGATCACATTTTGTAAGCTCTAACAGGAAAACTTATTATTGTAGTAGTGAAGATTTGTGGGTGTCATCGCCACCCTAGTTTTACCTTTCAAGGGTTTCTAGGTTACAAAAATTAGTGAGTTATGAGTACTTTCATGTAGGTTTCTTAATATGTTAGTTACTTAGTTTGATCAAGTATTGGTGATTCTATGAAAATGTTTTATAAGTATCAATATGGTTTAGTAGGTAATATCTGATTCACCCCCCCCCCCCCCCCCTCTCAGTATTACATTTCCCAATTATATTTCCAACAATTGGTATCAGAGCTGCAAGGTTTCTCATAGAAAGTCTAACCACTTGAAGAAAAAGATCTTGAGATGGAAGTCTATAAGCTAGGAAAGATCATAGAGAATCAAAAGATTGATATACATCTGGCATTATGTTGGTGAATAGATTTGCCTTCCTCTTTTTAAATGAAAATGAATATAGACTCTATAATCTTGAAGACAAACGATTCCTCAATAGTTGGGTAAGCATAAGAAATTGCTTCCCTCTGAATTCTTATGGTACAGCTCCCTCATAGGATATTCAAAGAATTATTAACAATTAAATATACTCATACACTTTTAACTTGAAATTTTAGAAGGGCCACTCGCATACTATTGGGTATGGAGGTGATTTACAGAATTAACAGCTAAAAGAATTAACTATAAAAATATCTGTGATCTATTAAATACTTTTGAAGTAAACACCCTATGAAATAACTTGAGAAGAATAAACTAGAAAGAAACTGGAGGTAACAGAATATGAATAATGCATGCACAGATTCAAATATACTAATTTTCAAGCAATCAATATATTCCATATTTGATTCAAAGATCATAAACCTTACTATGCATCCATGTAATCATAAAGATCGGATCAAAGTCTAATAAAAAAGATTAGTCACCAACTTTTTCAGAAAAACAAAAGACTATTAATCTATCTACTTAAACGACCACTATCTATTTTCTATATCTAATTTCTAACCCTTTTACTATTCAATGCTCCAGCATTTATAGTCTCAAATCTGAGAGAGCCTCCCGAAAACCCGACCTCTCAGACACTAGAAAAATCGTTTAAACCAGTTACATAACTAACAGAGTTTTTTAAGTACATGTCATTAAAAGCATAAGGAAAGGAAAATGTTTCCATTCAAACTACTAACTACCCTCTGGTCCTTCTGACATGGCAACCTTTATGAGTTTCCAAGATCGAAATACATTCAACAATTCCTAGGCTAGCTGGAAGTGTAGGTTCTTTAGACCAGTTAGCTTCGCTCGGGTTGTATTCTTCTCCCACTTTAATTCCTTGATCCTTTCTGTCAGCTTTGGTAATTGACCTCAATTTAGCAACAACATGGACTCAACATTTGCAATCCTTGTTAAATCTTGGACTATAGGTGCTTCGCTCTCTTTAAGAGTGTTCATGGTATCCGTGAAGACCTTGACCATAGCATCCACGTCCCTACTACCTTCATCAATCTACAAAAGACTTCAAGGATTGATTATTTTGATGTCTTTGAGAGCATCTGCATGCATGCCTTGCACTTCTTTCTCTATTTCCTTAGCTTGAGAAATTGTAGTTTTAAACAGTGTGCTCTTCCACCCAAAGTTCTATTTTAGGATAAATAACATGCAGGGGTCTACCAGCTTCATTGGATTCTTAGTTAAGAATTGGGATACACGAAAGACTTCTACTTCCTGAACCTATAAAATAATTGCTGCACATTTTTCCTCCTCTACTTTCCAGCTTGGAACTAGGGTTTAAACCTCAGTGAGCAATCCCTCTCCGTCTAGGTGAGTGGATATGAACTCGCGGATGAAAGAACTCCCTTCAGCTATAATATTGTTTATCTAGGACCTCACAACCTCCGTCAAAACTCTTCCCTACTGCATTTTTTTCACCAGCCTCTGGTTCTCAACTGAATTTGGATCGAAGTCTTGTGAAGATTGAGCCAGTGGAAGAACTCCATCATCAACAAGTGAAGAAAGAAACTCAACCATGGTGGAGACCAACTGCTTCAACTCACGCTTCTCCCTTCCATCTTTTTGTGATTTCCTGAGCATATGATTAGCTGAGAATTTGAATAAGTGATCTCTAGAATCCTTGTTAAGAACTCTGAGTTCCATCTTTGTGACTTCAAAATCTTCAACTTCTGGTTCTTGAACTCCCTCTTTAGGCTTGTAGGTGGCAATCTCTGTAGTTACCTTCCTAGTAGATGGGTTGGTAGATAACCTGCCATCACTTTTCATTCTTTTCGCCTTAGGGGTCCGAGTAGCATATTTCGTGATGATCTCCTTCACTAGGAGTGAAATAGGTTTGTAACTTTTCCTTTGCTTCACTGATTCAGTTAACCAGGGAGGAATTGAACCATTAACCATTCGAGTATCAAGTGTTTTGACAGGAGTATTTTCAGCCTGAGGGACTTCTGTATTAATGGTAAGAACTTCTTGAACTTTTTCTTTCTAATCCGGTGAGAAGGAAATATCCTCATCATCAATCTCAACGTCCATATAATCAAGTCCTAGGGATGCCATTTGAGAACATTTTTCTAACCTTGTTCTCAGCCTCGACCTTGGTGTAGTCAGATTTCCACTGGATACCACCTTTTTCTTGAAAGATGTAACTTTACCTGCATTTGGAACCACAAGAGATGCTTTAGATGAAGAATGTTTTACATTTTTCAAGGCTGGACCTGTGTTACTCTTTTCAAGAGCGGGGTTCTCAATTCTTTTTCTCTTATCTGTCAACCATTTTTTTGTGACTTTGAAAATGATTCGAGCCCTTAGCTTTATATCCTCTTCCTCCTAACTGTTCCAATCTTTATCTAGGGGAATCTTTACTTTTGCATTGTTAATTTCTAAACCTATGGCTTTGGAACTATTTTCTTCTACTCCTTTAATATCAAAGTTCAACTGCAACATTTTAATTTGTGAAATTTTCAGTCTTGAATGATCATGTTTCCATATAGCCTCCTCATCACCAATATCTTCCCAAAGGTCCTCAAGATGTGAACTACGTGGAGGATAGTTACTCAGGCTTAGAACCTGCCTGGCGAAACCTTTATTATCAAAACCCCTTCTTAATTTATAAAATTACAAATGAAAACTCAATAAATTATTTCCTATGACTGAAGCATCCATCATATTATTGCAGACTAAATTGCCAATTTTGACTGGGAACATAGAGGGCCATTTTTCTTTTGGCAGGGTACTTTTAATAACCACAAACAACTGCCTACAAATTTCTGCCAAGATAAAATAGTCGAGAACGAACCTTGGGAGCTTCAAAGGTTCCTCATCAAAACCTTTGACCCAAAGATAGGTGAATCATGGAAACTGAATATGCAGACTTCCGTATGTTTGAACCAACTTCTGGGCCTCTAATGAGACTCTTTGATTTGGGACTCCTACCAACTGTTGACATAATCTGCCCCGGAAAACATCATGAACTTTCCTTTAACTTTCTAAAATTTTATCCTTTCTTAATAATGGACAATACTCATAGATTAAAAGATATGTTTTCCATGGAACTTGTTGAATGGTTGACAACTCTTGTGTACATGCCAAATAGTATATCAAATAGGACGACATGAAAAATTATTTCTTAATAGTTTGGGCTTGCTTGAGTTGATCCCTTAGGAAACTCACCATGATCTCTGCCCAGTCAATGTGTTGCCCACCCTCTAAGATGAATTCAATAAAATGAAACATCCATTCTTCATAGAGAAGAACCTGCTCTGAACCCCTAATTCAATGGAGCAACACTATCACATCATAAATAAGAGGTTTCATGTGATCCTTAGTGAGAATTTTTGGCAAACAAGACCCGCCTTTGTAATTGGTTTGAGTCCACTTCCTAGCCACATGACTTCAATTTTTATTGATGTTCTCCCTATACTGGGCCAAAGATTGGGTGGGAGTGAAGCTAACAAGGGATTCTTCTGGAATTTTAAAGACAACCATAATAGTTTCCCTATTGGCTGGCACAAGGGTCTGGCCTTCTGCATTCAAAATGCACTTAGATTTGACATCGTATCTATTAATACACTGCTGAACTAATTCTAGGCAAATGGTTGATGGTGAAAAGGCTACGGCTTCTAATAATCCACTTGATAGAAATTCCAAGCTATGATCCTCTACTGCACGATTGGTGAGATCAACTACTATCTTCTCTACTGATATCCCTAACAGGTCTGTGTCAGAGACAATGGGAGCTCGACATTGCATATTTTTGACATTTATGAAGAAATGTAAACTAGACCTCATCTTTCCGGTAGAATTATAAACACAAACTTTTTCCCCCCCTCTCGAATCAATACATCAAATAGCAATGGAAAATGGAAAAAAGCTTTAGGAACTACCTATTTTACGTAGACTCAAAACCAAATCTTCTCCCACAGTCGAGACTCCATCGAAAAATAACAGGGAAGAACAACTTATAGGGCTAATTATATTTCAAAAGATTAATGTTTGGAAAGATTGACTTTAATGAGAATAAGTCAGGAGCATTAATTAAAATGATGTGAGCAGTAATGACTTAGCAAAAGGATGTCCTCAAAATCCACCATCATTATTAACCTTTCCCCAAATTACATCTCTCGTATGTGCCAGTGATTTCATTAATCGTTGCCTGAAACCTTACTCAAAATTTTCTTCATGGCTCCCATCAAATCAGAACTGCCTTCTTAAAAACTTAATCACCATTTTGTCATCAGCTTATGACATGCATCCTATCAAATGTCCTTTCATTAATTATTCTACTACAATCTATCATTGAACCTCTTTGAACTACTTTGAACCAGAGTTCAAAGTGGTTTGAAGTGGTTCACCACTCAAAGGTGATATAGGTCGGGGCCCACCTACAGAAAACAATCGTTAGGAAAAAAAACATCATTGAACTACTTTGAACTACTTTGAACTAGAGTTCAAAGTGGTTCAAAGTGGTTCAAGTGGGGCAAGAGTGTTGGAAAAGGTTCATCTGAAAAAGACTAAAGATGAAACTTAATAGACTTGAAGGCTATGCTTGAGAACTCTGAAGAACATTGACGTTTGAAGGATTACTATGAGGAAAGACTTTTGAGGGAATGCACTAATGAACTTTCAGGTAATGAACTCGTAAAGGTCTTAGAAAATTCAAAAATATATGGCGACTCCAACTAACCCTAACACATTACAACAACTCAAAGCAGCTAGAGGTGAACTAAAGAAATCCTTGAGCAAGAGAGAAATTACTATTCAGAAAAGTGATTCACAATATCAAGAAGAAGATACCACTGGACTATTTGATAGTGGACACTCTACAGAAAGTGACAAAGCTATAAAAGAACTTTTGAAGAAAAATACAATACTAAATGATGACATCATAAATCTAAGGAGAGAACAGGAAATTCAATCTGTCAAACTTTGTGAAGTAGTTGAATAGAAAAAGAAAGCTGAAGATGATAAGGAAATGACTGAAGAAGACAAAAGACAAATTACAATAAGGGTAGATGAAAGGACAAGTGACATGAAAAGGTTGATTAATAATCAACTAGACATGGTAAATCAATTGTTGCTTTTTAATCAAGTGTTGAGCGGGAAAGATATGGAAATCAACCAGCTAAGGTCTGAAACTAATCAATTAAGGAATGAACTAAGATTTGAAAAGGAAATCAATGAAAGGATGAACAAACCCAATGAAGCTAAAAAATATTTTGAAGAACTATTAAGGTCACCTAGAAGATTTGGTGATAGATCTGGATTTGGACTAAATGAACTGGCATCATCTTCTAAAGAAGGAGAATCATCAAAGAATGGAGAACAAAAGAATGCTAAACCAAAGAACACCAAGCCCACATGCCATCACTGTGGAAAGCCAAGACATACAGCCAACATATGTAGAAGAAAACATGGTAAGTCCAATCCTAAACCTAAGTTCAATGGACATTGTTTTAACTACAAGAAATATGGACATCAGGCACATGAAAGTAGATTTAAGGTTAGTAATCCATCTACCTCACCTAAGTTTCAAGGAAGTTGTTTCAACTATCATAAATATGGGCATAAAGGATTTGAATGTAGATCCAAACCTAGATGGTCATCTAATGAATAGACTAAGCCACCTATGAGGTATAAATCAAACAATTGGGATTATAATACTTGGTACAATTGTCATTGTTGTGGAAAATATGGACACATTGGAGCAAACTGTATGAAGACTCATTTCAGAGGAAAGCCAAAAAGCTAGATGAATGGAAGCATGGTATGTTACAAGTGTAATAAGGTTGGTCATCTAAAGAAAGATTGTAGATCACCTATACCAAGCAATGATCAGAATATGAATGAAGATATTAGTGAGAAATTGAAGAATCAGATGAACAAGACATGGAAAGGGAAAGAAGAAGAAAACACAAGTGAAGCAAGCACATCTGAGATCACCCAATCTGATGGATCAGGATCACCCAATCTGATGGATCAGGTGATCACACTTCTTCTAACTAAGTATAGAAGGTATGTTTGGAACTAAATCTTATAAAGCTTTATTCTTCATTAGTTCCTAACATAAAATTGAGTAAATGTCCATATCTGCATAGATAAAGATGCATTAGGACATGTCTGTGCAAAATAGAGAATTTCATTTTTGATGCCTAGTGTCAATGTCTTGACCGAGTTATCAATGTATGTCAAGCACCTATTATGGCTGAGATTCTATATACACCGAGCTGTATTGTAATGGTTATATTGACCGAGCTTATGTTAGCTGAGGCTAACATGAGTTTTCTGAGATAGTTGTATTCCACTTAAAACTTTGTACAGAGCATTTATGAGGCCCTAATTATAAATTTTGGAATCTATAAAGAAGAAATTTTCTGTTCTTTTCATTTCACCAAGCGAATTGAGATTTATTTGAGTGATTCAAAGTGTGAGCAACTAGTTTGATAAAGGCAATTCTGAATCTTTTCAGCGTGCCATCGGCAAAAATCATCTATGGACACTTACAAGAAAGGTACTTTACTGAGAAAACATTTCTTTTCAAAAATTTTAATTTAAAATGGCATCATCATCATCTACAACAATGAAGAAACAAGGGATCAAAGTTTTCAATGCGTAATTGGTGAGAAATGAAGTTTTCAAACCAAAGACATTTAGAGCTATATTGGAAAGCACAATTAAAGGAGATCTAAATGGAGCCCTATCCTCTATTTGAGAGAATGTGTTGATAATGAATGATATTAGGTCTTGTTACATGTGAAAAATTAGGGAAATTGGAGATTATGAAATTAGGGAAGTGTATGACAAATTATGTGTTAATGGAGTATTGAAGCCGAAGCATAAAGCGGTTGTCAAACAAGGGTTAGTGCATGCCCTAGATTTCCCATAAAATTTTAAAGTTGAATGGATAAAGATAGTCTTGAGTCGAGTACATGATATGCAACTATGGCTAGAAGATGGATCCATGAAGATAACAAAGGAAATGATCCACCGAGTTACTGGATACCCTACAATTCTAGGGAAAAAGACAATGAAGTGTTCAAGCTAAGAAGATATTCAGGAAAACACACAGGCAATTTGGAACAAGCGTGGAATGACGATCTCCACCATCATAGATCCAGAAATTGATTTTTTTGTTAGGGTTATCTTGAAAAAATTTTATCAATATAGTCAGTTAGACAACGTCCCCTATATGGAAGTGGACCAGGCATGGAAAATCATTAAGAAGGGGCACACGTATGATCTTCCTAAGCTCCAGTTGACTTAGCTTGTCGAGCACCTTAACTCCATCCAAACTGCAAAGAATTCAATGTGTAAGTTTGGCTCCTTGTTAATCTGTCTATTCTTTTACATAAAGAAGTGTTTTCCTACTCATGGAGGTGTGATATGGGACAAGAAGAGACCCATTACTATTCAAATAAATGAGTTCATAAGTCAGATAGGAGATAGTTTCAATGGTCTGATGGACAATTATTTTGTTGAGTTCAAGAAGAAAATGAGAAAGAGGAATAGAGTCCCTGTGTCATTAGTTGAAAGGTACAAAAAAGATATGTATTTTCTAGTTGACACAAATTTCACTTATGCACAAGCACTCTTGCCTAGGGTTTCATGGCTAATGCCATTACCATATGAAATTATCATAGATGAAGCTACAACTGCTATTACAGCTCTCTTAGCTAAAGAAATTGATGGTAAGGCACCCTACTTTGGAACGTACGATGAAGCAAAATCTAAAATCACTACGAGATTAATGGCCGCCACTATAGAAAGAAAGAGAAAGAAAATAGTGAAGAATTTGGAGAGATATGTAAAAGAGACTGAAAAAGATGTACCACTAGAATTAATCTAAGGATTGGGAGAGTATGAGAAAAGTGACTCTAGAGTGATAGTGAGGAAGAAGTAAAGGAAGCTCCAGTAGAAAAGAAGATAGGAAATAAGCCAGTAATTGTTGAGCCACCAACCAAGAAAAGAGTACTAAAACCTAAAGTGTCATCGACTCTTGTACTAAGGGCTACAACAAGAGGAGTTGCTACCAAGACTCCAAAGAAGTCACCTACTTTTGGTAAGAGAAAATCTATACAACCAAAGGCAGTGCCGAGCAAGGTTAACAAGAGGCCTAGAAGAAAACTTATTTTAGAACAAGAAGATGATGAAGAAATGAAAAGTGATGAAGAGGTAAAGAAGAAGGTTGCATTGTAGGTTGTTCAACCTACTATGGATGAAATATGTTACAAGATCACTAGCTCTGCAGGAGTGGAAGACTTGAAAGGATTAAAGTTTGGAAGTATGAGCATTGGAGATAAAGAAAAGGTTGAAGATGTTATTCTTGAAATGTTGTGCACTTTCAAGATGCTACCAATTCAGATAGAGAATCTAATTCCTAAGGAATTAAGTCATAGGATAGCACAAAAATGGGAGTATGCTCTTCTTATGGAAAAAGAAATAAGAGAAAGAACCTTAGCACAAGTTGAGTCAAGTCTCACCCTTGCCAACATCAAACAGATAATAGAACAATACCGAGCTAAATTTTATCCTAAGCTTAGAGCTTATTTAATCCTTCAACATAAGGTTGAGGATGTTGTGCAAGAAAGTATCAAAATCTGGAAGATAATGTTTGGTTTGTTGATTGACAAAGATAGAGACAAAGGTGTCAGTACTACTAAGGTTTCCAAGCCTACAACAAAACTTAATGCAATGGAATCACCCATTCTAGAGACTAAAGCTCCTAAGGAAGTGAAAATTCAGAAAGAATTAGAGGTACACATTGTAGATATAACGGAGGAAAGCCCAATCAAGAGTCAGGTATTGACTGAGGAAGATTTACAGGCTGAGGCAGCAAAGGACACATCTTTTCCAGTCAATATTCCTATACTTTTGCAAGTCAAAGAATATCCTACACTTGTTGAGACATCAACTATCAACATTACCCCCGCCAAACCTGTAGTTGTTACAGTTGAATAGTTAGTCGGTACAAGCACTACCAAGGAACACACTGATTCAGTACTAGCAACTCAATCCACATCTGTCAAGAAGTTACAACATAATAAAGGAGAGAAGTTGGAAGAAAAAGCTACTTGTCCTCATGTGGAAGATAAAGGGAAAGAAGGAAAAGAAGTAAAAGACAAATCTATTGAGGTACAAGAGCCTATAGAACAAGAGGCAATACAAGCTCTTTTACAGATGTTGAGTGGGAGCACACCAAAGAAGGCACTAAAGAAGAGAATGGAAGTCTTTTCTCCTGAGGTAACCATTGATGAAGTCATTGTTATGGGTAAAAGCACAATTAGGTGTCACCTTTTAGGCTAACTTATCAGCACAACTGAATTTTAGATATTTCTACCTAAAAATTAATTTTGGTGAAACATACAGCCTAGCTAGATTCATTATAGCTAAGTTAGATAAGTTTTTTAAGTTTTCCAATTGGAAATATCTATTAAATGCATGTTTTATACCACTTTGGGTCCAATTACCATAAAAAAAAAATTATTTCAGAAAAGTGGCATTGCAATAACTCCTAATCTTTTTATTGATATTTTTTTAAAAATAAAAAAATACCCTTTTGTAGAGATCAAAGTCAAGAATATCCTCATATAGATTTTATAGTGTTTTAATTAGACATAGTTTATTGTAATTAAAAAATATTGCAAGTAGGTATTTTAACAATCAAGGAGATGTTGATTCGAAGAAAGAAAAGAAATAGTAAATCATATTAAATAAATATGAAAAACATATCATGCACTAGAGGAGAGAATCCTCTTCAATAATATATATTTCTTTTTTTGATTGGGATAAATATGTTATGAAAAATATGTTGCGAGATGAAAACTGTTGATTTCAGTGAGTTTGAATTTGATTGTTATAAAAGAGAAAATATAGGTCACAAACAAATTTTTATTTCTTTTTGCACTAGCTATGTATGTCATATATGACATATTTTGAAATTAGGGAAAACAAAGTTTATATACATATAATTTTTTGGTGGGAACTAGACCCCTAATTTTTAGCATTTTTCAGCAACTAAAAATTCATTTTTAAAAATTAAAAAAAATATATCAATTATTATTCAAAAAAATTATTAAGAATATTAATCCTAAACTTCATCCATTTTATCACATTTAATTAGTTTACATTATCTTCAAATTCCAAACATAAATGTCATTGTTATACTATTGAAGTTGAACAAGTTTCATTTTGTTAGCCTTTTCCTTTGTAAAAGGGTGACAGCTTATTGTGCTTTTACCCTTATTCCTAAATTGGATTCTGATAAATTATCTTATGAACAGATGCAACTATTGAAAGATTTATTGACTAGGAAAAGTAGACAGGAAGAACTGAGGAGAAAACATCAACATAAATAGGTTCTGTATGAAATCAAAGATATATTTAATGATTTTTTTGAGTTGTCAAATGTGAATAGTTCCGCTCCTATTTTGGAACAACTTGTACATATTGTTTAGAAAGTAAATAATGATGCTAGTTGTGCCAGTGATAAACCATTTGAGTGGTCAGAGAGGAAGTTCGAGACCAAAATGCTAAACAAAGTATTTGCTGAGATTGCAGTAAAATAGGTTGCACTCTCCACTTTGGTAAATGAGACTGAAGAAGCAGTTGTGAATGCACAATCTCTACTGGCCAAATTTTTCAATGTAGAATTGTTCACTGAGGAGAATCAACAACTGGTTGACAACTTAAAGAAAGAACTTAAATCCACTAATCAGTCCTTAAGCTTGGATGCAGAAACCAGTTCTAAACACTGTGCCAAGATTCTGCATACCCAAGGTAAGTTGGCCGAGCTGATGGCTAATGATGGAAAGATTAGATCTCGACTACTTTCTATGCAAACTATTTTGAGACCTCATCTAGAGGCCATACAGAGAAAGTTATTCAATGCTAAGGAATTAACTCAGAGGGACCCAAATCTATCCACAACCGAGAGTCTAATCAGTCTAGCTGCTGAGCTAGAAGTGCAGACATAAGTTTTAAATATCACTACCATAGGATGGGAGACTATGCTACACATGGTTATGATGCTGCATAAACCATTTTTGGAGAAATTCTGGGAACTCCCTACTATAGAAGAGATTCGTCATGTCAAAAACAAGTGGGAAATCAAATCATCATGACATGATAAAAAGGAGGTAACAAAATTTTGAATGTATATATATATATATATATATATATATATATATATATATATATATATATATATATATATATATATATATATATATATATATATATATATATATATATATATATATATATATATATATATATATATATATATATATATATATATATATATATCTTAGGGGGAGTATTAGGATAATACAACAATACTTTTGTAAATTACAAGTATAATGTCATGACAAAATGTTTTTTCCACTAATGTCAAAGGAGGGGATTGTAGATCTCTATAGTTTTGTTGACTATTAGTGACCCACACTTAGTCATTTATCTAGGCAATGATGGTCGGTCGTCACTGCAACTGAGTCATTATGTAAAGGCTGAGCTATGTAAAGTACACTTACCATGCAGTAGTACTACTGAGTAAACTTATGGTCACTATGTATCTTTTTGTATTATGTCGAGTCTAGCTTTTTTTGAGTCACATATGCAATGATTACCGAGCGACAGAGATATCAACATATGCTAAGTATCAGAAACTGCATTTTTTGAGATAGCCAGGAATCACATGTGAGTTTGTTATGGCACATTGATCAAGGTAAATCATTTTGGATGATAATCATATTTTGTATTTTCTTTGTTGAGATAATTACAGAGGTAATTACGCATCCATTTTGTAATCATTGATCCCTATGTAATACCTAGAACCAATCAGAAAATTGTAAGGCTTAAGCGGCAACAGGAATCAATCTAAACTGTAGATCTTGAATCATTAAGATGTTTTGTTTGTTATATAAGGTTAAGATATAAACCCTAAATGAGAGTATGAATGAAAGAGAGAGAGGAATCAGAAGAGTAATAGCATGAAGGAATGAATGCTATGGGTATGGAGGAATGAGCAGAAAAGAACATTCAGAATAGTGAAGTATTCAAACAGAGATCAATGACCTAGCTAAGTAGTGAAAGGACAAAACATAGATAGATCTGATCTATGAGATCAGTATTATATAGTAAAGAGGAGATCTAAAATCTGCATACAGTGTAAACCGAAAGATTAGGTACTAAGACATTCTAACCATTGTATCAGGATAAATCTCTTAATTGAGTAGTCCTAATAGAATTTTTGTAATCTCTTAACTGAGTTCTTACTTTGTTGTAAGTCTCAAATCCTTTAGAAAAGTAGATTGTCTTAGTCTTTTAGCTCTTAACAGGGAAAACCCCTCATAGGGTAGATCAAGTTTTGATCACATTTTGTAAGCCCTAATATGAAAACTTATAACTACAGTAGTGAAGATTTGTGGGTGTCATCCCCACCCTAGTTTTACCTTTCAAGGGTTTCTAGATTACCAAAATCAGTGAGTTATGAGTACTTTCATGTATGTTGCTTAACATGTTAGTTACTTAGTTTGATCAAGTATTGGTGATGCTATGCAAATGTTTTATAAGTATCAATATGGTTTAGTAGGTAATATATGGTTCACCCCACCTCTCAGTATTACATTTCCCAATTATATTTCCAATAGTCCCCATGACCCCTTTTGAAACATGAAAATAGTCAAGTGTGTTCTAACGGGTCATATGATCTCTTAGGACACACTTGAGTGTTGAAATGTGTCAAAAGGGGTCATTGGGACTTCCTAGGGGTCCTAATGCATGATTAGGCATACTAGGACCCCTAGGAAGTCCACATGACCCATTTTGACACATTTCAACATTCAAGTGTGTCACAAGGGGTCATACAACCCCTGGGGACACACTTGAATGTTGAAATGTGTCAAAAGGGGTCATGGGGACTTCCTAAAGGTCCTAACATGTGATAAGTCCTACTAGGACCCATTGGAAGTCCCCATGACCCCTTTTGACACATCAGAACACTCAAGTGTATCTAAAGGGGTCATACAACCCCTTGGAACACACTTGAGTGTTAAAATGTGTCAAAAGGGGTCATGGGGACTTCCTAGGGGTCCTAATGTGTGATAAGGCATATTAGGACCCCTAGGAAGTCCCCATGACCCCTTTCAACACATTATAACTTTGCGGTGTGTCTGAAGGGGTCATACGACCCCTTGGGACACACTTGAGTGTTGAAATGTGTCAAAAGGGGTCATCGGTACTTCCTAGGAGTTCTAACAAATGATAAGTTGTACTAGGACCCTTAGGAAGTCCCCATGATCTATTTTGACATATGAAACACTCAAGTGTGTCTTAAGGGGTCATATGACACCTTGGGACACAATTGAGTGTTGAAATGTGTCAAAATAGGTCATGGGGACTTCCTAGGGGTCCTAACGCATGATAAGACATACTAAGACCCCTAGGAAGACCCCATGACCTCTTTTGACACATTAGGACTCTCAGGTGCATCCTAAAGGGTCATACAACCCCTTGGAATACACTTGAGTGTTGAAATGTGTAAAACAGAGTCATGAGGAGTTCCTAGGGGTCCTAACATGTGATAAGGCATACTAGGACCCCTAGGAAGTCCCTGTGACACCTTTTGACACATTAGAACACTCAAGTGTGTCATAAGGGGTCATACAACCCCTTGGGACACACTTGAGTGTTGAAATGTGTCAAAAGGGGTCATGGGGATTTCCTAGGGGTCATAACACATGATAAGGCATACTAAGACCCCTAGGAAGTCCCAATGACCCCTTTCGACATATTAGAGCTCTCAAATGTGTCCTAAGGGGTCATATGACCCATTGAGACACACTTGATTGTTAAAATATGTCAAAATGGGTCATCAATTCTTCCTAGGGGTCATAATATGTGATAAGGCATACTAGGAGCCCTAGGAAGTCCCCATGTCCCCTTTTGACATATGAGAAGACTCAAGTGTGTCCTAAGGGGTCATATGACCTCTTGGGACACACTTGAGTGTTGAAATGTGTCAAAATGGGTCATGGGGACTTCCTAGGGGTCCTAACATGTGATAAGGCATACTAGGACCCCTAGGAAGTCCCCATGACCCCTTTTGACACATTAGAACTCTTAAGTGTGTCCTACAGGGTCAAACGACCCCTTGGAACACACTTGAGTTTTGAAATATGTCAAAAAGGGTCATGGGGATTTCCTAGGGGTCATAACATGTGATAAGGGGTACTAGGACCCCTAAGAAGTCCCCATGACCCCTTTGGACACATTAGAACTCTCAAGTGTGTCCTAAGGGGTCATACAACCCCTTGGGACACACTTGAGTTTTGACATCTGTGAAAAGGGGTCATTGCTACTTCCTAGGGGTCCTAACATGTGATAAGGCATACTAGGACCTCGAGGAAGGCCTCATGACCCCTGTTGACACATAAAAATACTCAAGTGTGTCCTAGGGGGTCATACAACCCCTTTGAACACACTTGAGTGTTGAAATGTGTCAAAAGGGGTCATGAGGACTTCCTAAGTGTCCTAGAACACCTTATCATGCATTTGGATCCATAAGAAGTCCCCATAACCCTTTTCAACACATTAGAACTCTCAAGTGTATCCTAAGGTGTCATACGACCCCTTGGGACACACTTGAGTGTTGAAATGTGTCAAAAGGGGTTATCAGGACTTCCTAAGGGTTGTAACATGTGATAAGGCATACTAGGACCCTTGGAAAGTGCCCATGACCCCTTTTGACACATTATAACACTCAAGTGTGTCCTAAGGGGTCATACGACTCCTTGGGACACACTTGAGTGTTAGAATGTGTCAAAAGGAGTCATGGGGACTTCCTAGGGGTCCTAGTACTCTTTATCTCGTGTTAGGACCCCTAGGAATTTCCCATGACCCCATTTGACACATTAGAACTCTCAAGTGTGTCCTGAGGGGTCATACGACCCCTAGGGACACACTTGAGTGTTGAAATGTTTCAAAAGGAGTCATTGGGACTTCCTAGGGGTCCTAATGCATGATATGCCGTACTAGGACCCCCTAAGAAGTTGCGATGATCCCTTTCAATACATCAGAACACTCAAGTGTGTCCTAAGGGGTCATACGGCCCCTTGGGACACACTTGAGTATTGAAATGTGTAAAAATGGGTCATGAGGACTTCCTAGGGGTCCTAACACATGATAAGGCATACTAGGACCCCTAGGAAGTCCCCATGACCCCTTTTGACACATTTCAACACTAAAGTGTATTCCAAGAGGTTGTACGACCCCTTGGGACACAATTGAGTGCTCTAATGTGTTGTTGGGGGTTACACAGGGACCAAAGGGGTCATAGTACAATTTCTCAAGCGTTAGGAGCCTTAGGAACCCTCTATGACCCCTTTGGAAACCTTTTGGATGCATTATACTGGTGTAATTAACCTATGTATTAATATGTCGTATATAATATATATTATATATGTACTATTCTTGATTGTATTATATATACAACAATATTTTACATACATAAATACATATACATACGTACATATATATATATATATATATATATATATATATATATATATATATATATATATATATATATATATATATATATATATTACATACAATTTAAATATGAAGATATCATGTGATATATTGTAAAATACATATTAATATATAATACATAAAAAATAATATATGATTTATAATGTAACATTTAATATTAATATATATTATATAATATTTAATGTAAAATGTATATTATATAATATTTAATATATAATAGATATTATGTAATATTTAATATATATAATATATTGAAGTATGGAGAAATGGGAGGGAGAAAGGGGTTGGAAATAAATTAAGAGGGAGAAAGGGGAGGAAAAATTTAAAATTCAAAATTTTTCCAGGATTTTTAGGTACCCAAAAATATTGGGTACCTGATTAGTCTCGATATTGCTTTGTGCACCAAACCTACTTGGTCAACTCTTCAAATGTCTCAAAAATGTGTTTTTCTCCTGTTTCTCTGAGTTCCAGACTTCGACCATGTAGTTGACAACTTTTTTTTCACCCAAATTTGATGAAACAAAAAGGGTTTTTTAAGGAGATTATCAGCTTTCTATCGATATAATTGTTGTCAAATTTCAAATTCGGTAAGTAATTATTAGTTATTTTCTAATTGAGTTACCTCTAAAGTGCTAATTTATATACTAATTGAAAAATGACTATAACTTTTAGACCGTATAACATTTTTGAAATCCAAAAAATGCGTCACATTCTATGCTTCACCTACTATAAGGGAAAAAAAAATTGAATTTTGTAAAGTTTTGAATGAGTTAAGGTAGTTAGACACAAGAGTTTTTGTATTCTGAAAATGTTGTAGCAGAAAATTCATAATTAATTATTTTTTTGGAATAAAATTACAAAAAAATATGTGTCACATCCAGGCATGAGTCTACTACTTATATATAAAATCTTATAATAAAATATTATCATTTGATTATGATTAAGGTGGTCAAACATACACCTACTTCTAATTTTTTTCCAGAAATTTTTGTACTGCCGCATTGAAATGTATACTTTTCACCAATCATACTAATTTTATTTCAAAAAAGGCCTAGTAGTTTAGAAACTGCATTCAATTTTCTATAGATTCTATTCTTACAAATTTTTTATATTAGGTTGATAGCTAGTTGAAATTTTCACGTCAAGTTGAGTAATCCTAATTTGCTGATTTTTCATTGCCACTTAAGGGCATAGTTTGGCCCCTCATGATCCTACACATACCCTAGAGAAGGAATCTAAAAGAAGCTAATTTTTTTTAAGGACATAATGGATGTGCCAAGATAAAGATCATCTAGAGATGCAGGCATTAATAATCACAGAGGAGTCTCTTTCCAAATGAAGATAATTAATGTTAAGTTTTATAGCAGCAGATAAGCCATGTAGAAAAGCATAGGCTTCAACTAGATTATTAGTCCTAGAAGGAATAGGTCATGCCTCAAAATAAATAGGAGAGCCATGACAATTGCAGAGAGCAGAACCTATATCCAAAATACCTAGATTTCCCTTCGAGGATCCATCAAAATTAAGTTTAACAAACCCATGTTGGGGGGAGGTCCACTTAACTTCATATCTAATTTTAGATCTATCTTGGGAGAAAAGAGGGCAAGGAAGAGAGGGAAAAACTAAACCCTTCCAATTTTTAGAGCTGAGATTATCCCAAGGTGAAAAAATTCAATTACCATTGAATTTACTAGAGTAAGCATTTTTTAGTTTAACAACATATTTTTGAAGACTAGATGTTACAAATTCAAAAGAAGAAGACTTGTTACAATAAATCATTTTATTCCTCTCCCACCAAATAGACCATAACACCAATGAAGGAATATAGATCCATAAGCACAAAAACATGGATTTATGAAAAAGGATGTGCCAAGATTGGGACAAATCCCAAATTGAAAATGGAAGAGGCATGGACAAACCCAATTTTTGCGTAACAAATTGCCAACACCACTGTGCCAATGGACAGTTTAAAAAAAGGTGATCAAGGGACTCCAATTCTTGATAATAGATGACACATTGGAATGGGCCTGCACTATTTAATATAGCTAACCTTTCACTAGTTAAAACCCTCTTCTTCAATATCAGCCAAGCAAAACAACTAGCTTTAGGAAGAACAACAGAATGCCAACAGAACTTAAATGCTCTCGATCAACTAACATTTTTTTGAATAGATTGAGCTAGATTATATCCTGTAATCATCCAAAAATGGTCATCTAGACTATTAGCCCCTTTCTAGCATTATTTGCTAAATTCATCAATTGCTTATTCTTGATCAAATCCTACTTTTATCATTTATTCGATTTTATCCTATGGATTAACCATTTTATCCTAAGTCTTTATTTAATTAAAAGGAATTCCCTCCCCTTTTATTAAATAAAAATCCCCAGTTACCTTTTATCTTAAGTTGCACAAGTAAAGCATTATTCCTATAAAAAGAAAAGGCTTTTTTTGTCTCATATGGGGCACAAAAGTCAACACTTCTTTCTCATTGGAGGAGACTTGTGCACAAGGATTGCTCCCACTTTCAAACTCCACCCTTCATCAAATCTTTTGCCTCTTAATCTCTATGGTCCATTTATATTTAAAAGGAGAGCTCTCTTCTCATTCTAGAGGCCCCCATTCTTGATGCTAATGTTATGCTGTAGGTTTTCTTGGTGCCATTGGAGCTTTTGAAGAATTTGTTGCATTATAGCTTAGTTCTCATATTTGCATCCTTAGCTTAGTTTCCTTTCATGCTTTAGCTTAATTCACATAGTTTAACTAGTAAAGGCTTGTAACACTTTCATTTTCATAGTTTAGTTACATTCTTGCATTCTCATTCTAGCATAGCTTGCATTACATTTTTCTTTGTGATTCTTGAAGATATTGGCATTCTTGCCTTTGTCTCTTTGAATCTCCCATTGCATGGTTTACTAACAAGGTTGCATGCTTAATAGCTCTAGGTGCGAGCCCTCTAAATGCCCTTGCACTCCATGCCTAGGGAGCTCTATGTCACTTTTCAAGGTTTCCAATCCATGGATGCCCTTGGAATCAGTGGCTTAGAGAAGTGCACATTTTGTGTGTACATTTTTGGCACCCACTGTGGGGTAGAACAACTCTATTTTTCCTTTCTTCTCTTGTATTTCTTCTTCATTTTCATCACTGTTATCTTTTTGTTTCGGCTATTTTTTTGTTTTTTCTGATAGAGTATCATATGACAGTTTCTTACATATCTGTGTGATACTTTGCCAGTCAAAAGTATCATGCGCCCATATAGGACTTTTTCACCTGGCTATACAACATTCTATCATTTGGTGTTGTGCGAAGTATCATCCAGAATAGAAGCATTGCATCCCTATATTGCAAAGTATCATCCAAAACTCTGCCAACAGAAATTGTCACCCGGGACAAAAAGTGACTGTTCTCGATTCTCTTTTTTGCAAGATTCAAGTTTTCTACTTTCTAGTTTTTGATTTTCTATGTTAGGACAGAGATTTATCTGCAAATTATACCTAGTTTTTCTATACTAACCCTTGTGGGCCTAACGAGTTGTGCTTGTAGGTGTGCCCTAATGGCTTGCATAATTTGCTAAAAGAATGCATGTCAAATATTCAAATGCACAAGGGCTACTAATCTTTCTTGCAGGGCTGCCCAAAGCATAAAAACCAAACAAAGCGCTTGTTCTTTCTTTTCACTTTTAAGTGCAACATTATACTAGTTCATTTTCTTAGGCACTTAATATCTTGTTATTAGAGTCTTTTGGTGCTAGGAAAGTATGCTCTTTATCCTTGTGGTGAATCAGAAATCCTAACCCACCTCTAGATTTTGAAAGAAAGAGGGTTAATTGAACATTGCTTGGCATGGTTGGGAAAGGCTTTTGAGATAGGAGAGTATGCTCTTCACCCTTGTGGTGAACCAGAAATCCTAAATTTCAAAGGTTGATTCACTTCTTGTTTAGTCTAGAATCTTTTAGAGGGCCTACTCTTGAGAAATCAAGAGGAACGAACCAAGTGGGGACTAGCTAATACCTGGCTATTACGACCCACTATAAACTCAAGGCTATCAAGGACACAAAACCTTGGTAGATGTAATACTTGTCTTCACTTAATATGAGTACTTGTGGGATTGTGACCATGAGAAAAATGCTAAGAAGGAATGCTTAAGGTACTCTTGTGGCTGTGAGGTCCATTACTTGCTGCAAGGTAAGGAGTCCCTTCGGGGAGCAAGAGGGGTATTTCAAACGGAATCCCTTATTACAAACCTTAGATAGAAGCTACCTGATTTTTCTACTCAACAACTTGGTGCAAGGATCGATCCTAGTGGACTACCCAGATCACCCCAAGATTTTACACTCACCATCTATGTTCCTTTGGTTGTGTCATTCGCACTTCCACGACAAAGCCAATATCTATTGTGGGTAACCACTTTGTGTGAGGCAATGGCACATCAAGTGTGGGCTAAGTTGTTGAGTATTGAGCCTTTGTCTTTCTAGGCTAGCAAGTGCTTGAATTGTCTTCATTGTGATCTACCCGTGTAAATGTTCTTAAAAATCAAACATCATGGTAGTGTTCATAGGATTTTTTGTTTTGATATCCCAAGTGCATGTCTTGGCAAGGTTGCTTTTTCCCTTGTTCAAGTATTTTCTGACCTGTCTGATCCCTCACTGTTTGCAAAATTATATTTTTTCTACTATTACTACGTTACAAACTGAGAAATTGAACTTATCAAACTGTAACTTTGATCAAATTACCTTAAAATTGGGTTTTACACATTCACTGGTCAAACATCGTGTGATATTGAACAATCATTGCAACACTAGCTTGAGTATTATCATGTGATACTTCACTATTGACCTTATATCACCTGAATGTTATACACTCTATTGCATCAACTGCATGGTTTCTATCATTTTGCTTTCTGTGAAATATCGTCTATCCAAATTGTATCATCATGCTATCCTAAGAACTATCACACAAAATCATTTTGTTGTCTTACTGATGTCTACAATCTGAAGTTGTCAAATTTAGTTTGTTATAGAGTGTCCTTTCCCGTTCTCACCTGAATTTGGCCTATTATTTGCATGTTTAAGTTTGTTCTAGACTAAGAAAGATGAGTTAAAACTATTGGGTTTGAGCCTATCAAATGCTACTTTTATTCACTTGTCACACTACGGTTACCTCTCTAGCTATTTTCTAATCGAGATTCTTGCTCATATCTCGACTTGAGTCAATTGACTATTGTAAATTCTTGAGCACCTTTGACAAGCCATCTCTATTGTGCTATCTTGAAAAGTGATCTTTATTGGTTTTGCTTATCTCAAATCTAAGAAACTTTGCCTCATTCTATTAGTCAAACAACATTCCTTTTTCATGTCAGTTACAACTTAGTTTCAATTTGAGCAAGGGGGTCACCCTCTGTTCAAATATGAATAGTTACCCTCTCCTACAAGATTCTCATGAGCACCAATTAGTGATGATAGTTCTATCCCAAAAAAATTTGAGGATTCCAAGGTCACCCCATGGTATAAAGGAGGCTTCCTTTTTTCTGCATTCAAGATCCCCAAAAGCATGGATAGTGTCTCACTTACCTTGACTGAACAAGAGAAATATCACCATTTGCAAGAACACTTTGAGCATAGACAACCAAGAACACTTAGATACAGAGCATAATAAGAACATAATGGATGCTGCTAGGCACATGGATTCAAGAGGAATGTCCCACGATCAACCTGAGACTAGTGGTTATGAATATAGACCTCCTTTTGGTATTAGTGGAAATTATGGTAACAATATGCCACCAAGGTCCCCTCGAAGATGGAATTTTGTCATACCTTCTTCACCTCCTAGAGCTCCTCCCTCTCATCATGAGGAAGAGGCTAATGATGACATTTCTAGTGAAGAACTTATGAGGTTTGAACAAGATGAAGCTTCCCAACGTTTGATGCATAAACTTTTAGAGTGTAATGGAGATCAATACTTTCAATACATAACTTTTAGAGGATACAAGCTCCATCTTGGTTATGATGTTTTCCAAATCATTCAAGAAAGAGTTCCAACTGAGTATGAAATCCTTAGAGATGAATTACAATGAAAAAACTAGCATCTTGCTCAACTTGCAATAGAAAAGGAACCTCCAAAGGTCTCTTTTGTAGAATCTATTTGTGCTCTTCCCTTTGATAGGAGCCTATACATGGTCTCATTTCCTAGAGATATTGAGGTTCCCAAATATGATAAGTATGATGGAAATGGTGATCCCCATGACCATGTGCATCATTTTTACACTCTTAGCATGTACTTCCTTCATGAGGACACATTTCTACTATGATTGTTCCCTAAGAGTTTAAGAGGACAATCTCTGGAATGGTTCACAAAATTGACACCTCCTCTCAAGACCTTTAATGAGTTGGCTAGGTGTTTTACTCAACATTATTTGTACAAAATTCAACAACCTATTACCACGATAGATCTAGGTGCTCTCAAGAAAAATTAAGGTGAACCATTCGCTGCCTACTTGCAATGTTGGAGGTTGTTATATTCGATATATCCTTATCAACTACCTAAGAGGGAAAAGATTGACATCTTTGTCAATACTCTTGTGCTTGAATTATTTTACGATCTAAGGAAACAACTATTTTCCTCTTTTAACGACATGGTTGAAAGTGCATACCATATTGAGGATGTTACCATAAGGAAAGGGAATATTGTCATCAACAAAGATACTAGAGGTAATGGAAGAGACAAAAACAAACCCTAGAACAAAAATAAATATGTTGTCAATGATGGGGTTGTAGATATTCCTAAAGCTAAGGAGTCCACTTTTCACCTCTCCAATGCTATCTACGCAGCTAAACAACAAGAGGCTATCAATTCTCAAAGTGCACCTAAACCTCAATATGTAGACAAACCCAAGAAGTCATATCAATGATGAGTCTACACCAAGTTGGCTAAACCTTATGATGTGATTCTTAAGACCTTGGTTGCCAACAAGTATCTTACACTTCCTGACAATTTTCATCCCTTCAATCCACCAGTTAAGCTTGATTGGTGGAAAGAGGATCATTTCTGCAATTACCATAGAAGTAAGGGACACAACACATATAATTGTTTCAAGCTCAAAGACGCTATTCAAGATCTTATTGATGCAGGCATGGTTCTCACAAAAGGCTTGGTTAAGAATTCTGATCACAAGGCATTCAAAACCCCTCTACCTGAGTATGAAAAGGGGGAGTCCTCTCAAGAGAACAAGAAAAATCATGATGTCAAGATCAATTATACATATACTAACAATGAGAATGTGATCAACATGATAGAACCCGTTGAGAGTGTTTTTATGATGAGATCTCAAGGTAATGGTGATGACAATCATGATATGCCTAAGTTGGGCTTGCAAACACTTGATGGTTTATCTTCCCAAAGTGAGAGACTAAATGTTGTTACTAGGGGGTAAGCCAAAATCATCCTTCAAACTGCTCACAATACCAAACAAGCCTTGTCTTCTAAATAAGTAGCTCCTTCAGCCATATCTAGCTATGATCTTTTTCACTAGTTGTAATGAACACCAGCCCAAATATCCATTTTTGAGTTTCTTGAGCTATCCCCCTTGCACAAAGAGATCCTTGAAAAGGCTCTACACATGGTGAATGTCCCTAATAACATTGATCTAGATAGGTTCCATGCTATGGTCAATCATATCTCATCTCCTCACTATCTCTCATTTTCCATAGAGAATGACACGTCCCTTAGTCACCCACATAATCTTTCTTTACATATCAAGTTCCAAGTCTACCATACTTGAGTCAATCGAGTCCTAATACACAACGGTGCAGGGTTGAATATTGTTTTCTTTCATGTTGTGCAAAAAATTAGGATTGTTAAGTTTGTTGTAGATCTTAGGAAAAAGATCGCTATCAAAGCATACGATGAAGTGGAGAGGTCTTCAAAGGGTCTTATTGTGCTACCTGTGTGAGTGGATCCAATTGCAAAAGATATTGTGTTTCAGGTATTAGACATCCCACTCACATACAACATTCTTCTATGTCATTCGTGTATCCATGAGATGAAAGCTATTCCTTCTACCTACCATCAATGCGTCAAATTCCCATATAATGGAGCTAAAATTGTGACTCCTGGAGACAATGTTATTTCTATTAATACTCTCACTGCCGCTACAATGTTTGTCCCACACAATAAATCTTCTCATGATCCTATTGCATCCCTTATTGCTGCTAAGAAGAAATTAAAAATGATGAGTATTGGTATGGGTGAATACATGTTGGACTCTATTGCTACTATGCCCATCTCTGATGAAGCCTTCTGCTTTTTCCATGATAGTTTTTGGTACATTTTTTCACTCATCTGTACCCTTAGAGGAAGAAAAAGAAGAACAAGCTATTAGAGATTGGATCTATAGAGAGGAAGAAGATAGTATGACAATTGCTACTCCCATCTCCCCTATACGCTATGGTAAATGCTGCACACTTTTGCAAAAAATGGGCTATCAAGGTCAAGGACCTTTAAGTAATAATGGACAAACTCTAGTTGGACCTTTGAGTCATACTGATGTTCGACACTCTAAGGATACCATGGGTTTAGGATATGGTGTAGAAGATGACCCCCTTGAATGTTCTAGAAATGCTCCCATGATTAGTGACTCAGATACAGAGATGGATGAATCACCACTATACACTATGGCCCAAATGGGAGATGGTATCCCTTCTACTTCACTCCTTTGGGGAGAAGAATGCATACCTAATGATGACACAACTAAAGCTTTTACGTCCAGAAATAATGTGCATAGTGAATTTGAACCCAAAGATAGACAATGTAGAAATATTGCATGCTTACTAGAAAGAGGAGATCTCACACATAATGACATGGGTGCTCTACCTCTAGGTGTCCTAAACCTTCTTGGTGAAAACATCCTAGTAGAAGTTCAATGATAGATTCAAATGAGTACGAATGTGACACTCTCTCAGAAGGATCTTCCATAGTGGATATGGAAGTTGATGTGATTCATACTTATAGTGCCCAACCCGACGTAATTGATGAGTCTCACGTAGGGTCTGACGAGTTTGATCTGCATATTTCTTTAGTGAACCATGCTAGTCCTTCTATGCCAAATCTAAATCTTGATACTTTTGGAGCTAACTCTATAGGCTTGACTTCTCTCATCACTAGAGATGATACCTATCGCATCAATAACCTTGAACCTGTCACTTCACTTCCTCTCATACACCCAAATATCATAGATTGGTCTACCCAGGATCAAAAACCTACATTGGCTTCCTTCCAAAATGACTATGAGATCACTTGTTACCTCAATGCCATTGAACTTGTCACCTCTTCCACTAGCAAACTAGCAACAAATATGACAAAATCAGATATCAAGTACCTCAGTCATAAAATCAAAAGAAAAAAGAAATGGTTGGATGGCGAAAACCACATTGTGGCAGTGTCCGAACCTCAAAATAGTAAAAATAAAGACATATCTAAGAGTGAAAACCTCTCCAAGGCACCCAAGGATGAGGTACTTGGTAGTCTTCCCAGCTACTTCCAGGAAATATCTTCAATTGTAATAGAACCTACATAGCCAATCAACTTAGGGAAAGAGGAGTCTCCTAAGATAATTCATGTAGCTCAGTCCCTCTTGACAGAGGAGAAAAAACAATTTACCACATTTTTTTAGGAGAAAAAGATCAACTTTGCATGGAAATATTTAGACATGCCTAGTTTGGACACTGAGCTTATTATGCATCACCTCTCTATCACTCCAGGGATAAAACCTGTCAAATAGAAACTTAGAAAGATGCATCCTCATGTAGCATTATTGGTTAAGGTTGAACTTGAGAAGCTTATGAAATCTAACTTCATAAGAGCTATTGACTACACTGAATGGATTTTTTATATTGTTCCTATTTCCAAACATGATAAGTCCATTCACGTATGCATTGACTTCAAATATCTAAACAAAGCATGCCCTAAGGATGATTTTCCACTTCCAAACATAGATATGATAGTGGACATGACAGTGGGCTATGAAATGTATTCCCTTATGGATGGATTCTCCGAATATAACCAGATCAAAATCACCCCTCAATACCAAGGAAAGATAGCTTTCACATGTGCATGGGGTACCTTTTGTTGAAATGTCATGCCATTTGGTCTTAAGAATGCTGGTGCAACCTATTAGAGAGCTATGACTACCATATTCCATGATATGATGCATAAGAACATGGAAGACTATGTTGATGACACACTTGCTAAATCACAACAAAGAAGCACTCATTTATCCAATTTGAGTTTGATATTGGATGACATGGAATGATTTCAACTCAGATTGAATCCTAAGAAATATGCTTTTGGTGTCACTTCTAGGAAACTACTACGCTATATCATATTAGAAAAAGGAATAGAAGTAGACCCAGAAAAGGTGCAAGCTATCATGGAGATGCCACCTCCTCACAACATAAAACAATTAAGGGGTCTCCAAGGCAGTCTCCAATCTATTAGGTGGTTCATCTCTCAATTAGCTGACAGAGCTAAACCTTTCAACAAGAATTTGCATAAAGGGGCTACTTGCATATGGAATGAGGAGTGTCAAAATAACTTGGACCAAATCAAGGATTAACTTGTAATACCCGAAAAATGGGCTATAAGTTCATTAACCTCCTATATCTACAATTCGAATGAAATCAACACAAAAGTCCTAACCTAAGGCACATCTAAACATCAAAAACTCTAATTGATTATCTAAATTCTGCATTGGGGAATATTCCTTGAAATATTCCTAATTATCATAATTATTCTTAATTTAATGATTATTTGGTGATAAATGTCATTATTTATCCTAAAGTTAATTAATTGAATATGTTGAATATTTGATTAATTAATTTAATTATGTCACTTAATTATTTAATTAAATTTAATTATATTTATTCCTAATTATTATTATTTAAATTTGACAATAAATCAAAATTCCTATCATTAATTGATTAAATTCTTATTTAATTAATTAAAAGCAAGTTGTCATATTTTAATAATTTTATTTTTGAATAAAGTTTGATTTAATAATTGATTAACCAATAAATGAATTATTTTAATTCAAAAATCAGTTAAGTTGAGGAAAAATCATTTTATTTATTTAATTAATTCATGATTAATTGTGCACATTAAAAAATGAGTTAAACTTTGAATTAGAAAATCAAACTCAACTTCCTTTGGAGTTGAAAGTTGATCTCAACTTCTAATTTGAGTCAAAAAGCTGGTTTTGCATGATTTTGCATGTTTTTATGAATTAATTATTTATAATTTCTTGTTAACTCAAAAATCAACCTAAGTTCATCAAGAGTGATTTATGACTTTTTCCATGCACCCTCAAGCCTTGGATTTCTATAAAAATAAGGCTCAGCTCTTCATAATTCATCTCATAACTTTGCGTGCTTACTCTGTCGAATCTCACAATCTCATAAATTTGTATACTTATGTTGTTGAATAGCCAAATCTCATATCTCTCGAAGTTGCACAATCACGTTGGTGAATTGGCATCAGAAGAATCAAAGTTTCACGTGAATCAACCATTGTTGTGAGATCAATCTTTGTTTTTCATTCTTTTAGTTGCATATTTCATCCATTTTAGATCAATTTCATATCATTTTCATCTTAGATCTTAAATTGCATCCATAGTTTCAATTCATCTTTGCATTCAAATCCTTTGTTTAGGTGTCATCAAGGTTACTAATCTTGGTCTAATCTAAGAATTATAAACTCACACCTACTAGAAGGCAATAAATAGCTTGGTTAGCTTAGCTTTCAATTACTTGCATGATTATGGTATTGCACATCATTCAAGTCTGTAAATCTAAATCTGCAAATCAATATCTTTCTCTCAGTGATCAAGACAACAACCACATCTAGATTCTGATTCATCAAAAGTCCTCATTGCTTGGGGAAAATCTTTCATTTCTTGGGGCATATCAAATTCATCGAGATCCATATCAATCTGGTATCCTAAATCTATCTTGTAAACTGTATTAGCTTTTCGTAACCATCGGTTCATTAGTGTTATTTCCTTGGTTCTTCATAACTGAAGGGTTCAGATGTGATACCTATATGATTCTTATTGACAATTAGGTCTGGAATCGGTCACTCACTTCTTCGTAATCATAAGGTTCAGAATCAGGTGTTTTGATACTTTTTTGTAATCACTGATTCATTGCTGATATAGCTAGCATCATCTCGATTCTTGGTCATCCTGGACCTGGGTCAGCATCTTTTTCCAAACTTTAAAATCAATTTTTGTCTCAGAATCAGTTCATCTTTCAAATCAACATCTTTATCATATACAGACTATCTTTGAACCACTACGCTTCGCATAGTAATTCAAAGAGGGGCAAAATGTAATACCCCAAAAATGGGCTATAGGTTCATTAACCTCCTATATCTACAATTCGAATGAAATCAACACAAAAGGCCTAACCTAAGGCACATCTAAACATCGAAAACTCTAATTGATTATCTAAATTCTGCATCGGGGAATATTCCTTGAAATATTCCTAATTATCATAATTATTCTTAATTTAATGATTATTTGGCAATAAATGTCATTATTTATCCTAAAGTTAATTAATTGAATATGTTGAATATTTGATTAATTAATTTAATTATGTCACGTAATTATTTAATTGAATTTAATTATATTTATTCCTAATTATTATTATTTAAATTTGACAATAAATCAAAATTCCTATCATTAATTGATTAAATTCTTATTTAATTAATTAAAAGAAAGTTGTCATATTTTAATAATTTTATTTTTGAATAAAGTTTGATTTAATAATTGATTAACCAATAAATGAATTATTTTAATTCAAAAATCAGTTAAGTTGAGGAAAAATCATTTTATTTATTTAATTAATTCATGATTAATTGTGCACATTAAAAAATGAGTTAAACTTTGAATTAGAAAATCAAACTCAACTTCCTTTGGAGTTGAAAGTTGATCTCATCTTCTAATTTGAGTCAAAAAGTTGTTTTTGGATGATTTTGCATGTTTTTATGATTTCTTGTTAACTCAAAAATCAACCTGAGTTCATCAAGAGTGATTTATGACTTTTTCCATGCACCCTCAAGCCCTGGATTTCTATAAAAACAAGGCTCAACTCTTCATAATTCATCTCATAACTTTGTTTTCTTACTCTGTCGAATCTCACAAATTCGTATACTTATGTTGTCGAATTGCCAAATCTCATATCTCTCAAAGTTGCACAATCACGTTGGCGAATCGATATCAAACGAATCAAAGCTTCACGTGAATCAACCATTGTTGTGAGATCAATCTTTGTTTTTCATTCTTTTTAGTTTCATATTTCATTCATTTTAGATCAAATTTTCATATCATATTCATCTTAGATCTTAAATTGCATCCATAGTTTCAATTCATCTTTGCATTCAAATCCTTTGTTTAGGTGTCGTCAAGGTTACTGATCTTGGTTTGATCTGAGAATTATAAACTCGCACCTACTAGAAGGCAGTAAATCACCTGGTTAGCTTAGCTTTTTGCTAACCTCTAATTTTTTACTAAAGTGTTGTGTCCACAGCTAGGTACAAAATTCACACACACATACCTAGAAAAACCTCCTATTCTTATGCCACCTATCCAAGGGAAACCTTTGATACTCTACATATCTACTACAACAAATTATTTAGGAGCTCTCCTTGCACAACAAGATGATATGGGAAAAGAATGAGATATCTATTACATTAGTCATACATTGGTTTCTTATGAGCTCAATTATACCAGCATCGAAAAAGCTTGTTTGGCAGTAGTGTTTACGTCCCAAAAACTTAGACATTACATGCTCGCACATACTACGTAGCTAATCACCAAAATTGATCCTTTAAAGTACCTCTTAAGTAAAGTTGTGTTTACCAGATGACTTGCTAAATGGATGTTGATTCTTTCATAATTTGACATTTAGTATGTTGAAAGGAAAGCCATTAAAGGACAAGCAATCGCGGATCAATTGGCTGAATTTCCCATGATTGATGATGCTTCTCTTCAGATAGACTTCCTAGATGCTTCAATCATGAATCTCATAAAGTGTATGTGGAAAATGTTCTTTGATGGTTCTCATACACAGAATGGGGTTGGCACTGGAATCTTATTTGTTACACCTCATGGATACACAATTCCTAAATCTTATAAGCTTCTATTTCCATGCACCAATAATATAGCTGAATATGAAGCCCTTCTCAATGGTGTTAAGCTTTCCCTAGAATAGAGGATTATAGAACTACATATCTTTGGAGATTCATAGCTTGTCATAAATCAAGTAAACAATGATTACCAGACAAAGGATGACAATTTGATTCCCTACAAGAAGATGATAGACTCTCTTAGGAACTATTTCACATCTATTACATTCCAACAAATTCCTAGAGCTAAGAACAAGGCTATTGATGCCATGGCTACTTTGGCATCCATTCTACAATTGGAATAACATGAGTCACGCTTTGAGTTCCTAGTGGAAGAGTTGTGCCATCCCACCTATGATTCCCCTTAGGACCATGTCATTTACATTATGGTCAGTCATGATTCATCCCACTATGCTACTATATTTTCCTATCTCTGAGATCAGATTAATCCTGAAAATCTAATGCACAATGAGAAGTGCCAACTCATCTGCAACACCTCACATTTTACCCTTGTCTTTGGTGACTTGTATAGGAAGGGTCTAGATGAAACTCTCCTTAGGTGTCTAGAAATAGAGGAGTCAGAAAAAGCACTAGCTGAAGTCCACAATGGCATATGTGGTTCACTCTAATGGTCTTGTGTTAGCTCAGAAATTGCTTAGGGATGGTTACTATTGGCCTACTATGCAAACTGACGCTGTTCGATATGCCAAGTCCTGCAAGAAATGTCAACTACATGGGAATCTCATTCATTTTCCTGGATACAAGCTTATTCCCTCTATTACATACTAGCCATTTTAGCAATGGGATTTTGACTTGGTAGGAAAGATTCATCCTAGTTCTTCAAGTGGGCATAAGTTCATTATTACAACTACTAAATATTTTACCAAATGGGTTGAAGCTGTCCCACTGTCTATAGCTACAAGAAAACATGTTGCCTTGTTTATCTTGAATCACATCATTTTCCGCTATGGTATTCCTTCTTCTATAGTCACAGATAATGGCGGCTAGTTCAAGAATAAAGACCTGAAACAATTGTGCAAAAAAATAAAAATTAAACAACATTGGTCTTCTATTTACTACCCTCAAGGGAACGGCCAAGCTGAGGCCTCAAATAAAACATTTTTGAAAATCCTTCATAGGACAGTGCACAAATCAAGCAAGGATTGGCATCTATAGATCAATCCTGCACTATGGGCTTATAGAACTTCTATTCACACTCCTATAGGTGCCACACCTTTTTCCTTGGTCTATGGTTCTGAGGTTGTCTTACCATTAGAGGTCGAAATACCATCACTAAGAGTCTCTCTACATGGTTTGATTACTAAAGAAGACCATAGGGCCATGAGAGTTCATGAGCTTACTACTTTGGAGGAACGCCACAAGACCACCTTTGATCACATGCGCACTTATCAGAAGAGAATGTCTACTTCTTATAATAAGAAGGTTCATCCTAGAGAGTTCCAAGTGGGTGAATTGGACCTAAGAGAAAATCCTAAGAATCCGTAGAATAGAGAGAAGAAAGGCAAGTTTGAGCCGAATTTGTTGGGGCCTTACATCATCATGGTAGTAGTTGGGTCTGAGGCCTATCACTTATCTACACCTAAAGGAGAAGAGCTTTCCGAACCTATTAATGTTCTACATTAGAAAACTTTATATGCCTAAGGTTCTTGAGCTCTTTGTATATATCCTATCGATCCTAAAAAAATTCCAAAAAAATTCATATATGATGCTGAAAAAAAATAAAAATAAAATAAAATAATTCAAAACTTAAAAAAAAAATAGAAAAAGTGCCTTGGTGAAAACCTAAAAATAGGCGCCTTGGTAGAAAAAATACAAAAAAATAATAAAAGGTCCTAAAAAATCTGCCAAGCGGTGAAAACCTGGAAACAAGCGTTGTTTGGGAGCCTTGCACCTATGTCTATTAGTCTTGTGTGGCACTCATTCACTCCACTTCTCATTTTTTCTCTCCTAGCCTAGAATTGACTCTTGTCTTAGTCTAGGGGGCATACATTTTTTTAGCTTATCTTGGGTCTCTTTTTGCATCGAGGTTTCTTGGGCAACTTGGTTCAAATAGTGTTTTTTAACACTTTCCAACTATGTTTTTCAACACTTCCCTAGCGTCAAGTGTTTCTCAACTATAATGTCCTCACCAGGGAACCCATAAGGAATCAGGTCTTAAGACCAAAAATTGCAACTAACAAATTTTTTTCCTAACTTTACATCACTACTACTTCACATTCACATTCCTTAAGGTTCCCTTAATGAAATCATTTACTAATAGATTTACATTACTTATCCAAATTGAATTTCATATCCTTTTTTTACTTTCACATTTAGAACTTAAGAGATAGGGTAAGAAAATAAGATTTCATTTACAATTATGTTTCTTACTTTATATAATAATTTCATTTCTCCTTCCTACACATTGAATAACTATTCATTACAAATTACATTTTAACCTCAGCATAATAAACATTTTCTTTTATTGCAACAAAGAAGAGATAGAAAAGATCATTCAACATTATATTTCCAACTTTTTTCTTTCAAATAATAAGGCTTGAAATCAAGCCTAGAACTAACCCTCCCAATTACATTGCTTTTCTTTTCAATTACATTTTCCTTCTGATAATAACTCTCATTTCAATAACAAGTACATGAATGGCCTGAAGGCATTACAACATATCTTTACATCTTTATTTTCAATAACAATGATACAATATGAAGGTCTTCATAGAATTAAATATATCCAAGACACGAACCACAAACAGGACCTCAAAAGATTTTTGCCACCCAACCATCTGAAACTAGTGAAGTTCCACCCCTCGAGCTAGGAGATAGAACCAAGATACTCACAAGGCCCTGAGCAATCTAAGGCTCAAAAGATAAAGAAATCCAAGACTCAAAAAGAACATAAAATATCATCATAATATAACATAGAGGTCAAGGTACTAGGATACCACCTAAGTGAGTGTCATCACACAACCTGTGTATTGGGATCCACCCTGGCAACCATGTAACCCCAGTCCCCCCTTTATGAATAGGGATCCACCCTGGCAATTATCCTTGGTCCCGATACTCCAATTAGGTCTATGTGGCCATTATTATATTCTCTTTCATTATCTTTTGAATCCCCCTTCCCAGGTTAATTTTTCTAAAGGTTATCACTTTTTAACAAACCCACCCATAGGATCATCTGGCAACCACTTTAGGGTTCCAACACCTATGGTGACCCACTCACTTAAGGTTCCTACCCCTTACCCCGCACACACACAAGCCATGAAAACCTCAAGAAATCTCAAAATGATCCATCACATAGGTCTAGGGAACCCTTCGGTGCACTCAGGCCACCCGAACAAGTTATGACCTTATATTATGGACTCTACCAAAAGCCAAGTATGAACAAAGGTTTAAACTCAGAACCATGTATAGAAATTCATTAAACGCAACATAAAACTTCCCACATGCATTGACATAACATTCCATAGCTTATTTCAAAAATCTAGGAAAAAAGTCTCATGTGCCTGAAATTTGGCTAAGTCTGAATTTTTAAGAAATCTCAAAATTACAATTTTCATCTTAACTCCCATGAATCTAAAACCTATCCCAATCATCTCAGAAGGTAATTTCTTTATATAAATATAACTTAAAGTATAAGAAATTAAATGTTATATTTGTATAAATCCTAATCCTGCAACTTAAAAGCCCCTAAAACCCTAAAAACTCCAAACGACTTTCTACATAGACTCATACAATAATGTGCATTCCCATATGACATTTGACCAACTTTCGTATGGGTGCACTACAGTGTTGTATGACACTGTAAAACACTTACACAAATTTACACTTTAAACCCCCCCGAAAACACTTAAAACTAATTTTTAACCCATACAAATTTTTATGCATTCCCATACGACATTTTCCCAAGTGTCGTATGAGTATGAACACAATGTCGTATGACACTACAGAATACTTTTACGAAAATAAATTTTAAACTTCCCGAAAATACTAAGAACTGGATTTGTTAGGCATGGAGAGTGCCTGGGAAAGGTTCCCTGAGGTCAACCTGATGCAGGGACCTTAGCACCACATCCATAACACATACTCAACATTAGCTAAGCCTCAACATAAATAAAATAAAAGCAACCATTCACAAAGGAGCCTGCAAGTAGAAAAGAGTAAGGAAAAAGGACTGTATCTCAATCCTACACCTTCATGACCCTTCCTATTTCTTCCTAGACTTCCCTATTTCATTCAATACTAGATAAATCCATCCTCCCACATGGCCATAAGTATTCCTAACTTCCTAGGAAGATTTTTGAAATACAAAGTAAATAAAAACTATATAATCATACATAATTTACTTCCCAGAAACACAGTAGAATACACAGAGCATAAAACATTTACATATCATTTTGGATACATAGTAAAATAATCATATTATAATTTAATATCATATTATCTATAGACACATTCATACACAATAGAGGAAGAATGGAGATTCTTCCCGGTTTAGACCCTACCTTGGGTCCTACGGAGAATCCTCTTCCCTTGGCTGGAGAACCTCTGCAAACTTCAATCATTGAGTAGCTATCCTTCTGGAAATCTTCCTCCAAGAAATCCTCACACACTTGACTTCACAAACCAGAGACTCTCAACTCACATAAACTTTCAATAAAAATTTTTTTGGAGAAATCAATTACAGACAAGTCAACAAAAATCAATCCTCCAAAATTATCATCCAAAATCATCATCCCCCTTCACACCAAAAATCTTCAACTATTTATCCTCCAACTATGTGGTTGGAGGAGTTTCTTTATGGGAAGAAACTTCTCCAACTTCCATAGTTGGTTGGAGAGACAACCAAATATTTCTCATAAGGACTTAATCAAGGTTTTTAAATAATTTAAATAAAATATCCTTCAAATAAAACCATAACAAGAATAATAGACAAATACCTTTCAAGAAAAACACATAGCACAATAGGAAAACAAGTAGCCTAACTTCTAGGTCTCGAGTTCAACTCCCTCCTAGCTAGTTTTACTACAAAGAGAATTTTCCTTTTATTATTATATTTACTTTTTATTTAATACATTCATTAAATATACTTTATTTAATTCACTTTATTTATTTATTATAAATAACATGCCATTAACATAATTAATGAAAACATACAATTATTATTATTTATATAAGCATGTATATATGTGTGTGCACCCACATATACATGTACCTATATAAAATACAAACAATTATAACATATTTACAACATAATTATTATACATATAAAACAAATTAATTCTAACTCATAACATAAACTTAGACTGACATCAAATCAAGTCCATAACACAAACTGCATTCCACTTCCCAACTAGGATAACTTCCTAAATAGAATTCTAAGTCCATGGGTAACCTTGAGAGTATCTTGGTTAAATCTCCACACATCAATAGTTCAAGGATTTTGAAGGCATGCTCAGACTTGTGTAGCCAGGAAGAGATGATGTCTAGTACCTGCATCCTACATCACCAGCTAATATGCATATACAAATATATAAATATAAACAGACAGTGGCAATCAAGGAGGGAGAGTGTGACATCGTGTGGACCTCCCGTAGGAGTAACTACAACTACCCCTCCTCATCCTACACTCACACCAACCAGTGAACATTAAACCATAATAGGGTCAGTAGGGTTAGATCATAATATAAACATCATCATAACACAAATCAATGTAAAACACTTTACTGATAGTTCATTTCTAACCATTCATCATTAAATGCTATTTGAATATTTCCAAATAAACTGTAGTAACCAAATATATATGGTCAAATGTCTCATAAAATGCTAACTAAACAATAATCATAGTCCATCATAAAATCCAAAGTGTCAAAGCAAAAGTCTTGTTATTCTAACATAGGAAGATGCTAGGGTGGGCATTACATCCTCTCCCCCTAGGATTAGGATTACTCTTGGAAGCCTACAAGTAAGTACGGATATGTAGATCTGAGTCTGCTAGCATCCTCCCAAGTAGTAGAGGTATCATCACTGGGGTCCCATTGGACCCTTACCTGCTCTATGCTATGACCCCTGAGGGTCAAAGTCTGCTACTGGAGTATATGTACAGGCTCCAAAGCCAGCTACCTTTCCTCTACTTGTAAAGTGTTCCAATCCAAAACATGAGTCAAATTAGGAATATACTGTCTAAGTAAGGATACGTGAAACACATCATGCACATGTGCAAGGCTGGGTGATAGGGCAAGTTGATAAGAAACTAGTCCTATCCTCTCAAGGATCTCAAATGGACCTACAAATCTTGGTGCCAACTTAGAACCTTTTCCATAATGGATAGGGCTCTTACGTGGGCGGACTCTCAAAAATACCTTATCTCCAACAGAGAATTGTCTATCAATCTTGTGAGCATCAACATACTTCTTCTACCTATTCTGAGCTGTCAAAAGATGTTCTCTGATCCTTTGAACTTGTTGCTCCATATCTTGTAACATCTCGGGGCCAAGTAATACTCTATCCTCTAAGCGATCCCAACTCAAAGGGGTATGACAAGGATGACCATAAAGAGCCTGAAATGGTGACATCCCCAAAGAACTATGATAGCCATTATTGTAGGAAAACTCCACCAAGTACAAGTAATCTTCCCAATGGGTTTGTCTATCCATCACATACATCCTAAGCATGTCCTCCAAAACCTGATTAACTCACTCTATTTGACCATCAGTCTCTGGGTGGTATGCAGAACTAAAATTCAACTGAGTCCCTAAGGCATGCTGCAAAGAGGTCCAAAACTCTGAAGTGAATACTGGATCTCTATCAGAGATAACCTTTCCAGGAACACCATGTAATCTAACTATATCCTTCATGAAGACTCTAGCTACTAAGGTAGTTGTATGGGATGACTCAATAGGTGAGAAATGTGCTACCTTGGTTAACTTATCCACTGTGACCATGATAGCATCATGTCTCTGATACGTGACTGGTAGTCCCACAATGAAATCCATAGATATCATATCCCATTTCCATTCGGGAACCAGATGCGGTTGAAGGAGGCAAGCTAGGTTATGATGCTTGGCCTTGACCCTCTATCATTCTAGACACCTAGCCACAAAATCAGCTATATCCCTCTTCATACCAGACCAGAAGTATAGTTGTCTTAGATCTGAATACATCTTCTTAACACCTAGATGAGCTAAATAGGGAGCATGGTGTGCTTCCACCATGATGACTCTCTGAAGATCACCTAAAAGCGACATGTAAATTCTACCTTGATGTCTCAGTAGTCCATCTAACTCTAAGGAATACCCTGAAAACCTTCCTTCTAAGGTCCTTCCTATCTCAATTTCAGCCTTAGCTTCTAGATACAAGGTATTTGAAGAAAGTGCTTGCAAGATCTGACCTCTCAAATCAGTTGAAAGGGAGAGCATGGATATCTCATGCCTCCTTATACTTAAAGCATCTGCCACCACATTTTCCTTACCTTGGATATATTTGACCTCAAACTCATACTCACATAGGAACTCCATCCATCGACATTGTCTGGCGTTGAGGTTAGGTTGAGTAAATATGTATTGAAGGCTTTGATGATCAGTGTGTAACTCAAACTGATGTCCCAATAAGAAGTGTCTCCAACAATTCAAGGCATGAACTACAGCTACTAACTCCAAATCATGGGTGGGATAGTTAAGCTCATGGTCCTTAAGCTTTCTAGACTCATAAGAAATAACTCTTCCCTCTTGCATCAATACTGCCCCTATGCCTTCCAAGGAGGCATCAGTACAAACTACAAAATTTTTAGTAGGGTCAGGTACCACCAAAATTGGGGCACTAGTCAACTTATCCTTTAGGATCTGAAAAGATTCTAAACATTTCTCAGTCCAAATGAACTTCTTCCCTTTCCTTTGCAAGGAAGTGATGGGGTGAGCTATTCTAGAGAATCCTTGGATGAAACATCTATAGTATCTGGCTAAACCCATGAAACTACAGACCTCTAAGACATTGGTGGGGGTTGGCCATTCAACTATAGCTTGTATCTTGGTGGGATCAACTGCTATACCTTCTCCTAAGCTAACATGACCAAGATACTTAACTTTAGTTTGAAAGAAATCACACTTCTCCAAGTTTGCAAATAATTGATTGTCGTGAAGGCATTGTAACACTTGTCGAAGGTGCTGCTCATGTTCTTCCACTGTCTTAGAATACACCAAAATATCATCTAGGAAAATGATGACAAATTTATCCAAGAAGGTTCTGAATACTCCATTCATAAGGCTCATGAATACTGATGGTGTGTTTGTGAGACCAAAAGGTACTATGGTAAATTTATAGTGTCCATACTGAGTATGAAAAGTTGTACAATGAATGTCAGCTTCATGAATTCTCAATTGATGATAACCCAACTTCAAATCAATCTTGGAAAACACCTTGGCTCCTTTCATCTAGTCAAATAGGTCATCAATTCTTGGCAAAGGGTACTGATTCTTAATGGTTACCTTGTTGAGTTGATGATAGTCAATACACAACCATAGTGAACCATCTTTCTTTTTAACAAAGATAACCAGAGCTCCCCAAGGTGACACACTTTTTCTGATAAAGCCTTTTTCTAATAGTTCTTCTAATTAAACTTTTAATTCACTCAACTCCTAAGTAGTCATGCAATAGGGAGCTTTAGAGATAGGGTCAGCTCCTGGCACCAATTCTATGTGAAAGTCAATATCCCTTTTGGGAGGCATTCCTAGAATCTCATTTGGATATACATCTACAAACTCTTGAAGCAAAGGGTGCTCGAGTATAATTTCTCTATCTTCCTTTTCTGTCAAATCATTAACTGAGACTGCAAAAAGTTGTCATCCTTTCCTCATGCATTTCTTAAGTTGCATAGCTGATATCATCCGGAGTGAAATAGGTCGTTGAATTCCCAAAATTGTGTTGGGCTTACCTAAATCATCCAAGCAATAAATGAGCTTTTTTTTTGCAATCTATCTTAGCTTCATGTGTTGTCAACCAATCCATTCCTAGAACAACTCCATACATTCTAAGAGGAATAAATCAAAGATCAACATTAGTAGAAAAAGGTCCTAATCCCAAGTTCCAACCTTGAAAACACAAATCTATGGTCATTTTAGCCCCTAAGGCTAGCTCTATATGTCACTTAGCTCCTTGCCCTACTACCGCTAGCCCGCACTTTTCTATCAAAGAAGAAGACATGAAGGAGCTAGTTGCTCCTAAGGCAAAGAGAATAGAAATAGTTTTACCCTTTAACAAACCTGAAGTTTCTATGATAGTGTTTTGGTGCTCAGCTTGTTTGTGTTCCACTATGGTAAACATCCTGTGAGACCGACCAGCATCTCCTACTATTAGTTCTAAAACTGCTTGATTTTGATTAGTGAGATTCATGCGTTGAGGGCAATGAACTACAATATGTCCTTGTTGTCCACAAGAATAACACCTGGTATTGCTTCCCAAGTAATTCATAGGAGGTGCGCTAGATTGTTGACAACCTCCTCTATTGACATTTTGAGAATTCTGGGATTGTGGAGGAGGAAACCTTTGTTGAGTCCGATAGTTCCCTCAGTTTTGGGTTTGTTGAAACTTACCATTGTTTTTGTTATTGTTCTAAAAAAAATTCTTAGGGAAGTTTTGTCCACCTTTGAAGGATGACTATTGGTTCTTAGAGTTTGAATTTCCTTGATTCAAGTTCCCCTCAGAACCTAATCCAGCATTGAATGTTTGGCCACTAGCATAGCCACCTCTTCCTTTATCCTTCCTTTCAACAAGGTATTCCTTAGTAATGGCATCCCGAAGATTTTGGGGTTTTAAGACTACTACCTGTCCTGATATTCAGTCATTTAGACCCTTGATGAAATGTTGGACAAGTATGGGTCCATCATCTCTAAAGCCTAAGAAAGGCTTAAGTTCATAGAACTTTCTTTCGTATTCTTCCACCGACATGTTGGCTTACTTGAGGTGGTCGAATTCTTCTATCCTACCTTGCCTCCACTGATCAGACATGAACTGATCCTTAAAGCTTTCTAGGAATAGTTCCCATGAAACAATGCTGATGGTGACTTGAAGCTTTTCTTCTTCCATACACCACCATGTAGATGCAAACTTCCTTAGATTCATAATAGCACATCTGGCCTTGACGTTGCTACTAAAAGGGTGCATAGAAAAACACCTCTCAAGGTCAAACAACCAAGTTTCCATTGAAGATCCCCCTTCATTGCCATAGAAGAGGGGTACCTTGACCTTGAGAAAGTCCCTCATATGAGTGGTATCCCTATCTTCAGATTCTTGCTTAACTTGCCTTCTCCTAGGGCTTCTCTCTCTTTCCCTATCTTGATGTTCATCTTGGTTTCCTTCTTCAAAATTAACTTTATTTTCAAGGTTGTCGAGTCTAAGAAGAAGTTGTTGCATAAGTTGTCTAAGTTGGGCTCCTTTAGAGTCATTACTCTAACTCCCATTCCTATGGTTATCTAGATTTTGTTCTCCCTCATGTTCCCCATGGGAGCTCTCTAGGCGAGATCTAGATGAAGACTGCTGAGTTCTATCCCTAGCTCTTTCGCAGGTAACAGGAGGCATCCTGGGAGAGTGGTACAATATTAGTTTTCAGTGTACATTTAAAAGTAGCATTCAATGTGTTGAAAATTTTTTATTTTCAAACGTAACTAGACCCTGAGCTCCCAATGTAGAAACCAGGGCGCTGATACCAAATGTAATGTCCCCACCAGGGAACCCATAAGGAATTAGGTCTTAAGACCAAAAATTGCAACTAACAAATTTTTTTCCTAACTTTACATCACTACTACTTCACATTTACATTCCTTATGGGTTCTCTAGTGTGGAAATTACATCAACACTTATCAAATATCCTACCCATAGTCTAGAATGATACAATATTTCTCACTAATAGATGCAATACTCAAATTTTGACTCTATGACCTATACACACACACTTAAACACTTGACTCGCTAAGACTTGTTTGACTTTGTTTCTTTGTGTTTTTTCTATGATGATTTCTTTTGATGAGTGTTCTCCCCCTGATAGTTTTTGATGATGCATAGCTAGAAGACTGGGGGCATGAGGACATGTTTTATTTATTTTTTGTTTGTGGGTATATCTTGTTGATCCTAACTATTATGGGCATTCATGCATGTTACACTTGATACTGAGGATCTACAATGTATTATCCTTGACTATTTTCTATAAGTGCATGCTTATGGTCATCTTGACTTTCCCGTGTCTTGATGCAAGCATAATCTTGCTATATTAAACTTAGAGAACCTCACTCCACTAGTCATCTTGACCTACATGTCTTTGATGCTTAGGTGGAATTCTCACATACCTATCTGATATAGATCATATTCATATATCCATAGTTATACCAGTGCATATTGTATGATCTTGTGATGCTACCAATAAAGCTCGATGATGATTATTAGAGTCTAACAAATTTGTAACCTTGTAAGTAAACCACTTTTCATAATAGCTTGCATTCTTAGGTTTATGTTAGTTTAGCTTTGCATCTTGCATATGGAGAGAGCTCTCCTTTCATCTTTCACGGACTTGTCAGTCAACTACGCTCACCCTTCACTTCTTCTCGATCATTTCTTTCGCTTCTTGTCTTCCATATCACATCTTTTTCCTGTCATCACAAGGGTTTAATCTTATCATCATATATATAAAAAGATCATTTTCAAAAACATGAGTCTATATCATAACATGAGAACTAAACATACATCCATGAGAGAAACTATACATGAGCATTTATAAATATATATCATACATTTGAGAAATATAACAAGATAATAATATTGAAACATCCATCACAATGAGACAAGTACACAAGATATATCATAATCCAGTCATCTCATATATATATATATATATATCATGATACAAATACAATCTGAGATCCAAAATTTGGATAAAAGTCTCAATAAATGTCTGTACATCCAAACCCTAGACCTAGGACTGACTCTCCCCCTCATGTGCAGGAGGTGCTAGTGGAGCCAGTGGTCCTGCCTTGTCATCTGACATGTCTGCCCTCCCTTCCCTCTTAGAGTAGAGTGGCAATCTCTAACCCTTAGGCATGACTGCTATGTATAAACCATGGTAGTACATCATATGTACTACCTCTCTTCAGATCTCTATGGCATCCTCCCATGCTTCTCTCTCTCATTGATCTATCTTAGCCCGTGCATCCATGAGCATCTAATTGTGAATGGTGATCGTAGTCTGCAGTTTCTGCACCTCGGCCTCTAAGGCCCAAACCCTAGCCTAGAGATCCTCTCCTCCTCTAGTTGTTGGCTGCTCCTTCCCTACATCAACCCATCAGTGAACTAGTCTCACCTTCTCCTCCTCATCATCCTCCACCTATTGGTGTGACCATCTATGGCCACTTGATTAGGATCCCTGACCTACCACTACTCTCCTCCTACCTCCCACCTCCCCCTCTTCCATCATCTCCATCCCCGCCTAGTGCCTATGGCTGTGCATCTGGAATTGTGAATCTTAGGAATGGATTTCTCTAACACTTAGCTATGTATGTTTCATCTACTCTTGCATCTGCCATGTTTAGCAGATAGTCCCATGGATCTCATCGTAGCCCATTTGTCTCCTATACTGCCTGTTAGTAATCCAGCATCAATAGCCATCCCCATGTCTTCTCCTCCCAAACCCTAGCATATGTAGTGGTCTCTACTACCACTCTTTGTTGCCTACCAAACTGCCTCCATACTCAGTTGATGAAAAAGTGCTCTATGATCTCTACATGTCTTCCTAGTAGTGGCTGACAGCATAACATATACCCAAGCTCCCAAGCCTCATTCCCCCATCGCTTGCACTGCCTATACGGTCTCCACTTAAATGTCGTCAGCTCATCCATCAGCCTCCAATAATATGTCAGGTCCCAAATTTGTGGTTGTGTGATGAACCTGATATATCTATATATATAGGGATACCTCCACTCCTGAGGCTTTACCTATGGTCACATGAGAGCTATATGCTCCTACGCCCATATCTGTGCTAGGACGGCCCCGCATGCCCATGATCATTCATCCCTATAAATGATCTCATGTAGCTGATGATACATATATGCAAGGATTGATGGTCCTCACACCATCCATTTAGGTCATGCCACCAAGTCTATGACCAGTCTCCCCCAGCCTAGTGGGAACACTCTCTGACTCTGGTCAGTGATCAAAGCCTGTGCTACTATGGAGCACACACGACACTAGATAGTCCTAACCGTACTCCTCTATCAGATGGTCCCAACTAAGATGTCTATCTATGATGGTAACATCTTGGAAGAGGTCTTGAATGGCCTACCTCCCATCTATGGGAGTTTGATCATAGTATACTTGTGCCAACAAAAAATCATGTCAATTTTCATCATATGAAAATACTACATTAATGAAAATCTCTACAAACATGATTATGCTCACCACGTCTCCATGGCTTGGTACACAAAGGATCCGGTAGATATCCTCAAGTGTGATAGAAGCCTCTCCAATTGGTAGGTGAAAGGTGTTATGCTCACTATGCCACCTCTTTGCCAATGTTGTCAACAACCCGTGGTTGCCCGTATATGGGGCGTCTCCAATAGGTAGCCGAAACCCATCCGAGTCAAAGTTGCTCTCCTTGGATCATCTAGATCTTGGACACAATGCAATCCAACTACCCTCAGTGCTCTAATGATGAGCACCAATAATATCTCCTGCAAGTCATAACCCACAAACCAGATGTTAGAACAAGTCATGATGGATGTCTAAAATCAGTACAAGTAATCTCAAAAAGAAAAAATTATCTCTACACATGTTATATTGCTCAAATTAAAGTCATGCGATACTTTTTATTATACTGGTGTGACATTGTCTTTTGATATTGTATCATGTGATACTTTCTTGTATAGTGGTGCAATACTTTTTCTTCATGTGATAGTTTTCACACTATTGCATGACATTTTGTCTAGGATCATGCGATACTTTCTTGGATGGTCATAAAGTTTTGCATGATACAACATATAACAAGCATGTGATACTTTAAAAGTATCATTCGATGTTTCACTAAGGAATAATTTGAAAATTTCAAAACATTTTTTAAATGCAAAAAATGACTCAAACAACTAGTTTTTATGAAAACTTACTGGGGCACCATACTAAGGAGGCCAATCGTGCAACTAACCATGCTTGAATTGATGTGTGTGAATGGGAATGCCTACCTATTGAGCCATAGTCTCTCTCAGATCTCTCAAAGTTCTCAAATCTCACATAAGACAAATGAATTTGAAAATGACCCTTTCACCCCTTATATAGCATTTTGACTTTTTGACCTAATTTTCAAAACATCTCAAAATTTCACAAAAATTCCACCCCTACCTAATTTCGATGTCCTGGACCCATTTTCAAGATCAAAATCAAAATCTGAGTTCATCGTGATGGGAAAAATTGCATTCTAAATTTCTCCTTCTTCTGCACCGTTGGCTGACCATTTGAGGCCTAGTCCTTTGATCTTCGCTCCATCTCTCCCACCCTTCTAGTCTTTCATTCATTTCCTTCACTTTGTCTCTCTGAGGTTTTGGCTTTATTTTTATCCTATATCTTTCTCAGTCAAACCTAGTCTTCGCTGGGGCATATCTTCACTGCTTGATGGTTATTCTATTTATCTTTCATCTTTGATTATGATTTATAGTGATTTGATCATGTTTCTCTCATCTTGCTTCTGCATTCCCTCTACCTCATTTCAATTTTGATCCCAAGGGCACAGACACATTCTATCAGCTATTCTCTAGAGCATATGCTTGACCATTCCATTTTCTCTGATCTATCGATCTATCTATTGTGCTTGACATGTTAGTTCTCATCTCAAGTTTTGATACTATCCATCTCTCTCCCAAGTGTTCAGTAATATCACTACCAGGCTGACCATGTAGGATTTTCTATCTCTCTGCACTTCATTCTTTGGAGTTAGATCTCTATCTATTGCCTTCTTGGATGATCTATTCTTGGACATAATGTGTTCCCAGATCGATCATACATTAGTCAAAGAGGGGAAAATGTAATAATCCAAAAATGGTCATCTAGACTATTGGACCCTTTCTAGCATTATTTGCTAAATTCATTAATTTCTTATTCTTGATCAAATCCTACTTTTATCATTTATTCGATTATATCCTATGGATTAACCATTTTATCCTAAGTATTTATTTAATTAAAAGGAATTCCCTCCCCTTTTATTAAATAAAAAGCCCCCCTTTTATTAAGTTGCAAAAGTAAACCATTATTTGTATAATAAGAAAAGGCTTTTTTGTCTCATATGGGGCACAAAAGTCAACACTTCTTTCTCATTGGAGGAGACTTATGCACAAGGATTGCTCTCACTTTCAAACTCCACCCTTGATCAAATATTTTACCTCTTAATCTCTATGATCCATTTATCTTTAAAAGGAGAGCTCTCTTCTCATTCTAGAGGCCCCCATTCTTGATGCTAATGTCATGTTGTAGGTTTTCTTGGTGCCATTGGAGCTTTTGAAGAATTTTTTGCATTATAGCTTAGTTCTCATATTTGCATCCTTGGCTTAGTTTCCTTTCATGCTTTAGCTTAATTCACATAGTTTAACTAGTAAAGGCTTGTAACACTTTCCTTTTCATAGTTTAGTTGCATTCTTGCATTCTCATTCTAGCATAGCTTGCATTACATTTTTCATTGTGATTATTGAAGATATTGACATTGTTACCTTTGTCTCTTTGAATCTCCCATTGCATGGTTTACTAGCAAGGTTGCATGCTTAATAGCTCTAGCTGAGATCCCTCTAAACACCCTTGCACTCCATGCCTAGGGAGATCTAGGTTTCTTTTCAAGGTTTCCAATCCATGGATGCCCTTGGAATCAGTGGCTTAGAGAAGTGCATATTTTGAGTGTATATATCCAAGCTTGACAGGATATATACCATCTATAGAGGGATCCCAGAAAAGATGATCAGGGATCCTAGAAAGGAGTACTATCTTATCTAAAAGGTAGTGATTTTCATTTGATGTAATCTAAGAATCAATTGGTAAATCATGAATGTCCTTCCACATAACCAATCCTGAATGAATATGCACAATAGGTACATAATCTAGGAGCCTACATCCCCAAATTGAAGATGCATGTTCCTAAATGTCATGGAAGATGTGTAGAGTGTTTAAAGGAGGAAATCCATTCCAAGAATCAAGCCAAAAATTAATAGATTCACCATTATGAACCTCCCATGAGACATAGGAAGTGACAATGTGTCTAGAGTTTATCATAAAATTCCAAATAGCAGATCCCTTGGGAGGGTGAAGGGCCAAAATGATCCTAGCTAGGTGTGAATTATCAAGACATTTTTGCTGCATTAGTTAACATCACTTAATAGTATATTGTGAATACATCTTCCAAATTAATTTACCTCCAAATGCCAAATTTCTATTAGACAAGTTATGAATGCATGCACCCCCAGCTAAAGGAGGAAAAGACATGTCTGAGAGAGAAATGAGAGGAATCTTCTAAATTGACTAGTCATATTTGACGTCCAAAGAAATTCCCTAATTAATTTCTCAATTTGGTTGAGAATTGATTTTGGATCCTACAACACTGATATATAATAGTTAGGGATAGTTGATAAAACTGATTTAATAAGAAGTATTCAACTAGATAGCCATACATACACAACCACCTAGTTTTCCATGCCAAAACTTAGGACTTGATATGGTCAATAACTGACTACCAAAAAGATACCTTATTATGACCCATGAAGAAAGGAATACCCAAGTATGTATATGGAAGTTCATCTAGCGGGAATCCTAGGATACTAATAATTTCTTTAGTTACCTCAGGAGTAGTATTGAAGACATAAACTTTTGATTTCTGATCATTAATTCTTTGTCTAGAAATTGATGTATATAAATCAAGAACTTTCTTGACTTGTGTGGCTTCCTGGATAGAGGCTTTTCCAAATAATAATGTATCATCAGTAAATAAGGAGTCTGTAACTGAGATGAAACTATTTTTTATTTGAACACAAGACCAATGACCAGTAGCATGAGAAGCATTAATACATCGAATCAAAGCTTCAACCATGATAATAAAAAGAAAAGGTGATAAAGGATCACCTTTTCTAACACCTTGAGTTGATGGGGAAAAACCCACAGGCACCCCATTAATTATTACCAAAAAGTGAGCACCATAAATACAGGCCTTAACCCATTTACACCATTTGTTAGAGAAACCAAACTTAAGTAAGACCTGAATCAAGAAGGACCAATTGAGCTTATCATAGGCTTTCATCATATCTATTTTAATTACAAAGGAAGGGATCGAGTGTTCACTAATAGAGTGAAGAGTTTCATGAGCCAAAATGGCACCATCTGTGGTTTCCCGACCTAGGACAAAACCACCTTGTTCATAAGATACAATCCTAGGAATAAGGTGTTGAAGCCACATATAAATTGATTTTGTCATAATTTTATAGATATTATTAAAAAGAGAAATTGGTCTAAAGTCAGAAAAAGTTTGTGGATCATTATTCTTAGGGATAAGCACTATGTTTGTGGCATTAAAACAATTTAACATGGCTGTTTTTTCCTAGATTCTTCAAGAACAACCAAGAGATCAAAATATATAACATCCCAACATTTTTGAAAGAACAGAGCTGTGAAGCCATCTAGTATGGGTTCCTTATTTGATGACAATGAAACAACCACCTTTCACACCTCCAAAAGGGTAAATGGAGCCATTAATGAAAAATTATCTTGGGGGGAAATTAAGGCTAGGATAACACTAAGTAACTCATTAACCTTAGAACTATCACTCTGAGGGGTGGTAAGGGGAGAGAGGAGATTTGAGAAAAACCTAACCCCTTCTTGATGAATGCCTTTCTCATCAAAAATTAGATTTCCCATATCATCTTTAATGGAGAAAATAGCCCTCACAACCTTCTTCTGTTTAGTTGAGGCATGAAATAACTTGTATTTTGATCACTTGACTATTGCCATAACTCGCAAGACTTTTGCCTCCAATACTCTTCCTCCCTATCACACAATTCAGCCCATTCTTCTTGAAAAAAACATTTCTTTTGAAATGTTTGAGAGTCCAGACCATTGGAAATAATATACTGATTAATTTCAAATAATTCCTTTTCAACTATTGAATTTTATTCAAAGATATTCTTAAAGACATTAACATTCCATGCTTTTATTAATTTTTTCAAAAAATCATTTTCTTGTAGAATTTAAACATGAAAGACACATCTTCCAATAGGGCAGACATCCACCATTGCTTCAAAAGGGAATGAAAAGATGGGCGTCTGAATCAGACATACTTAAATTTAAAAGATGACCTAAAGGACTTAATGCCATCTTTGGAAGAAAGATCAATATTAAGCTAAATGAGGAAATGATCCAAATCTGAAAAGGGCATAATAATCGATGTTATTGGAATGCCTTCCAATTTCCAAATTTGGGAATAAAGAAATCTATCTAATCAGACAACAATTTGTGAAAAACCAGATCTATGATTAGTCCAAGTGAAAGATCCATTCTGGGGAAGAACATAAAAAAGGTCATTGTCAAAAATAAAATTATTAAAATAAGTGATTATACATGTAGGAGGGGAAATACCCCCCATCTTATCATTAGAGGTCAATATCTCATTAAAATCCCTAGATAAAATAAATTTACAACTAGGATACTGTTGAATAACATTGGTTAATGATTGCCACAAATGTAACTTATCCAAAGTGGAAGTAGGCCCATAAGCATTTATAAGAAAGAAAGAATAATTAAAGAACCTCATAGCAACAAACTACCAATTAGCCCCATTCTGAAGTGAATGGATAACCACCTTAGATTTATTCCATAAAATAGACAAACTACCTGAAGCACCCATAGCTAGAACACATAAACTCTGCTAGGAAGACCACTTGGGCATAGTCAGATTAAAACTATCAATAGACAGTTTAGTTTCCTGCAAAAGAATAATTTCATATTGCGAAGAATCAAGTATCGACTATATTATGTGCCTTTTTTCAGAGGTATTAATGCCTCTGACATTCCAAGATATGATTCTCATTGAGGACAAGGAGAACCTTTGGCTCTCCTCATCGAATATCTCCTAGTTGCAGAAAAATTAGCATCCAAGGTTGATTGAAGACCATCTTGAATTTCCTCCAAGGCCTTAGTTGCCCTAGACTTTCTACCCCTAGTTTTAGGAGTTTTAATGACTAAATTAGGGGATATCAGTGTTTGAACAAATTTTTAAAATTTGGTAAACATGATGTAATTATTCTATAAGCTAGTTATTTGTTGGAGGACCTTGTATTCATGAGCTACACCTTGTATTCATGAGCTACATATGTATTCATGAGCTACATATGTATTCAACAGATGTTGGAAAGAGATCATTCCTAGCTGCTATTGTTCTATAAGGTTTGTCTCAATCCCAATAGGTTGTAGTTTCATTTTCTAGATGCGTAAGTTAGAGGGGGGTTACAATAATAAATCATGTAATGAGGGGGCTTAGAACACTAGTATATGTAAATTTCATTATTTAATAATAAAAATCTATTAAAATGTTTGTAGCTGCCTCATTTAACTTAAGGTTCATCTTGTATTATTCTAGTCATTATGGACCTCCTCCGCTCTCTAAATTTATTCCTTACCTATGGTTTTTGTATCCCGTAGTGTCAAATTGGAATCTGAGGTGCAAAATTTGCACTCCATCTCTTGGGTATACAACTCAATTACGTTGTCTCCAAAAAATTGTGACCGTGATGCCTACAATTATGTTTTTCCAGCTATTGTGAAATCTACATTTATGTTTCTCAGTTGTCGTGTTTATACCTTCTCTCATTTTCTGGGGTAATTCCTCTTTGAGTATCCCCATTCTCCTTTGCATCCAAAATGAACTCATTCCAATCCCTCACTAGAATAAAGGGAGACTTCATACCACATTGTGCACAAACTTCAGTGAGACTTCATACCACGTAGCGTCCATAGATTATGTTCAATGCATTATTTACACTTGTATTGGTGTGAAAAATCTTGAAAACATGCAAAAGAGATTGCATTCAACCATGTTGTTTACATGACGCATGTAGTTTACGTCCAGCATAAATCAGCGTTGCATACAAATTTGTGGATGCTGCATGGTACAAAGCCTCACTCAAGCTTGAAAATGATAATCAATCCATAGAAAAGGACAAGGAACAAATAGAATAACCAAGAAAACACTATACGTTAAATCATGTGATTGATAGAAAATTGGGGCTCACTTGAGCCATAAACATGAAGAATTATTCTAAAAAAAGATGTAAACCATATATATATGCACTTGACATGAAGAGAAGTTATGTCATATCAATATTAAAATATTAGTTACAATATGAAAATACTAAACTAACTAATTCCTAAGTTCATCTCTGCATATGGTTGCAACAAAGATATGCGATTACAATATAGAGAAGGCATCGTAAAAATATAATTTCAGAATTTTCCCTAGCCTGACACATTTTGCATTGAAATCCTTCATCATGGATAAGTGGAGATGGGTGGATACATGTAGATGAGTTGTCATCGACCCATCTAAAGTATTCGCAACCATTATTTCCCTATGATACCCAGTCTACATTAGCTCTTATATTGTAATGAATAGTATTTACATTAGAAACTTTAAATATATACACATTAGCAACCTTTTTTCTATTTGGGCAGCACCAAAATTATCGTCCAGGGTTGTTTGATGTCCATGAAGTCTTCAACACACACTTCCCACCACCACATTGATAGTTTGGCACATTGACAAGAGTCATCGAACCTATATCAATAATGCACAAGACCATCGTTACTACATTTATTATTTTTATATGATTATTTTTATATGAAATACACCAAGGAGTACGATCAAAAATATGAACCATTTACAATAATGAAAAGTAAACCTAAATCAAATAGCTCATTTTTTTATCAGCATGTGTAGTCTTTGTGTATATTACAAATGAAAGAAATATGAAGCTGAAATAAAATAGTGAACAAAATAGTATTCTACATAGAGTGAATGAAATATACCATCAAAAGAAGGTGACAAAATCCCATCACGAAGCATAGACATAGGAAATCAAAAAGGGACAAAAGAAAAGAAATAAGAAATCATTACAACTATAGAAAAATCATTTATACTATAATCAAAAAAAGAAACACTCTTTGTCAACAATTTTCAAAATCATTAGGACTATAGAAAAATAATTAAGACTATACAAAATCAAATTTTAGAAATAGACAGTTCTGATGCTTTACAATTACAACAATTGAGCATTCATCATTTGGTATTGTGTATTCCATTTAATTATGTCAACAATGTACAAAATCCTGTCACCAAGCACAGACAAGGAATAAGAAAAATCATTTGGACTATAGAAAAATCAAGTTCTAGAAATGGATGGTTCTGATATTGCTTTGCCATTACAAAAATTGAGCATTCATCATTTGGTACTTCTTGGTGTATTCCATTCAATTTTTTCAGTTTTCATGTTTATGTGCATATTCTTTATGTGTTTGGCTTCTCTCCCTCATAAGGGATACATCGATAGGTAATTGATTTGAAAGCATAATGATTTGACAGTCTTTTTTTAGGATAGGAATAATCATCCCACCAACCTTAATTAGAAACATTTGTAATATATGTAAAGTACTTATAATCATTATGCCTAACAAATAGAGACTTAGTAGTAAAAGCATGTCCTTTGGTTTACTAGTTTAATCTGGTTTAAGAATGGTTTATTTCATGTTTGAATGTACCATTGAACGAAGCTTGGCTTGCAATCCTAAGTGATTTTGTTGGTTTTATAGGCTTTACTAAACTTGGATTTAAGGACTTTTAAGGTTCTAGACCAATTCTATCTTCCCATTCTTCAAAATCTTACTAATCTGTCATAGACCTAATTGTCAATCTAGTAGCCCTGCAACAGACTTAAAACTCTAATAACTTGATTTTTTTCCAAAACACTTGACAAGGTGAAAGAAATTATAGATACCCTTTTCCAAGTACTATAACATACCAAAATATTTCATATGGTCATTTTGGACCAACATCCCTATTCATGATTGATGCTCTGTTTTAGTGTATAAAATAGACCAATTTAACAAAGGAAGTATATAACATACTTCTCCAAATAACTCTAACTCCTAGATAGTGTTTCCTTATGCTTTGAAATGGAAAATTACAAAAGGAATTAGCCTCAAAGGCTCTGCAACATCAAAACCCCCAAATTTGTGTCTTCAAACCCTCACTTCTAGCAATTTCTCAATGTCACGCCTCCACACACTTCTGCAAGAACTTGATGATCAATTCATCGGCCAATAAAATTTTTATAACATTTCCAAACATAAAATCTACCCCTTCTTTGGATAGATTGCTCACTGCTATACTTGATCCACCAATTTCAATATACTTTCACTATTTCCAGACTATGGTAACCACCTTCAAACAAATCTCTACAAATGCATGGTTATAGAAAATAATATAAGGTTAGTGAAGAAGAATTCCATGGGGTCTAGGCCTGTGAATCCATAGAATGATCTATGATTATAAAGGAAACTTCAGACTATCACAGGGATAATAGGGACAATGGACTGTTAGAACCCGATATTGAATAGCTATAATAAATGTCTTTCAAAACATCTGATGTAATTATTTTCCTCTACCAAGACACCCTAGTTGTGTGGATTTGATTCCAACCTAAGATTACATAAAACCCCTCATAAAATTTCAAAACAATAAGAATACAGTCTTTATTCATTGTCACTGTCACTGTTCCTCAAATCAGTGATTAGAACAGGCAATTAAAATGTCCCTCAAATCATTAATCAGTTGATTATTATATAAGATCCTCAAGCATGAGTTGGAGAGGACTATGTCAAAACCAAAAACATTAATCAGTTGCTTATTATATAATCTCCTCAAGCGTGAGTTGGATGATGTGGATTATGTAGATATAAGAACTAATGTATCCACATCATCCAACTCATGCTTGAGGAGCTTATATTATTTACTGTCCCATAATAGTAAGATTGGTACCTATCCGAGTAAGTCATTATGAGATAGTAAATATGATCTACATCCAATCTTGGTCCACAATCATGAGTTGGATGATGTGGATTATGTAGATATAAGAACTAATGTATCCACATCATCCAACTCATGCTTGAGGAGCTTATATTATTTACTGTCTCATAATAGTAAGATTGGTACCTATCCTAGTAAGTCATTATGAGACAGTAAATATGATCTACATCCAATCTTGGTCCATGCTATATCACCAAATAATCCACATCATGATATTACAATAAATAGCTAGCCTTACAATGCTAGTCATCTCCTTTATATAATCCTTCTCCTAGAAACATAATGGATTTTTAATCCCTATAAAGGCCTATTTATCATCTAATATAACTGATTACAATAGTTATCCACATGACCCAACATGTCTTCTCATGGAATTTGATCATCGCAACTTATAGAAGACATGGTTTTTCCATCACGTTGACACAAATTCTCCCATCATGTGACCAATTACATCACACTATTAAACTTATCCAATAAGATTAGATTCATTGATCACCCAAATAACTACAATCTCAATCTACAAACTGATCCATTCACAACTAGAAGCAATAGTTGGAAAACCCTTATATCCAAAGAGTAATGATTCTCACTTACTCTAATGTTCTTCAAGAAATATTCAATTTTGTCAATATAATTCAAGTATTTGAATATCTCCAATATTTTCAGTCAAAGAGGGCTCCCTTAATTGTAGATTCCTTCAATTGAGTTTATGTGACTTCCTAGAGTTACTATTCCCACCACGAATACTAATTGTTTCTGTTCTCCTACTCCAATTATGATTTCTGTTTGGTTTTATATAAAACAATTTTACTCACTTAACATTCACTGATTAGTAGGTATTTCAAGTCTCCAAGTGTGGAGTTCACTATCCCTGGCAGTTCTTTATTGGTTTACAATAGTGCTTCTTCCCATAATCAAACAATGGACTAGGATCTAGTGGAATGTTTTGGTTAGAATACACTATCTACAATGTTTCATGTAAATTCCTCTGCACAGTTCAACCACCTGCTCTAGCACTGTCGTCTAACACAAAATCACACTAGACTAATTGATCAAGTTATCTAGGGTCAACTGGTTTTGGTCTAACAGTGGGTACCTAGGATGGAGGCAACTGTTTGGAGGGTTTTTGATGATTCTTAAGTCCTCGAGCCCAATTTATTCTTAGGGCACTACTACAAATACATTCACTCTCTTCCCGGCCAAATACATGAAGTATATCTAGCCTAGGGCATTAATCTAGAAGCAATGTAACTTCTTCCATAGTTTGAATGTTTGAACAATTAAAATATATGGTCCTTCATGCTTCTCATCCAGTGACATTGAGTCCCAAAGGAAGAAATGCAAGTCAAGACCAAGTTTCCATGGCAGGGCCGACTATAGGGCTTCCAAGTTGGGCTTTCAAGGAATTTAGAGCCTTGTGGGCACAGTACCAAAACTACAATAAAGTATTTACAGAATTAGCACACAAACTTCAACATCATGGATTCAAAATAGAATGTTCTCCCCACAAAGACAATAAAATAGAATAGTTGCATTTTGAACTTGAAAAAGATTACATTTTTATTAGTTTTTCAAATTCAAACCTCAGTGCCAAATCCACCCTCCAAAGTGAGGTTCCAATACACAGTGCCGATGAGCTTCCAATACACAGTGCCAATGAGGTTTCACGCATGCACTACAATGAAAAATTCACTGTGATAATAATGAAATGAAATCCTTTTTTTTAAGTTATGCCCCCATGTTCGTCAAAAGTTTGACCCACATAGTATTGGTTGAACTTTCAACGAACATGGGCATGGATTAAAAAAAATGAAATTTTTCCTTCTATAATCTGACCAACCAAAACTTTTTTATACCACGGTTGATCAAAATTTTTTGTAGAAAAACTAGGTCAAATGTACTAGTGACACATCTCATTGTCTTCTTGTTGTGCTCTCTGCATCAATTATAAATTGTAGTGATTAGTTTGACCCCACTTAGGCACTAGTTTCATTATGGATGCTCATTTGAATTGTGTTAGTATTGTGTATTTGGATGAACATTTATAATATGAAAATCCTTTTTTTCCTTTGGAGATTGCACCAATTTTAACATCATTGTTTCCTCATGGTGAAGAAAATATAGGTTCAATAAGTTCTAATATCCAAGAATTAACTATTGTAATCATTATCCTTAGGTATTAGAAGAAGACTAAATTCCTTAAACCTTATACTTTTCCCTTTTATTTTAAGATCAAGTTAGTTTAGAATTCAAGATCCATCCACTTTTGGGGAAAGAAAATTGAAGTATTGGAAAAATTATGTAAGTCCCTTTTTGTATTACAATAAATGTCACATTAATTCACTAAATTGTATCCAATAGAGTAATTAGTTCATAGTGTAAACCTTGGGGTTTCCTTATGTGATCACACATTATCATATTGTTTAGCATCTGAGATTTCCTTATTCAAGAGACAATAAAAATTAGAATACTTAGTATTTTATTCTATGTTGAGAAGTGTCACAAAACAACCATCAGAAAAATTGGTGCTAGGAGGGCATGAACACTAGATTGTATCAACTCATTAAGAAAAAGAAGAATTATCAAGTGGAGAATCTATTTCAAGATTTTCCCTCATTTACACACCTCAACAAAATTAGCAAAAGGGAGGATAGTTTCAAATTAATTCATGGAGCTCATCAACCAAATTAGCTAAAGAAAGGAGACTATTTGTGTTCAAATATATAGCAGGTTTCAACAAGTATGGGGTAAGAACCCTTACTAATTATTCCCTTTATTTTAGTTTTGGATGTTTGACATTTTATCAAAAATTTGGCATGAAAACTTTTGAATTTAGACTTTCTAGGTCTAGTATGAATTTCTAAGCTTTGTTGTTTGAATTATTGATTGATTGTATTACAATTACATGTACCAAATAAGAGGATATAAAAAACAAATTAACAATCCAAAAAGAACCCTTTATGGATCAAATATGAGGTCTAATTAGAAATAAATCAAATATGATATGTTGTTTATCAAACTGCAATAGCAAGTACAAAACCTAAGTATTTGAGTGTTCAATCATTACAACATATATGGATGATGCAAAACTACAATGACAATGAGATGAGAAATGTAGATGACCATATGACGATGAAGAAAACTCAAATCTAAACTCCAACAAGTCTGAAATTTTTGTAGATAACTAGAATGTTTAAAACTAGAAGTTGTAAATCTATAAATAAATAATATTTCCTCCTCTTCCTCAATATCAAAATCCTAGAAAACCCTTCAAAGAGATTTTCAATAATCTCATGCTAATTGAAAAGGATAATTGAATTCTTAACCACTCCAATTCCCTCACCTGATGCATCACACTCTAATTCAAAAGGCTAATTGAAATCTGGAATTGCAAGCACCAAAAAGGAACTCTTAACTTATTTCAACTTATTTATAAAAATTTTCCTAAGACAAAAAATAAAATGCCAAGATCTAGAAGCTCAATAGATAGCAAAAAAAAGAGAGACAAGATAATATGATCAAATGATTGATTCAATATTGATCAACTAATAATGGATAAATACAAAGTAGATGTGCCTAAATATATAGGCAATGTGATAAGACTACATGATAAGGAGATGATAATCTATCAACCGTGCACTAGGAGGAATCACATGTCCACCAAAGGTGGATCATCCTCCATTGTACATAAGATTATGTGAAACATGTGCAACAATGAGAGGATGATAATGTAATAAAAGAACTAAAGGTGGATCTCACACACAAAGAGGTATGATATGAAAACTATCACCACCTAAAGTGGAATTTCTCCTACACCATGTGCTAAAATTAAATGCAAACTCCTAGGTGTCTCAATGACAACTAATATAAAAATGCATTATCCTAAGTAAACTTAAGTAAAGTGTAATTAGTGAATACTTAATCACACCAACACCCCTCCTTAAGTGAAACTTAGGGGAATGTACTTAAGCTCACAAATCTAGATAATAATTCATGATGGGTCCTCACAAGTAGACCATACCAGGTACCCATGTACAATATGCAAGAGTAATGAAATGCAATTCAATCTCTCATAAAGCGAAGAAAGAGGAAAAACCTCATGGGAAAATCTCTCCCCAAAAGAGAGAGATGAAACCAAGATGCAAGGATGGGTGGAGTAATCAAGACCCCCTCATTATAACATAAATCATGAATATATAATAGAGAAGTATGAGAAGGAAAAAACCCCATATGAGGAAACATTACCCCTATAAGAGAGTAGTAGAAGAAGAGAGACAAGGTATCCCCCCTCAATGTAGAATGCCCATCAGTGATAGTTTCTCCAAGATGAATATAGAAGTTATTTCATGAATGTCAAACATCGTTCCTCTCCAACCAAAACTTTAGTGGCAATTATTTTCCATTTGGCGAATGTCACATGTCGGCAACCCACAATTTGGAAAATATTTTGCACATATTGGATTGACCCTATCGCCCCACATTTATTAAAATTGGGTCCAATACCTGGGATCATCGCCAATTGGTTTATTTAATTTTGTCCATTTCTTTCACATTATTGCCAATATCATATAATTTTTTGGCGTGACATATTTTAAACATTCGCCTATAATTTCAAAGCACCTCCAAATGGATGGCCTATATTTTCCAATATATATATATATATATTTAGGCGGCCCCAAATTTGCCTAGCATTTTACGGATGCGTGTCTCAACCTTATGCATTTTTGCCAACTTTATTAATCATACCAAGGTATTGGATGACCCATAATGACCTTGGAAATAACACAAGACATGTTATAATTATGAGGGCTTCGCCAAATATTTGTAGACCTAATACCTCCCCCCGAATTCACTAAGGATTAGTATAAATATATTCATAGATCAATGTTATTGTACACAATTTGGCTCGGTTCAATTTGATCGATACCAAAGTTCAGACTGTTGAGTCTTGACTGCATTGGCAGGTCAGGACCACAATTGACTTTGAGGCAAAGGTAAGTGATTATTATTCTATGAATATGTAAATTTGAGTTCATTCTTATTTAGTGGGGACCGGTTAGTGAATAGTGGTGACCAGGGAGACCTTAGACATGATTTAAGGGTCAATGAATCATATTTATATATGTTATAGTTCTATTGTCACTTCTTCAACAAGTAAACATTTTTTTTTCACTGGTAGATTGGTAGCCTTTATTTCATTGAAGAATTGAGATTCCAAACAAGAATAAGGGTAAGGCTCTTGCATATGGGGAAAGCTAAGAGAGGCTAGCAAAATGCAAAACCTTATCATCATACTTTGGTCATGGTGTTGGAAACATTTCTAGCCAAAATCAGGAAGCTACTTCATCACAAGAATATTTTCAAGATTCATAACCTGAACCTACATGACATATTGAAGAAGTCATCGAACCTGATATCTCAGATCATGATGAACTTGAAGAAGATTTTTAGTTAAATACCCAGAGTAGCCATAATGATATAATCAACTTGGATGAGACTGAGAATATCAGAGAAGATGATGGTGCAGGGAAGAAGAAAAGAAAATACAATTCAAAGCATGATAGAGAATCAAAAAAAGATCAGATGTGGGATCTATCGAGGAATTTTCAAATAGAATGGGTGTCAAAGTATCCATTCATTAAATAGTGGACAATCCAATTGAAGGTGACCCTCTAGTAGAATGCAAATGTAAGGTTTGCAGCAAGATAAATAAGAAGGAAAAGAGGTTGCAGCTAGAAATTAACACCATAGAGAAGCATGTGGGTAAAGTTTATGAAAAGAAAACCATAGATGGAGTTCAAAAATTAGTGACAAGATGGAAAACAAAGGAGGAATCTCAGCATGTTAGGAATGCATAATTATATGAATTTTATCATAATATAAAGATGAAGCCTCATGAAGTTAAAGGATTGATTAAAGCTTGTTTTGGAAAAGCATTGGAAGTAAAACTAATGGGAAAAGTTGTTCAGTTAAGTTTTGTGTTTAATATTTTGAGAAGAGGGTGTCCTATGATAGACTAACCATCATTGAGTGCTTTATTACATATTCTAAAAGTTTTTAACTATCCTAACAATCACTAGTCAGTAAACAGTGGATGGGAATGGGAAAGTTGTCTTGTCAAGGTTGAAAAAGAGGATCTAAAGGCAAAAATTAAAGAGTCAATTTTTATTGCATTGTCTTTAGATGAGGTTATAGTAGTAGACAATACTTCCTAGGTATGCATGCATGTTTATATTGTACACAAATTTGTTCACCAACCTCATCTACTAACTATTGCTAAAATCAAGGATAATGCGAAAACGGAAAATTTATTTGAACTAGTAAAGAGTTCTCTAATTGAATATGGAGGTATAGATGACATGATGATTTCCAAAAATATGATATGTGTTGGAGTGGATGGAGCTCTAGTAATGCAAGGCCATAGGGGCAGTCTTTTCACAAAGATACAATCTTCTTTTGCATCCTACATTAATCCCATTCATTGCATGGCCCATAGAATGAATCCATCTTTTGGAGTTGTCAGCAAGCATGGTCCAGTACAAAAAAAAATAGAAGTTTTAATCAAAGAGCTCTACAAATACTTATGTCGAAGTTTGAAATGATTGAGGTAATTTCAACACTTTTCCAAAGGACTAACCAATGGGAACAAGCTTCTTAAAGATAATGATACCAGATGGATCTCTTTGGATGGACCAGCGCATCGAGTTTTTTCAGAATATCAATCGTTGCTTGACCTAATGAACTCAAGTCGTGATGAAGCAGGGAAACCAAAATTTCCTACACTATTGTTAATGTTAATTAATGTAGAGACACTCTTAACATTAGCAGGTCTTCTCGCCATGCTTGAGGAAATGAAAAATTTAATAAAAAAGGCCCAGCAAAGAGCTATGTATATTGCAGAATATGTTGCACTGTATAAATTGACATGCGCGATGCTCAATAATCTAATCTATTGATCACGTGATGACGTAAAATTTGTCAACTGGCTGATAATCACAGATTCTAAAAATCCTAATAACTTGTTAAAAATCAGTGCAAATGGTGAGTTATGTGTAGAAGTTCATGGATTTGAGATACCAATGCACTACTTTTCCAGGATTGAGTTTGAGGAACCAGGAAAGAACCCTAGGAAGTGAGTATCAAGTATTAAAAGGGAAGACTTTACCAAGATCATTGAGTCTGTAACAGATTTTGTGAAACATATTACCTTTGATATTTCTACATAGATTAGAGCAAGATTCCCTCCATTCCAACTACTTGAATCCATGGCTATTGTGTTTCCTTGATATTGGAGATTGAACAATTCAAAAGATTTTAAAACTAAGCTACTAACTTTGATAGATCATTTTTACAAAACCAAAGAGTTAAATGGAGTAACTCTACATAGAATTTTAGATGAATCTCATTTGAGAGAGAAATCAGGTCATTTTTCATTGACAATGAGGGAACAATATAATATTATGAAGAAACCTCTCGAAGATGGATTGGTAACAAGGCTTTGGAAAAATCTAGCTAAGAGAAAAATGTTGATTGATTCAATATCAAAATATTTCAAACTTGTTGATTTATATCTGACCATGATATTGGGGTTGATGGAGGATGAGAGAGTTTTCAGTGCTTTGAGATTCCTAAAGTCAAAGATAAGAAACAAACTGGACAAGAATTTGGAAAATTTCTTGAGGCTCTATACATCTAGGTATGAAGTCAATACTTTTCCTTACGAAAGGGCACTAAAATTGTGGGGGAAGAAATGTCAGAGAATAGGGTTGGGAAACATTCCAAACCAAATTTAGAGTACTAGATACAATGATGTCATTGACTCATGTACTGGTACTGGTACTGCTAGCAGTGAACATCAGTTAAGCGGAGGTATGCAGAGTAAAGAAAACATACTAAAGAACCAAGGAAGATATGAAGTTCATGGTGATGAATCCAAGGATCCCAATAATGATATGATGTGGCAGCTTGAACCGTTCTAGAAATAGCAGGTCCTAGGTATCTATTAAACTTTTTCCTAAAGTCTACTGTTAGTTTCTGTATCTCATCATCAATCATGCATAATAGCATATTCCAATGTCAAAAACATGAATGTGGTTGATAATGGCATCAAGATTCAATTACATAATTTGAATTAATAATGGTTTTCATTTTCATTATTCAGCTCATATGGTACAATTCTTGTAGATTTCTCATTATTTTTCTTGACAACATAGCAATTCATATGTTACAATTCTTAGAAATATTGATTCTCATTAATTTAATTACAAATATGATACAATGTAATAATTCATTCATTAATATTAGTGAGAACACAACTCTATGATTTTGTTTACAAAATTCAATGACTCAATACCCATTGGCACATTGCCCAATTTCAATTTAATTACCCTAATTCAATGACCTTGAATTCCCTTTTACAAAAACAAGGGAGAAACAACAACTTCAGGTCAATTTTCCTAATGTGAATTCTCAAAATCAAAATCAGTAAGACAACTACAAGTCTACAACATCTCTACAACTGTACATTTCTACATTTGATAGGCTGGTATAGTAAATTAGGATTAGAAATAGCATATGCAACATTGATCATGCTCAAAAAAAAAAGTTCAAACTTGTTACTTTAAAATCAATTCAAGCAATTAGAAAAATATATAGAGATTATTGAAACTAAAAGTACACATACTATGATTGATGAGATCAAGATGAATCTGTCAGTTTCTTTAGTATACTCCATTCTTTGTCATTTGGAAGGTTAATATTTTTCATGTTATAGTAAATGACCTGCAACCTTGTCAGCCATCCATACTTGGAAGAGTGAGTTGAAATCAATGTTCCTTCCAATAATGTATTCAAATTTGTCAATTTTTTGATGCAATTTGCAATGCCTTCATGAGTTTTGTCCTAAGGAAGCTTTCCTAAATCAGACATCATTGTGTCCTCCAACTTTTTTTTGTAAGATTCTCTTCCAACAAAATTCATTGATGAGTAATCAAGACCAAGACTCAGCAAACCAAGAGTTATCAATTTGGTTGTTTTATTATTCAACTTGGCAAGCTTTGGCCCGAATAAGGAAAGAGTTTCCTCTACTTCTATTAGTTTCTGACATTTTTGAATGATAGAGTTCCCCTTTATTGATGCACCAACACGGTCCTGACTTCCCTTGCTTTCCAAATGCTTGTTACTGATTGTGTTGATTTCTTGCAAAATCTTCTTTGCATTATTATGTCTTTGAAAAAAAAAAATTGTTCTTCTCAATGTGCTCTTTCAACTTCCCAAAAACATCTCTAAGACTTTCATTTAGTTCAAACCAATCACACAACCTATCATCAAACACCTTTATTTTCCCCTAGAAGTTTTTTTTTTTATTTTCTTGACTGTATTATTTACTTGGTCATTCAAGTTATTTTCGTAAGTTTTAATTGTATTATTTTCCTTCTTTGGGTCTTCTCTCATTTCTAAGAACTGGTGTTCACTATGTTGTTTTATTTTCTCTTCTTTCTCTTCCCATTGTTTGGCTTTCTCTTCCCACTATTTTGTTTTTACCCTCTCATTCTCCAATTATTTATTTAAGTTATTATTTCATGTCCTACATTCTCCATGCTTTTGTATATACTTAATGAGGAGGCTTTTTCATCCTCAACTTTTTTTTTTCTCTGTTCCAAGTTTTCCCTCAAAGTTTTCAGTTCGGCATCCTGTGTATGTGAAAATTGTACCTGGTCTATATACACAACACTTCAGTAAAACATTAGAGGTTAGCTATAATCAAAATCGTGCAAAATTGAAATCTAATCTAACCAAGCGATTTACTGCCTTCTAATAGGTGCGAGATTGATGTTCTCAGATTGTAATCAAGATCAATGACCTAGATGACACCTAGATGGAGGATTTGAATGCAATTGATCTAGATATGAAATTGAATGCAATTAAGCTATTTTTTTGGTATTTTCTATGCAATATAAGAAGGAAAACTTGATATGAAACTAATCTATATGAAAAACTTGATATGAAATCTATCTAACAATGATATGCAAAAACAAGATTGATCTCACAAAGATGTTGATTCGCAAGAGCTTTGATTCTCCCAATTTCAATTCTCCAACATGATTGTGCAACTCTTGAATTGATACTGACAGCATAAGTATGCAAAATTTGTGGATGATTTGTGAAGAGCTGAAGCTTTAATTTATAGAAATCTCGGGCTTTGGAGGTGCATGGAAGAAAGCCATAAATCACTCAAATAACTCAGGTTGATTTTTGAGTTATTTTTAAATAATAGATAATTAAGTCACAAAAATTATGCAAAAGCATAGTTCAACTCGAATTAGAAGTTTAGATCAACTTTAACACTCAAAAAGATGTTGAGTTTCCAAAAGCTCACAACTTGCATTGATTTTCCAATTTGGAGTTTAACTGGTCCTTTTGTGTGCACATGGATAATTATGATTTAATAAATAAATAAAGTGATTTATTCTCAACTTAACTAATTTTTGAAATTAAATAATTAATTTATGGGTTAATTAACTATTTAATCAAACTTTTATTCAAAAATAATATCATTAAATATGACAACTTGCTTTAATCAATTAAATAAGAATTTAATGAATTAATGATAGGAATTTTGATTTATTGTCAAATTTAAATAATAATACTTAGGAATAAATATAATTAAATTTAATTAAATAATTAGTTGGCAGAATTAAATCTAATTAATTAAATATTTAGAATATTCAATTAATCAAACTTAGGATAAATTGGATTTATCACCAAATAATCATTAAATTAAAGATAATTAAGATAATTAGGAATATTACTAGGAATATTCCCCGATGCAAAATTTAGGATAATCAATTAGGATTCGATAATGTTTAGATGTGCCTTAGGTTAGGACTTCGATATCAATTTCATTCGATTTGTCGATGTAGGAGGTTAATGAACCTATAGCCCATTTTTGGGGTATTACATTTTGCCCCTCTTTGAATTACTGTGCGAAGCGCAGTGGTTCAAAGATAGTCTATGTTTGATAAAGATATGGAACTGATTCAAAAGATATGATTGAAAGATATGATGATTGAAAGATATGGAGATATTAGGTCCTGAATGACCAAAGATAATGTTCACTATAGCAGCGATGAACCGAAGATTGCGAAAAAGTGCCAAAACACCTGTTTCCATTCCTTAGAATTGCCAAGAAGTGAGTGACCAGTTCTAGACTCGATTGTCTTAGCAGAACCATGATAGAGATATCACATCTGAACCCTTCAGTTGTCAAAGAACCAAGGAAATAACACTAGTGAACTGATGGTTGTGAAAAGTTGATACAGATTACAAGATTAAGAGAATACCAAATTGATATGGATCGATGAATCTGATATGCCCCAAGTGATGGTAGATTTTCCCCAAGTGATGAGGACTTTTGATGAATCAGAACATAGACGTGGTTGTTTTCTTGATCACTGATGAAAGATATTGATAGAATTGATCAATAGAATTTGATTTACAGACTTTGAATTGATGTGCAATACCATGCCCCCTTTGGGATTAAAATTGAAATCTGACAAGAAAAGTCAGCGGTATAGTTTAGAAGCATGTTAATTGATTTGAGAAGTGGTTATACACGTTCGACAATGCATTCTGCATCATTTAGAGTTCCTGGAGACCAAGTTTGACTAGGTAAAACCATGAGTTGACCATAGTTAACCAAGTTAAAATTTTGATAGTTTGATGTAAGATAATCAGTTAAGTTGAATTTTAGATTTCTGTGATGATTGAAGGTCGATTATGCAAGTAGTAGACCGTCCTGGGTCCACAAATTTTAAATCATGATTTTGACATAATAAACGATCTCAGATTTAAATTTTGATCCCAAAAATAGATTTAGAATGTCGAAATTAGCTAGGGGTACAATTTTCATGGAAAAAAGAGCACTTTGGAAAATTAGGTCAAAAGGTATATCAAGGCCTGAAGGGTCATTTTCAATTCATTTCAACCTTTTGGCTTTGAAGATCTTGTGGAGCCCTCTGAGCAAGAAAATGGAAAAATAGTGAGAAGCGAAGGTACCTATGAGTTCACACTAATTTGAGCGTAGCCAAAGATATGACAGACCTCAACAGTGCAGACATCCGGTAGGTGGACCTCTATTCCCCCCTGGAAAATGCATATTTTTTATGTTTTATAGCATTTTTGAAAATTTTGAAACACGTTTTTAATTTTTGATTTTCGCATGTTTAGAAACTTGTACGAGTCCCATCTCAGACTCGTACGACATTCCATTTGAATGTGCATTGTCGTTTCAAGTATACCCAAGTGTAATATGAGAGGGACCCTTGTGTCATACGACATTTCATCGGGTCCCTCGAAACTCGTATGATCCTAAGCGCAGTGTTGTATGACCATGTATTGTCATTTGGTCTACTGTGGAGTGTCGTACGACATTTGATGCTAGTCTAAAATGTCGTTTGAGAAACAGTAAGAAAAAAAATGATACTTAGGTCAAAGTTTTGATTTTTCTGATACTTTTAACTGATTGTTGACTCTTTGACCCACCTTCTAGAATATCAAACTGTGCCATGCTAACACTATTAGCCTGATTTTGAACTGAGTTTCTGATAGAACACCCCTTTTCTGCATGATTTAGGTCACATATCCAAATGTACATATTCGTCATTCTTACCCGGTGACACAGAGACTGTGTGTCTCACTTCCTAACCCGATGAGGGTTCATCTTGCTATTGTGGATTTGAGTACCTTATACATTTACCTGATATTAGGGTAAATCATGGCCTATTGACTGCATTGATCGAGAGGTTTCACTTAGAGACCCAGACTTTTCATCTACCAACTGGGGAGATTACTATTACCCCTGAGGATGTGTATAGGATTCTTCGCATTCCTTTCCATGGTCCTCGGCATCCAGAGTATGTGAGTGGAGGATCGACTGGACTTCACGCTTTTAGACAGCTATTTGGTGATGACACCCAGTTGATGCAGTTGATTTCTTGGGAGAAACTGGTGCAGAGATATGGTCAGATGCACCATTTGGAGTATATCATTGCTGGGATGATTAGAGAGATGATTATGTCTGGTCGTCAGCAAAATGGCCTTTTGATGGGATGGGTACTAATGGTAGTGCTTCTGATGGCGACTCCTACCAAGCTTGCTTGGGTTCAGTGTCTATTGGCCCATATATTTTTTGAGATGCATGAGGTAGTTTACCAGGACTGCAAGAGCTTTGCTTCCAAAGCTCTTGTGTTATAGATATGGGCATGGGAGCATATCCCAATTTTGAGACTAGTTTTTCAGAGTCAGCAGCAGCCATAGGAGCCTGTTATATATACATATGTTGGTTATGTTACTCAGGTTCGCATGGGTCATACCGAGTATTTCCATCGATGCTTGGATGACATGACCTTTGTCGTATGGAGGCCATACTTGCAGATAGAGGCCTGGCCTACTACGAGGGAGCAGTTCTCCTTCTTTTTCCAGAGTCACATATTGATTGGTTGCTCCTCCACTATCTTGGAGAGGTTTTTGATTACCAGAGTCTAGCGTTAGTATGGATGCATTTAGGATGCACCACAGGATTATACAGCATATGCCCAGATAGTACATGAGCTTGGGCTTGGATGGACCACTCGTCTTACATATGCATTGTGTTTAGATGAGTACAACTGGATCATTGGTAGAGATTGGGACCACCTTCCACAGGTGGTCAATGCAGGGGTTACAGATGCATACATTGCTTGGTGTGCAGATCACCATGTTCATCGATTTTTAGATCCTATTGAGCTGATACCCTCCATGGTGGAGGCAATGGATGTGACAGGAGCTCCCATGAGACCAAGGCCCAGACCACAGGTTGTACATCTGACACCACCCAGACAAAGAGCTATAGTTCCACCACAAAGACCAGCAGGACACATGAGGCCCCCTTATCCTCCTACTTCTACAATAGGTACATCTATAGGTGCACAAAGATGGAGTAGAGGAGAGAGTGGCACTTTAGGCGGTGTTGGTTTAGCTGAGGATGTGCTAGGAGTTGAGCAGTTTGTAGGTGGGGATATAGGTACAGGTGATGCTTTTGATTTAGGAGCAGAGGTTAGACGACGTAAGGCACAAAGAGCAGGCCCATCATCATGGGCAGAGCAGCCCACCTAGCTAGCACAAGATACTGAGATGGCAGCAACAGAGGACGATCCTAGTATACCTACCACAGCCCAGGGTACTAGTAGTCAGCTCAGAGATCAGGTCTGGGACCTGAAGATTCAGAATGCTAGATTGGACAAGAGGTATGCTGAGGCAGATAGATAGTGCATAGAGCTTCGTTCAGAGGTTCGGCAATTACAGGTAGAGTTGACGCATCAAACCTCACGTGCCTCTTATTATGTGTATGCCTATGTTTCCATTGTCCTTGCTATGCAGAGAGTTCCTTCATATTCTGATTATATGGCAACATCAGAGGGACTGAGGACATCGAGAGCAGAGGCCATTCCAGATGCACCACCTCCTCCTCCACCTGATGCTGGGGAGCATGTTGATAATTGATTCTTGTACTCATCTTTTGATCTTGATATATTGTACTCTATTTTTCTCTTTTGATCATTGATACACACTGTTCAGAGTCTGATAGCTCTGAGGAGCTCATTCTTTTGTACATTGTGTCAGTAGTGCACCCCTAACATATTTCAAGTTTTTGATATATATGAGATCGATATATTTTTGGTTATGACATCATTTATACTTGGTATATTTTGATTTATGATGATATCATATGATGTTTATGCTATGAGTAGTGTAGAATGTATGTATAATGCAATGCAAGGATTTCTTTCATATGTATGGATGTTATGCAAATGTAATGATTATGAAAAGATGTATGTACAATTTATAATGCACATGAATGCTATATTATGCAACAAATGGTAATGATATGAGATGTAAATGCGATGATACACATGATATGTTTTGCAGGTTTTGATGAAGACAAGTACTCAGTCTTATGTCAAAAGGATGTTCAACCCAGGAGGATTACTGCTTGCGATTCAGTGAAGAGACCTTTGAGTTAGGTTTCATCTCTTGTTAGACAATGTTTGCATTTTGATCCCGAAAAAGGATTCTACTTGCTATTTCATTGGAGGAACCTTCGTGTTAAGTTTTAGTTCTTGTTAGATTTGAAGATACGATTAAAGAATCATTTAAGCATTGAAGTTTATTCAGCCATTGTGAGATCATGCAAACATGCAATATGCAAAGAAACATGCAATATGAAATGCAATCTAAGACCTAGGACCTAGTCACTGATCATGTGTCGATTTGTTATCATCATTGAACTTTTTGGTAACCGGATAAATCAATACAATGGCCACTAGCTATGAAACCATAGACATAGGAATATCGATTTGTATGTGCAAGAATCAATACAACACCCACTAGTCAAACAACCATGGATATATGAATATTGATTTTGTTTTCAGGATGTCGAATTAGATATAAGCACCAAGGCACAAACGCCAAGATGACCTGAATATCACGTCCATTTTGATATAGAAATTTGTACAAGCATCAAAACATAAACGTTGTGATGATCTAAGTACGCCTTGTGTTTAACATACACATCAAATAGTCAAAAGATCATTTGAAATTGATTGTGAATTACCCATAGTGACCCTTTATCATTCACCTCCTTAGGCAAGATTGTGTTTCATAGTAGGAGAAAGAATTCACTCAAAAAGACAATAGTTAGATCAAACTTCCTTGAATTTTTTGGGTATCAATGGTTGAGGTATGCATGGCCATCCAATTTGAGATAGAGGCTCTTATAGTCGGACACCATTTCAATCTAGAATTTCCAAAGCTGTTAGATTTCCACATATAAGCAGAAAACTAAGAAAAGATTATGCCCCCAGTCATCACTCTCTAAATCCTATAAAGGACATCATCGAAGAGCTCGAAAGGACACAATATGCAAAAATCTCAATGCGAATCAGTAAGCATACAAGGAGATAAAAGCATGAACCATAGATTATTTTCAGTTTGATGTTTGATTGTGTTGTTGTAGATGTAAAATCCTTTCTGGAGACGAGACTGACTGACCCAACTTGAAGCTTTAAAGGACTCTGACTGGATATGACACGTCTAAGATACACTAGAGGCTATAGGATATGACATTGATTGCCCCCAAGTTTTCACATTGATAGGATATAGACGCCTGTGCTGATTGGTGTACAAACTGACTTTATTGAAACAAGGATATATATAGACTAAAGCAGATTGAAAGTTGGGAAAGACCAAGAGTGCACTGATAGATGGAGCATTTTGAAACAAGTGGCGCCCGTTTGCCAGGTTTTCACCATCTTGGCAGAGATTCTATTTTTGCTACCAAGGTGCCTGTTTCTAGGTTTTCACCAAGGCACTTTTTCATTTTCTCATTTTTTTGTATTTTTCATTTTTTCAATTTTTTATTTTTTTTTTGATATTTTTTACTTTTTTTTGTGAATCATCAAGGCACCTATTGCTAAGTTTTCACCAAGATGTTCATTTTTTCAGGACTTTTTCCAATTTTTAAGATTTTTTAGGATATTTACCAAGCACTGAATGCCTTAGGCATAGAATTTATTTAGATGAAGAACGTTGATTGGTTCTCAAAGCTGTTCTCCTTCAGTTTTTGAGAGTTGATAGGCACCAGAGCCAAAAGTAGTAGTGATTAAAAAGGGACCCAGCCAGTTGGGTTCAAACTTCCCCTTACGTTCTCGATGTGATTGATTTTTAGGATTTTCTCTCAAGACTAGATCGCCAACCTGAAATTCTCTATGTCTGACTTTCTTGTTGTAGCCTCTAGACATTCTTTTCTGATACACTCTGAGATGATCATATGCTGCTTGTCTACGCTCATCTAGTAGTTCAAGTTCTTACAACCTAAACACTTTGTAGTCATCGTCGGTGACAAGTCCATGCATTCTGATTCTGAGTGATGGGATTTCAACCTCAATAGGTAGTACCGCTTTAGACCCATAAACTAAAGTGAAAGGAGTAGCCCCAGTGGGCATTCTGATACTTGTTCTGTAGGCCCAGAGAGCTGGATTGATCATGAGATGTCAATCTCTTCCTATTTTATTAACTGTTCTGTGCAAGATTTTAAAGAGATTTTTGTTTGAAGCCTCTACTTGTCCATTCCCTTGAGGATAGTATATAGATGACCAATGTTGAGTGATCTTGAATTTGGCACATAAATCATCTAGGTCTTTGTTTTTGAATTGTCCCCCATTATCTATGATTATAGAATGTGGGATCTCATATCTGCATATGATGTAGTTCAAGATGAACATAGAGATCTATTTCCTCGTTGCTTGTGTTAGACGAATTGCTTCTACCCATTTTTTAAAATAATCTGTAGCTGTGATTATATGGGTATGTCCATTGGAAGAGTGTGGATGGATAGCACCTATGAGATCAAATGCCCATTGTTGAAAAGGACATTGTGTAGTGAAGGGAATGAGATCTCTCCCTGGAGCATGAATCAAGTTACCATGCACTTGGAACTTTTGACAGTTCTTAGCAAATTTAATAGCCTCTTTCTCAATTTCAAACTCAAGCAAGATCACATCATGTAGTCCCAATGTCTAGCAAGGTGGAGCATAAGAGGGATTAGGAAGTTGGTGGAAGAGATGGAAGACTTTCAGAATGAAGGATAATGAAGGGAAGGAATCCTCAAGGGGAAACTCCTCACCTGTACCTATATCCCCATCTACAAATTGCTCAACTCCTAGCACATCCTCTACTGAACCGACACTATCTAAAGTGTCACTCTCTCCTCTACTCTATCTTTGTGCACCTATAGATGTACCTTCTATAGAAGTAGGAGGATGAGGGGGCCTCATGTGTCCTACTGGTCTCTGTGCTGGAGCAATGGCCCTCTGTCTGGGTGGTGTCAGATGTACAACCTGTGGTATGGGCCCTAGTCTCATGGGAGCTCCTATCACATCCATCGCCTCCTCCATGGAGGGTATCAGCTCACTAGGATTTGAAAATTGATGAGCATAGTGATCTGCACACCAAGAAATGTATGCATCTATAACCCCTGCATCGACCACCTATGGAAGGTAGTCCCAATCTCTACCAATGATCTGGTTGTACTCATCTAAACATAATGCATATGTAAGCTGAGTGGTCCATCCAAGTCCAAGCTCACGTACTATCTAGGCATATGCTATATAATCCTGTGGTGCATCCTGAATGCGTCCATACTGACGCCAGACCCTAGTAATAAAAAACCTCTCCAAGACAGTGGAGGAGAGACCAATCAATATGTGACTCTGGAAAAAGAAGGAGAGTTGCTCCCTAATAGTAGGCCAGGCCTCTATCTGCAAGTATGGCCTCCATACGACAAAGGTCATGTCATCCAAGCATCGATGGAAATACTCAGTATGACCCATGCGGACCTAAGTAACGTAACCAGCATATGTATATATGACAGGCTCCTGTGGCTGCCGTTGACTCTGAAAAACTGGTCTCAAAACTAGGATATGCTCCCACGCCCATATTTGTAACATAAGAGCTCTGAAAGCAAAGCTCTGGTAGTCCTGGTAAACTACTTCATGCATCTTAGAAAATATATGGGCCAATAGACACTGACCCTAGGCAAGCTTGGTAGGAGTCACCTTCAGAAGCGCTACCATTAGTACCCATCCCATCAAAAGGTCATTCTACTGACGGCCAAACATAATCAGTTGTTCGATCATCCCAAAAATGATACACTCCAAATGGTGCGTCTGACCATCTCTCTGCACCAGTGTCTCCCAAGAAATTGACTGTGTCAACTAGGTGTCATCACCAAATAGCCGTCTAAAAGTGTGAAGTCCAGTTGATCCTCCACTCACATACTCTAGACGTCGAGGAGCATGGAAAGGAATGCAAAGAATCCTATACACATCCTTAGGGGTAACAGTAATCTCCCCAGTCGGTAGATGAAAAGTTTGGGTCTCTCAGTGAAACCTCTCGATCAATGCAGTCAATAGGCCATGATTTACCCTAATATCAGGTAAATGTATAAGGTGCTCAAATCCACAAGCAGCAAGATGAACCCTCATCAGGTCAGGAAGTGAGACACACAGTCTCTATGTCACCAGGTAAGAATGACGAATATGTACATCTGGATATGTGACCTAAATCATGTAGCAAAGGGGAGTTCTATCAGAAATTTAGTTCAAAATCAGGCTAATAGTATCAGCATGGCATAGTTTGATATTCCAGAAGGTGGGTCAAAGAGTCAACAATCAATTAAAAGTATCAGAAAAATCAAAACTTTGACCTAAGTATCAGTTTTTTGTTTGTTGTTTCTCAAATAAAATTTCAGACTGGCATCAAATGTCATACGACACTCCACAGTAGACCAAATGATAATACATGGTCGTACAACACTGCGCTCAGGATCATACAAGTTTCAAGTGACCCGATGAAATGTCGTACGACATAGGGGTCCCTCTCATACGACACTTGGGTATACTTGAAATGAAAATGCACATTCAAATGGAATGTGATACAAGTCTGAGATGGGACTCGTACGAGTTTCTAAATATGCGAAAATCAAAACTTAAAAACACATTTCAAAATTTTTTAAAATGCTATAAAACATCAAAAATATGCATTTTCAAGGGGGGAACAGAGGTCCACCTACCGGATGTCCATACTGTCGAGGTCTGTCATACCTCCGGCTACGCTCAAATCGGTGCGAACTCATGGGTACCTTCACTTCTCGCTGTTTTTCCATTTTCTTGCTCAGAGGGCTCCATAAGATCTCCAAAGTCAGAAGGTTGAAATGAATTGAAAATGACCCTTCAGGCCTTTATATACCTTTTGACCTAATTTTCAAAACTACTCTTTTTTCCATGAAAATTGCACCTGTAGCTAATTTCAATGTTCTAAATCTATTTTTAGGATCAAAATTTAAATCTGAGATCATTTATTATGTCAAAATCATGATTTAAAATTTCTGGACCTAGGACAGTCTACTACTTGCATAATCGACCTTCAATAATCATAGAAATCTAAAATTCAACTTAACTGATTATCTTACATCAAACTATCAAAATTTCAACTTGGTTAACTATGGTCAACTCATGGTTTTACCTATTCAAACTTGGTCTCCAGGACCTCTAAATGACGCAGAATGCATTCTCAAACGTGTATAACCACTTCTCAAATCAATTAACATGCTTCTAAACTATAACGCTGACTTTTCTTGTCAAATTTTAATTTTAATCCCGAAGGGGGCATGGTATTGCACATCAATTCAAAGTTTGTAAATCAAATTCTATCGATCAATTCTATCAATATCTTTCATCAGTGATCAAGACAACAACCACGTCTAGTTGTTGATTCATCAAAAGTCCTGATCACTTGGGGAAAATCTACCATCACTTGGGGCATATCAGATTCATCGATCCATATCAATCTGGTATTCTCTTAATCTTGTAATCTGTATCAGCTTTTTGCAACCATCGGTTCACTAGTGTTATTTCCTTGGTTCTTTGACAACTTAAGGGTTCAGATGTGATACCTCTATCATGGTTCTACTAAGACAATCGAGTCTATAACCGGTCACTCACTTCTTGGCAATCCTAAGGAATGGAATCAGGTGTTTTGGCACTTTTTTGCAATCTTCAGTTCATCGGTGCTATAGTGAACATTATCTTTGGTCATTCAGGATCTAATATCTCCATATCTTTCAATCATCATATCTTTCGATCATATCTTTTGAATCATTTCCATATCTTTATCAAACACAAACTATCTTTGAACCACTATGCTTCGCATAGTAATTCAAAGAGGGGAAAAATGTAATACCCCAAAAATGGGCTATATATTCAAAACTATATTATTAAATAATGACAACTTGCTTTAATCAATTAAATAAGAATTTAATCAATTATTGATAGGATATTGGACTTATTGTTAAAATTAAATAATACAATTAATAATAGATAGAATTAAATTTAATTAAATAATTAAGTGGCAAATATTAAATCTAATTAATTAAATATGAAAATATTCAATTAATCAAACTTAGGATAAATGTGATTTATCACCAAATAATTATTAAATTAAAGATAATTAAGATAATTAGAAATATTACTAGGAATATTCCCCGATGCAGAATTCAAGATAATCAATTAGGATTCGATAATGTTTAGATTTGCCTTAGGTTAGGACTTCGATGTCGATTTTGTTCAATTTGTCAATGTAGGAGGTTAATGAACCTATAGCCCATTTTTGGGGTATTACACATCCATATGTTCTTGTTGTCCAATTGTTTCTTTAGAGGATGATTTTTTTATCCTTTTCTCTAATTCTTTGCACCTATTTTCTATTTCTTTCTCCTTTGCCTTTTCATTTTCCAGGTCTTCCTTTAACTTATCTATTGTGCCCTTGAGCTTTCCTTTCTCTCTCTCCAACTTCATCACTGAACTATAGACCACTTGGTTGTTCATTTTCAACACATTTATCTTTTCCACATTTTTAAATTTTGGATAAATCTATTTGGAGGGTGCTAAGTTGAAGTTGAGATGGATCTAACTGACTCTCTGGTAGATTTTTATCTCTACCTGGGGGCATAACAACCATGAACTCCATCATATATTTCTTTGGGTCATATGTTGGAAATAACCTATTTGATGCAGGTTCTACATCATGAGCTGCAACAACTCCTTCCATTTTCAAAGTCTTACTATTTTGTCTATTCCTATTTTTTGATTGTCCAATGTTAGTTACAAAATCATTGTAACAAAAATCAAGGTTTTTTGACACAATTGAATGTTTGAATGGTGAAATAGAACTTTCACTGATGTATGAGATTCCACCTATGTTTCATGTGGTTCTCCTAATTCCACCATGAGGATTAGAAATAACTTGACCCATTCCAAAAGGAGTTTTTGGACTGTTCTGAGGGTTTTTTCCTAAAGGTGTGGCAATTGTTGGACTCACAGTCCCCATTGCCATTGTTGTACTACTACTTGTCATAACATTTTTCTTCTTTACACTTCCTTGATCTCTGGGATCCACTGATCCCATGTCCACCTGTAATGTCCTTTTTGAACTACTAGTTGTACTCATGATATCCATAGCTGTGGGAGTGGAAATTGATTCAAATTGAATCCGAGTACTTGGAACAGGTGGAACTGGATTTGAAGCTGGAACAAATGAAATTGACTAAGTAGTATTTTTTGTTGATTAATATGATGATTGAACTCCAAGGCCTAGTTTCTGACCATATTTTGGTGGAGCTAGTGGGTCAGGTGGAGACCAAGTCCCTTGTCCACTTTGATCCAGACCACCAAAACCTAGGTAGCCCATTTTTTCTATAATATCTACCCCTTTGGTATATTTATCTTTTGTCGACACATCAAATCCTCTACTAATTGAATTACATGTTGAGGGTGTGGGATTCAAACATTCATGCTCATTCTCATTATCAGAATCATCACCATGATATGCTTTAGTTGGATACTCCTTTTTCCACAATTCGCTAAACATTTTATCCTCTTCCACATCATAAAGATTAGTAGAGGTCTTTAGCTCTCCGAGTTTCTTTGTCATTTCCCAAAAATAATAAATTTTGGTTCAACTCTAATTACCATCCATACAGTCATCCATTAGGTCATTTGGAATAGATTTTGTAGAAGGTTGAGCAGCTTTCTGGTAGAAATTCTACGATGTCATGGCTTGCACTTTTCCTTTATGTTTGTGCAATGCCATAATTTGTGATGAAAAATCCTATATTGAAATATCATTTTTAGCAGCATATTTCTCCATCTCTTTTTTTACCTCGTCACAAGACTCCATGTTTTTAGATTTTTCTATCAATAGAATAATTTCATGTTGAGATTTGCTTGCAGAGTTCCCATTCTCTCTAAGCTTTGTTCCAATTATGTTGAGTGGATCATACTCCCAGTGACTGTCAACATCAAAGTGAAAAATTGAAAAAAAAAACATGTGCCACTTTGAATCCTCTTCTCTCAAATGTGAACCCTCCAAATGAGAAAGGCAAGGAAGGAAATATCATTTTTTTTTGTTGAACATTAAAGAGTACATATGTTCTCTCCATCTATCGTACATATTCCAATGCAAATACCCTCTTTGTCACATGTATTGGAAGTTTTTAGGGTTCTACCACTAACCATAAAATCTTAACACAATGTACTCTTCCATGAAGTATATGTTGGAGATTTGCTAGCAGGCCAGTACTAACTATATATTTGTCATTGATGAAAACATATAGAAAGTAGCATGTGTGGATGACTTATGTAGTAATCTTTAATTATATGAAGCATGGACATGTTATCAACATGATATCATGGACACAGAGGTTGATTGTTAGTACACACAGTTATATGCCATCTTAGGTTAACAGTATTCCTGACAGAGTAACAGGAAGTGTTCTTTGTATAGCTGTCCATACAATTATCATGGAGCCTTGCACCCTTAGATATGTGATGGAGACATTTTAGTGATGTTACATTCATGGACGCATAATCTATTGATCAGTAGAAGTGAATTTATGTAGTCGATATTCGCCAGTAGAAATTTCATGTGTCTATTCAGAAGAGCTGACAAAAATATTATTGGTTCTAGAGTTGCATCTATCATTGCAGTATGCGCCCTTGGATTTAAGCTTAGAGAAGTGTTAGAGATGTCTAGTTAAGAGTGCATGAAGTTATTTATCTTGAGGAGAAAAATCCAGTTGTTTTGGTAGAGCCGATAGTGTGTAGCATGCGTCTACAATTATCTTATTGGACATGTCCCAGAATGTGTTGCATGCTTAGTAGAGCCAACTGATTTATTAGTGGAGTTTGTTATGATTTCTCTAATATGATTTCAAGGTGGTTCTAATAGGCCAACTTGATTATTTCATTTAGAGGAAAGATATTTATAGGCAGTCATTTTTTATTGCTTGAGTGTGGTTCATGGTTGATAATAAGAGAAGAGTAGAGTGTGTGAAATGTTGAACCATCAAAAGAAGGTCTATGTGACCAAGTAAAAGTATTTGTGTTGTACATTGGAACTAATCTAGATAGTAGGTCAAAGTGTAGTTCACCAAGATCCAAATATAGTATGTATCTGTTAAACAGAAGGTTGTAGCCTTCACTCCTTTGAGTAGTGATCTCTTGGACAGTGCATCCTCTCCCCTAATAGGGACTATTGTAAAAGACTCGTAACAGGGTCCGACCCTTGACCAGTTCTACTGTAATAAATATATTGTAAAGAAACTCCTAATATGGTTAAGGATCTTCTAAAAAGGATCATAATACACTAGTACAGAATATTAGTGGGTGTCAATTCCCATCGAGGTTTTTACCTATTTGGGTTTCCCTGTAACAAAAATATTGGTGTTGTGTTCAAGTGTTCTTTCATTGTGTTTATGATTTATGTTTAAGTATACTTAATTGGATAAAGAATTGAAACTTGTAGATAACTGATTCAGCCCCCCCCCCCCCCCCTCTCAGTTATCTCTTGGGACTATTCCTAACAATTAGTATCAAAGCCAAGTGCCTCAGAGAGAAATTTTAATAGCTTGAGGTTGATTAGATGACATTCTTCAGAAAAGAAAGTCCTAAGTTTGATGGAGAGAATTATCTTTATTGGAAGAACAAGATGGTGACTCATTTGCAATGCATTTCTTTTGAAGTTTTTAATGTAACTATCAAAGAAGCCAAGATCCCTACCTTAGAAGACCTTGGAAAGGATGATACTACTGAAAGACAAAAGGAATTGTTTCATCAAAATGCAATAGCTAAAGAAGCCCTTATCAACGCCTTATCTGATGATGAATTTTTAGGGATAAAGAAAATAGACACCTCCCACAAGATATGGAAGCACCTAGAAGACATGTTTGAAGGTGACAAGGAAGCAAAGGATGTACACAAAAAAATATGGAAGAAAAGATACAATGCATTAGAAATGCTACCTAAAGAAAACATTAGAGCCTACAATCAAAGAATCAATGAAGCAGTTGCTAGAATTAGGAATAGTGGTGGAGAGATTTCAGAGGAAGACATTATGGACAAGTTGATGACTACTCTCACTCCAGAATATGAAAGCAAGATCAACATCCTTGATGAGACCATGCAGCTTACATCAAATTTCAAGAGAGAGACTTTGATCGGTAAAATCTCAGCTTTTGAGATTTCAAGATTAAAGACTGAACCTAAAAGTGGACAGCCTTCAAAGAAACAGTCCATGGTAAGAAATCTACAAACACTTATGGTAATTTTGATGATATTGATGAAGAGAAAACACTAGATGATTTCATTTCTATGATTTCCAAAATAGAAAATAAAGGAAAAGTTAAATATGAAGGTTAATTTCCATTCAAGTTCTTTTCATGTAATAAGATTGTTCACTTTGCATCTAAGTGTCCTACAAGAGCTAGAAAATTCAAAAATGACTACAAGCCTAAGTACTCCAAAGAATGTTACTATGCTGGAGATGGAGTTTCTGATGATGAATCAACTAAAGAAGAAATTGGATTCATTGCTATAACAAATCATGAAGATAAAAAAGAGGAACAAGAGCTAGCATTAATTTCACAAGCTAACATAAGGATAGACTGGATTATAGATAGTGGTTGTTCACATCACATGACAGGTGATAAAGATAGATTTGTTCATCTCAAAAAATATAATGGTGGCATGGTTATATTTGGAGATAACACTCCTAAACCTATCATTGGTAAAGGAGCTATCACATTGGATGGAAAGAACAATACCAATGATGTTCTCTATGTTGATGGTTTGAAACATAACCTTCTTAGTGTTGGTCAGCTACTTGAAAAAGGTTATCAGTTGGAGTTCAAGGACAACAAATGAATCATTAACAACAATGATGGTGTTATAATTGCATCAGGCTCAAAGACTAAAGGTAATGTTTTCCAACTCAATTCAGAAGTAAGTTGCTTTATTGCTAAAATTGATGACAATTGGTTGTGGCATAAAAGACTATGTCATATCAATTTTGATAACATAGTAAAGATAAGTAATGTAAAGGTGGTAAGAGATCTACCTAGCATAGAAAAACTAGTTGATACCATATGCAAGGAATGTGTGATGGGAAAGCATGTGAGAAACTCATTTAGGAGCAAGATCAATTTAGTAGAGAAAAAGTTGGATCTGATTCATACAAACCTATGTAGTCCAACTCAAACAAGATCATACTATGGTGAAAGGTATTTCATTTTGTTTGTTGATGATTATACTAGGATGATGTGGGTTGCATTCTTGAAAGATAAGTCAAAAGAATTTGATAAGTTTAAAATATTCAAAGCTAAGGTTGAAAATGAATCTTGACTAAAGATAAAGTGTTTGAGATCAGATAGAGGAGGAGAATTCACCTCCGACAGATTCTATGAATACTGTGAAGAGCATGGCATAAAAAGATAGTTGAGTGCACCTAGAACCCCTCAGGAGAATGAAATTGTAGAAAGAAGGAATAGGATCATCCTTGATATAGCACGCACCATCATGATTGAAGGAAAAGTTGTACACACCTATTGGAGAGATGCAATCAATACAATAGTATATACCATCAATAGAATACAATTAAGACCAGGTGCGAACAAGACACCTTATGAGTTATGGTTTGGTAATGTTCCCACAATAAAATACTTTAGAATCTTTGGAAGCAAGTGCTACATCAAGAGGGATGAAGCAGTAGGCAAGTTTGATGCAAGAAGCAATGAAGTTATTTTCCTTGGATACTCTACTAAAAGTAAAGCTTATAGATGTTTCAATTTAAGATTGAAAAAGATCATTGAAAGTGCTCATGTTAAGATTGATGAAAATTTTATGGTTCAAGAAAGATATCATGATTACTCACCTATGATTGAAGAAGAACCCAGACCTTCCACTAGTGAAACAATTATTGAAGAAATGTTTGACAGTATTGATGTGTTATTCAATGACCTTGAGACAAGTGAAGCAGAAACTCCTAAGGCTGATGAGACAACTGTTCAGGTCTAGAATTGTTACCTCTATTAGGAAATAAGGCTAACAACAATTCTATTTGACAATGGAAACCTCTCCTAGTTGTGGGTAGACTATGATTAGAGAGGAATCTCTGGATTCTAGGCCGGTTCCTATAAAATATTGGCTATCACTTTACTAACCTGAAAAACTTGATGGGAAAAGGGTAAAGGGAACTAAAACTTAGAAAATAAGGTGATACACCAAAGAATGAATTAGAAACCTGAAAAAGAAAATAATAGTTCAAGATCTAACACACAATGAAATTCAGATAATTTGGTACACTGTTCAACATATAGGTTAATGAATTCAATTATCAAGGTTCAACCACAAATAACTCAATGCTTAACAACATACGTTTCTCAAATAAGGTTTGATAGATGAGATTTATCAATCTGGAAGGAACAATGAAACATTCACTTCCAAATTTAAAATCAGAACTAAAAACACTTACTAAAGAAGGTGAAAAGGAATTGATAATCTGAACACAAAATGAGCTGAATAATATGGTATATTTTCCTCAAAAATCTCTACAAAATGGTTACAAATGGACTCTTGAGCTTCTAGGAACAAAATAGTTCACTATCTGCTCTCTTTTCCACACATCCGACCCTTAGAAAAGAAAATCTTCCTTCCTAAAAATGCCCCTAACACCCTAATCCGGGAATGCCTATCTCCCCTAAAAATGCTCAAGTTTGACTCTAAATTGGCGACAAGAATATAGCCAATGTGTCACTTTCAACAAAAAGATGCCATTTCCCTAAATTTTGGCTAAAAATAAGGAATTTAATTCCTTTTACAATGTATAATGCCAAAATTTCTATTATCCTTTTAATAAACATGGCTTTTAAATAAGGAATTTATAAAATTCCTTTACAATATATAGCCAAATTTAATTAAAAAGAAAATAAATATTAAAAGATCTTAATATTTATTAACACCATAAAACAGTTATTAAGAGTTTTCAATATAAATATCAAAACTAATAATAACTATCCTAAACCTATCCTATTTTCAATATACTTCATGGCTTAGCAAATTTAAATAGGAATTAACAAAGTGAGGAGTAAACAACTTCAACCCACTTTGCAATTCTCAAATACGAATATAGTGAGAAATGGATAGGTGGCATATCTCTATGGTCAAACTCTGACATTCTGTCAGTCTTTTTCATCGTGGACTCCAAAGGATATTTCATTTTATTTTGGGTTTCACTATTGCATTCGAATAAGGCATTTGAAGTTTATTTGCACTATTGAAGGGTTTCAAACCCTAGTTCATTGAAGATATACGCTGGAAACATGGGATTCTGTAAAAGATTTTGCAAAATATAAGGGATCAAACCCTTCAAATCATGAAGAACTTCAACATTTGATGTTAAAACTGTAAGTTCTTCCCATTTTTTCTCTTTGTTAATGCTCTTTTCTTCAAAAACATGTTTCTTTGCATGATATAAGGCTCCTTTCACTATTGAAAGTATGCTTTCATTAATGGCTTGTATCTTTGTATAAAATATAGGAAGATCACCTTGCGTTCTCTATTTGAACTCCATGTTTAATGTTTTTATAAAAATGTGCCTCTATTTGTGCTTAAAATGAGGAAGATCTAGAGTTTAAATACCGGAAACGTGGGTCTTTGCTTTCTGAAACTCTCTGTCAATGTTTTGTTCAAAAAACGTGCCCTCTGATATTTTTCATAAAATCAACCTCCATTTTCTAGAAACGTGTGTTCATTTAATGCAAAATATAAGGATTCCTTGCTGAAAATATGGTTTATTTTCTGTCGAAATCTCTGCATAAATTATGAACTTTGCTATTAACATTTTAAAGAAAAACGTGGCTTCTTTTCAAAGAATATATCTCAATTTTTTACTGCTGGAAATATGCTTTCATTTGTAACTGAAACTTGGCTTTCTCTACATAATATGAGGGTTACTATTCTCTGATGGATATATGGAAGATTGATGTTGAAAAACGTGGTCTCTTTGCTGCATAAAAACGTGGCTCTATTGCTGGAAATGAACTTCATTCTGTATTTGAACTTCTGTGTGAACATTTTCCCAAAAAATGTGCTTATGATATTGCATGATATGGGGCTCTCATTCACTCTTGTTAAAGTGGCTTTTCTTCTGCATAAACATATAGTCTCATCTCTGCTAGAAATATGCACTGTTGCATACACACTATCTATTCCAGTTTTATTTGAAAGATACTTGCACAGAACATACCTTCTTTGCTGAACCATGGCTTTGATTTCCTGCATAAAATAAACTTCCCTTTGCTTTAAAACCAGAACTCATAGTTTTGAGTTGAAACTCATTGTTTATCTATTATGGCACTTAACATGTTGTTCAAAGTCCTTTCATTTAACATGAAATATGGCTCGGTTGCTGCATGGTATAATGAATATCAATGCTGAAACGTTATGTGCCTATTAGCTGAAAGTGGTTATGATAAACTAGAAGATAAACTATATGTCTTTTGCACTTGAACCTTCTGGAATTTGTGATGCCTTTTATAAGAATGAAGCATTGATATATTTTGAAAACACTTATGGTTCCAGTAAGAAACTTACAACTCTGACAAGTTAAAAAGTCTCTGTTCCAAAATGAAGGTTTAAGAGTTTTTAAAAACTCTCTATCCTGTAGATGAACTCCATTTAATCCTCTTGTTAGAAATTCTGAATATGAACCAGCTTTCTGATTTCTCTGATAAGCACTGTAAAATGTGATCCGTTTAGCATTATGAAGTTAAACATAACCAGCCTTTGAAGCTCCTATAGCAGATTATTGTACACTTCCTTTTGATACTGAATTTGTTACTTTATGATATAAAGTATAACAAGATGTAAATGTTCTCTATTTGTTAATGAAGTTTGAGCACGGGCTCGTGACACTCATCAACAACAAAATGATTATGACTGAGGTTCGAACACAGGTTCGTGACACCCAGTCATAACATTTTGCTAACATTCATAATATGATTCAACCTTGAAGTACTTGAAAATATTCAGTATTTAAATCATTGAAAGTTGTGAAAAATGTACTATGTTTATGATGAAATCAACATCTTTTGATGAAACAATTTGATTCCCCTAAAGATCAACAACCTGGAACTTCCTGTAGCAACTTAGCACGGGAAACCAGCTTGTTCTGCATCTTCAAAAATGACTGAAAAGTGAATCAATCCACTGTTTATCTATAGAACACTTGTTAGTTACATGTAATTGTTCAATAAGAAACATATTCTGAAAAAGGTTTCTTAATTCAAAAACACAATTAGTCCCTTTCATTCAGATTCTTTAGTTGTCCAAAATGAAATCACACACAACAATAGGTACTAAAAGTGAAAGGTTTCATATTGTGGAACATGTCCCTTTAACACTTTCTCGTAGTGAGTGATAATTTTCATTTTCCTGCTACATTTGTTTTTAGATTGATATGCAAATAGTAATAGATAACTAATGTATGTCACTGTTTCCTTGTATTGCTTAGATCCATCAGGATCTAATCATTGTTCCTTTTTTCTTTTTCCAAATGAAGATTTCCCTAAGGACCTGAATGTTGATGGTGACTCGGGAGAGACCTAGATGCAAAGGACTAAACAGAAACCAGTAGAACCAACATGAACACGAGGCAATACATGGGAACCTTTTACACACTTTAGTTTTCTGTTAACAATTTGCAAATGTACTCTGATTATTGAATCATGTAATATGAAACAAATGACATTTGTACTACATTCTTATGGATGCACAATGTAATGATCAATGATGATTTTTTCTAAATTTATAATAATTTGATCAATACTTAGAGTACAAAAAGTAAAATCTGACAACAAATGTGTAAGTAAATGCAAACTAACAAAACCTACTAGATAGTGTTAATCAGACAACTCAAATGTGTAAAATTCTTTTAGTGCCTATTGTGTTGTATGGTTTAATTTTAGATAACAACAACATCACCTAAAATTCCAAAGTTCACTTCTAGATATCATTCCAAGGATAATATCATTGGAGATCAGAGTAGCAAGGTCATAACAAGATCAAAATCTAAGAATCAAGAAAATAGTGAAGTGGTATGTTTACTATCTCAGATTGAACCCTTAAGTGTTGAAGATGCATGTAATGATTCTAATTGGCATGATGCTATGAAAGAAGAACTAGATCATATTATTAAAAATGATACTTGGGAATTGATACCTAGACCCAGTGACAAAAATGTGATTGGAACAAAGTGGATATTTAGAAATAAAATAAATGAAGATGGTACAGTAGTAATAGATAAAGAAAGATTCGTATATAAGGGATATGTGCAAAGAGAAGGTATTGACTATTTAGACACTTTTTCTCCAGTAAGAAGGCTAGAAGCTATTAAACTATTTTTAGCTTTTGCAACATTCAAAAACTTCAAAGTTTATCAGATGGATGTCAAGTCAACATTCTTGAATGGAGATTTAAAGAAAGAAGTTTACATTGAGCAGCCAGAAGGATTCACCTTATCAGACAGACCTGATATGGTATGTAGATTGAAGAAGGCCCTCTATGGACTTAAGCAAGCCCCTAGAGCATGGTATGAGAGACTTGATGGATATTAAACTAAGATTGGTTTCAAGAAAGGTGCAACATATTGTAATCTATTCATTAGAGAGACATCTGAAGGTCTACTACTTGTAGCTATATTTGTTGATGACATTATATTTGGAGGTAATGACAAACTAAGTGCAGAATTTGCCAAAGAAATGTAGAGTGAGTTTGAGATGAGCATGATTGATCCTATCAAATACTTCTTGGGACTAAATGTGCAGCAAATAGAAAAAGGAATTTTTATTAATCAGTCGAAGTATGTAAAAGAGATACTGAAGAAATTCAAGATGGACGATTGCAAGCCAATAGGAACACCTATGATCACTAGATGGAAGCTTTCAAAAGAAGATGACTCACCAGCAATGGATACAACATTATACAAGTATATGATTGGTAAACTCAAATATCTTACTCAGACTAGACCTAATATTTCCAATGCAGTAGGCATAGTTAGAAGATTTGTAGCAGAGCCTAAGCAAAGTCACCTCATGGTAGTAAAAAAAATATTCAAATACTTGTAGGGCACTATAGATTATGGTTTATGGTATCCTAATTCAGAAAATGGTGAGCTTCACGTGTATAATGATGCAGATTGGGTAGGATCCATTGATGATAGAAAGAGTACATCAGGTGGAGTGGTGTTTCTTGGTGACAGACTTGTAACTTGGACAAGCAAGAAACAAAATTGTATCTCTCAGTCAACAACAGAAGCAGAGTATGTTGCAGCAGCCCTAAATTGTTCTACAATTGTTTGGATCAAGAAAATGGTAAAATATTTTGGAATTCAGATTGATTATCCTATTGTTATTTATTTTGATAACACTAGCACTATCAATATGTCTAAGAAACCTTTGATGCATGCTAAGACAAAGCACATTGAGATCAAGTATCACTTCCTAAGAGAGAAAGTAGTAGAGAAAGAACTCGAGCTTGACTATGTGAGTACTAAAGATTAGTCGGTAGACATATTCACAATGCCTTTTCCTAAGGATACTTTTGAGTATCTCAAGGAGAAGTTGGGAGTAATTCCCTTCCTTGATTCTAATTAAAAGAAAGAAGAAAAGGCATCAATCCTCAAGGACTAATGAAGGGTTGAATACTCTATCTTAGGAGTAGTACCAGTGCTTAAAATGAATAGCACCCTTTGCCATTGATCTCAAAGGGGGAGTAATATACAGAGTGTCATGAAAATCAGGAGCAAAGGAGTAATTTACTAAGGGGGAGTATTCAGTTATGTTGAGGAAATGGAGAATATTAAAGAATATAGCAACATATGGAGGACTCATCTTTGGGGGAGTTTTGAAGAGGAAATGGAGAATGTTATAAAATAATTTCTCATTGGATTGGTGGTGGGTTTTCATTCCACATGTTGTCATCAATGCCAAAGGGGGAGATTGTTGGAGATTTGTCAGCAAGCTAGTACTAATTGTATGTTTGTCATTGATGACAACATATGGAAAGTAGCATGCATGGATGAATTATGTAGTAAGATTTAAGTATATGAAGCATGGAGATGTTATCAGCATGATATCATGGATGCAGAAGTTGATTTTTAGTACAGACAGTTATATGGAAGCTTAGGTCAGCAATGTTCTTGACAGAGTAACATGCAGTGTTATATGTATAGTTGTCCACATAGTTATCATGGAGCCTTGCACCCTTAGATATGTGATGGAGACATGTTAGTAATGTTACATTCATGGACACGTAATATTTTGATCATTAGAAGTGAAGTTATGCAATCACTATTCGCCAGTAGCAATTTCATGTGTCTATTCAGAAGAGCCAACAGAAATATTATTGGTTCTGGAGTTGTGCCTATCATTGTGGTATGTGACCTTGGATTTAAGCTTAGAGAAGTGTTAGTGATGTTTGGTTAAGAGCACATGAATTTATTCAGCTTGAGGAGAAAGATCCAGTTGTTTGGGTGGAGTCAACAGTGTGTAGCGTGCATCTATAATTATCTTATTGGTTAGGTCCCAGAATGTGTTGCATGCTTAGTAGAGCCAACTGATTTATTTTTCGAGTTTGTTATGATTTCTCTAATATGATTTCAAGGTGGTTCTAATAGGTTGACTTGATTATTTCATTTAGAGGAAAGATATTTATAGGCAGTCATTTGTGATTTCTTGAGTGTGGTTCATGGTTGATAATAAGAGCAGAGCAGAGTGCGAAATGTTGAACCATCAGAAGAAGGTCTATGTGACCAAGTAAAAGTATTTGTGCTATAAATTGGAACTGATCCAGATATAGTGTGTATCTGTTAAACAGAAGGTTGTGGCCTTCACTCCTTTGAGCAATGAGCTCTTGGATAGTGCATCCTCTCCCCTAATAGGGACTATTGTAAAAGACTCCTAATAGGGTCCGACCCTTAACTAGGTCTATTATACTCAATATATTTTAAATCAACTCCTAACAGGGTTAAGGATCTTCTAACAAGGATCATAATACACTAGTACAGAATATTAGTGGGTGTCAATTCCCACTGGGGTTTTTACCTATTTGGGTTTCCTCGTAACCAAAATATTGGTGTTGTGTTCAAGTGTTCTTTCATTGTGTTTATGCTTTATGTTTAAGTATACTTAATTGTATAAAGAATTGAAACTTGTAGATAACTTATTCACACCCCCCTCTTAGTTATCTCTTGGGACTATTCCTAACAGTATGAATTAGTCAATTGTATTTGAATTTCAAGTTGAATGCAATCTCTACAAGTAACAGGCAATCTAGGTATTGGAGCAATCTAGGTATTGGAGTTCTTATAATTTTATGGTACATTGGTGCCAAAAAAAAGTCTACAAATTTTTTGTAGTTCCTTATGTTATCAGTCATCCTTATCTAAGGTGTTCATTCATATATTGGATTTTGGCCCTGACTGCAAAGCTTGTTTGTCTAAAATATCACACGATGCTTTGCTAAGAGAACATAGCACAAGTAGGTTGTGAATCTAAATGTTTTTTGTGAGCCTCTTTTAATCATTAGTAATTTTTCTTGCATGCAATGAACAATATGCTCAATAAAATAATATTTTAATAGTTCTTTTTCAAAATAAATATGAAAAATAATTTCAAGAATGTTGGCACCCACTTCTTTGTTAGTATCCAATCCCAAACAAAATGCTAGCAAGGAAATATTGTCCTGAGCCAATTGCACAAAAATATCATAATCATAAGGAGGCTTATGATCTATTCTCAGACTAGAACCACTTATTATTCCTCTAATATATGATTCTCTCTATGTTGCATCTAATTTTTCATAATCCTCTGCTAGCTTTCCCAGGTCAATGTGCACGTTTGAGTTTTGTTGTTCAAACCCTAGGTCCAATAGACTAGCAAACTCACTCTCAGTTATGGACAAAATTTCCTCCTGAGTATTTTTATTCACAATTGCTTTTCTATTTTCATCATAATTTGTGGTGCAGACCATGATAATTTTTGGGCAAGGGAATACTTGAGGTAATGCCATGCGTGTCGACCTAGCAAGCCATGGCATAATTTTATTTGTCATTGCCTTTATTGCATTGTTAAATGAAAAAAAATTTGAACCCTTATTTGGATCATTCCACTTATTTTTAAGTGCAAATATAATTTCCATTATTCCCTTATTTCCCAAGATAGCGGGATCATAAATATCATGGAATTCATTAGTGAAACCTGGTGTTTTAAGCAGATTATGGAAGTCTATTATCTGACTTGGCCTTTTACTCATAATATTATTATTGATATTTGTTTTTCCCATTGTGGTAAGTTGGAAATGGTAACTGGTATCACTATTTACTCATAGGAAAATTCAAATATTTATACACAGCTACAAACCTACAATTTACAGGGGTGATTCAAAATTAAACCCTAACATGCTAATTTATTTTCTATAATATAAACAGTAAATTTGTAAACCAAGAGATTTGAAAAATTTAAAATGCGGGATGTAGGTGTTCAGGATTTTAGTAGTTACCAGTAGTTTCAATTTTTGCAGACTATGACTTGAAAGAGAGCTGAGAGACTTTATTTCTTTCCTTGGACCTCAATCCTCAACCTAGAAATTTAGAATCCATAACCCCTTACTAAATCTCTAGATTAGTTATACTTATAAATGAAAAACTTAGATTGGAAACTTAAAGTGCAAAAATTATACAATCTACAATTGTCACACTTGTCACTGACTGTGTGAGTGGACACACATCATGAATCTAGAATGGGTTTGCAAAAATTGGTTTTCTTTACCCTTTCAGCCTAAAATACATCTTTAGATGTTGATCTACAATCATCCAACCATCATTGTTAATCACTATCTAGTGTCGTAGCCCTGTGGGTCCCATTAACTCACCTAGTCACCTGACTTACATCACGAGTCAAACATCATCATCAAATGACATTTTTGGTTGACCGTGCGAGTGGAACATGTTTAGTGACATGTGTCATGAATCTAGAACGGGTTTGGAAAAATGAGGTTATTTTTCCCTTTCAACCTGAAATAAAGCTTCGGTCATTGATTTACAACCATCCAACGGTCATTGTTAGTCACTATCTAGTGTCATGGCCCCGTGGGTCCCATTAACTCACCTAGTCACTTGACTCACTTCATGAATTAGATGTCATCATCAAATGACATTATTGGTTGATCGTGTGAGTAGAACTTGTTTAGTGACACATGTCATGATTCTGGAATGGCTTTGGAAAAATGGGGTTTCTTTTCCCTTTCATCTTGAAATCCATCGTACATCATCGATCTATGCTCAACCAATGGTAGTTATTTGCAATGGACATTGTTAAATGTTATAATATTATTTTTTCCTTTATAGATATTAATGGATAATAACATTTAAATTTATTTAATTAAACAGTAACAATTTTAGCCAATCAAATTCAAAATGCACTATTTATTTAATAATATTACATTCTAATAACTTTCATAAACTTAAGTCCCCTTTTGTGCACGTTCTTGTTACTTTCCTTATTACTTCAACGAATTGGCAAAGCGGTTATCTCCTGATCTCGTAATGATGCCGGAGTTAAGGTTAGTGTTTAGAAATTACAAGAATGTTGTGATCGCTGACTCGCTAGGTCTCCCAATCAAACATGAGTTAAAGTAATATTTTTTATTGATTATATAGTATACTTAAAGTTAAAATGATATTTTTTATTGATTATAACTTTAATGTTGATGATAATTATAACAGGTAACATTACCCAAACTTAATGTCAGTGATAAGACATTTTTTTTACTAACTACAATTGTCTACATTGTACAGCTGTGATACATTTTAAATATTCAGATTTAAAAAGTAAAATACCATCACTTCCTTATTTCTACTGAAACATACTTACATCATACATGTCTAATACACAAATAAAGAAACTAATTAAAATATTGCAATTACAGAGAAGTATAAGAACCATTTTTTGTACCCATAAAACACAAATTGAAATGAACTTGTGAAATTTTCATTTTTTTTTTTATAAATTTATAATTACATTATCCAGTAAAAAGAGAAACCTACTATAAAAAAAAAAACCAAAAGACGTGGTATGAGTGTATACACAAAAAAACTAAAAACATGGTATGTTTTTATCATAAAAAAACCACTATTAATTTTTCCCTCCAGCTCCATCTAAGTAGAACTCTACAGAAAGGATTAACTATGATAATTCATCAAGCCACTCGTATTTCCCCACCTGAGCCTCCACTTTGTCAAGCATAAACCACTTACGAAGAAAATACTGGGCAATCAACACCCATTTCCTATGGCGCTTATACTTCCCAGCATTCAAGCCCAACATAAAAGGTTGCATGGCCACATTATGGCCTGGGAGGAGAAGCTTGGGTATTTCATTTTCCCAAGGGATCCCCACCCCTATTTCTGTGAAAATGAAAACATGAACATTTTCCCCCAGGTATTCTTCTTTAAAAACCCTCCTCAGCAGCATTAACATGTCCACCTTCTCTCCTCTAAGTTGAGAAGAGATGCCAAAAAATAGGACGTAATGTCTGTGTTGACTCAGTGCCTATCTTCATTGTGTAGAAACTCTCTACCCAGCACCATTTTAACAGCCTCTATTACAAAAGGCCCACCCTCCTTACAAATTGGTTGTAAGGTTTCATCTAAAAAGGAATCCAAAAAGGCCTTATGGGCCTCCTCAGATGCGCATCTAAGCCTAATTGGAGTGTCCATCTAAAACTTTAGAAAACTTAAAACCAAATTATTTGCAGAGTGCAGACTAATGACCTAAACAAACAATTTATCTAGCAAAGACGAATCAAGGAATAAAGAATCTAGATTGTCTATAAATAGCCCTTGAATCCTTGATCGTTACTTAACAATAAATTATTCTTTCTTTAATGGTACTAAATCCATTGTCCTTAATATGCCTCTAAATATTTCATGTAAATCTTTCCCCTAAATGCATGTGTGTGAGAAATTTAAATTTTTGTCCTTAATCTTTCATATCTGGCAGTAAATATTTCCCATAAATACAAAAATATCAGAAATCAGTTATATCGTATGTACAAATTTGGAAGTGGTGTGTGACAAGTTAAAGAATGTCACTTGTCATTGATAAGGTATTTATTTCTTACCGAGTTAAGAATTAAAATTTTCACTATAGGACCATGATTATCAATACCAACATATGTACATTGTAGTCTACAGACAAGTTGACAAATCTAATTTGATACGTGTCAACATTCCGCTGACTTCCTGGACAACTCTTTTTCTTTCAAGAAATTGGGACTGAAATTAAACTTCAACTATTGATCTTAGATCATCAGATGGTCTCAAATAATACATTTAACATTATAAAATAATGTATGTATGTTAGGTTATGTGTATATATGTATGTATGTATGTATGTTAGGTTACATGTCCATGTTATGTCCCATTTTTTGAAAATCGTCAATAAAATATTTTTTTTCCCATAATTAACGAATGATTAGCCAATAAAATAAATAAATTTTCAAATGGTACATAAAATTCACATTTTTTTTCCCTTCAAACAAAAATCATTCGCCTCATATATTATAATTTTTTACTTCAAAATAAAATTATTCGCCTCATATAATATATATTTTCCCCCACATGACTATATAATTTGCTAGGAATTTATGAAATTTTCATTTGGTAGGGAAAAAATCACCAATACAAACTATGAAAAATTATGGATTTGAAAAAAAAAATTGTCTGCATTAAAACAAATTCCCCCTAAAATAATGTACGATTCGCCAGGATTTTACACTCTTTCCTAAGAGGGGGTTTCTTAAAGTTATCCATGTTCCTCCCCTTAGGAAGAAACAATGTTATAGGTGTATATGAGATGTCTCCCCAATTTTTAGGAAGAAACCTCAAGATGAATGATATATATATAAATTTCTCAACTGTCCTTGTGTCAATGTTGAAGGCTACCCCTTCCAAAACTATTGAAAAGAAAAAGATAGGATCAAACAAGGATGGATGTAGAACATGTCCCAAAGAACCACGTGTCTTCCCTAATGATAAAGAGACCTCCTAAAACTGCTATACATAAGGATCCATAATAACATCAACCTTAAAAGATTGATCATTTAGATAATAGAAAAGAGGGTTAGAGTGTTCCCTTGCAACAATTGAAGAAGGATCTTCTCCATCAAAGAGAATATGTATATCATCAATGATGTCTCCCTATCAGCAATGTAGGACTCCACAAACAAACCTAAAATGTATGTCAATTAGTCATCTCCTGATGCTCTAACTAGAAGACAAGGTATAGCCTAGTGTGCCGAATCATATGAACCTATCATTGTGGCAATGTAGGCATGTAGAATTTGTTGATGTTGTGACCTTGTCTTTCAACTGTCTGAAGGATCCCCCGCAAGTGAACCTTTTGAATCAAGTTTTTGTGTAACCTAGCAAGGTCTAGTGGAAGATGATGATGGAGTATCCTCAACCTTAATTTTACCAAGCAAAGATGTAATCTTTCATGTAGGGGTTGAGGTAGATGAACCATTTGAATCATCACCACTACTATCACTATCAGTTTCCACAATGTCTGAAGTATGGAGAGGAGTCAAGGATAAGCTAGGTGAACTTTCCTCAAAGTGAACATTCCTCTCTTTGAATATCTCTTGAGTCTTAGGATCCATAAGTCTATATGCCTTAATAATTTCTTCATATACAATGAATGTACAAGGCCTTGGTGGAGGTTCCTTGAATTTATGTGAAGATATATTTTCCCATGTTGGACAACCAAATAATCTGAAGTGTTTCAGAACTAGTTTTATTCTACACCATGCGTCAAAAGGAGTCATTACATCTAAGGCATTATGAGGATATCTATTAAGGATTTGATTGTCACAACTTATAGCTTCTACCACAAGTGATGGATCAAGAGACTTGGCTTCAATAATGCAACTTTTCATTTCCTTAAGAGTTATAATCTTCATTTCTACAACTCTTGTTTATTGTGGACTAAATACAACTAGATTATGAAGATCAATACCCTCAAGTTCACAAAAGTCTCTAAGTATTGAGTTCACATATCTACTTACATTGTCTACACAAAGAACCTTGATGGCTTTACTTGATAGCTTCTCAACATGACTCTTGAAGGTTAGAAAATTATCAAACACTTCATTCTTGTGACCAAGAAAGTAGACCCATGTGTAGCAGGAAAAGTCATGAATGAAAGTGAGGACATAGAGACCCTTGTTGATTGATGTCACTAGAAAGGGGCCTTCTATTACACTGTGAACCAACTCAAGAACAACTGATGCTCTCCAAGATTTTCCTTTTTCAAACTTCTCTTCAAGATACATATCCATTGAACAAGTTGAACATTCACCCTTAGAAAATTTGATGGTAGGTAGACCTTTGACCATATGTCTTAAGATAATCTATTGAAGATAGCAGAAATCAAGATGTCCAAACCACCCATGCCATAATTTACTTTGTGATTGTGTATGAGTCAACAAGGCATGTCAAGGAGACTTAGGCACAAAGTGGGAGAAAGAATAAAGCCATGTGTCATGATTAGATTTACCCACTACAACCAATGAATCACCCTCAAGATTCTACACCATTAGTGAATAAGGAAGGAACTTAACTTTATTTCCACCTCCATAGTGAATGATTTGGTAAATTGAAAGGATATTGGTTCTAAGGTTAGGAACATAGAGAACATCTTTGAACTATCCATTTTCCATCTCAATTGGTCCTTTCCCTTCAACTTCCACTTGTGTATCATTCCCTACAAATATGTGAGGTACCTTAAGATGGCTCCAATGAAGAAAATTGTCCCTTTGAAGAACCCATGTGATGTGTGGCACCCGAGTCAAGAATCCATTCCTTTGAAGAACTTGAACTTGACATAAATGCTCACCCTTTTCCCTTTGAAGTACATGGAGATGAATCCTTGGAAGCATTTGGCACATTGATTTTGTTCTTCTTGAGTAACTTTTCCAACTCATCAATCCTCTTAGTCTTGAAATGATTCTCATCATGATTTGGTTTCTTGCAGTATGCACAAAATAGTTTATCCTTATTATTGTTGTTTCCCTTCTTGTTGAAAGAATAATTTCCTTGTTATGAGGAGGAATATTTTTGTGTCTCTAATTGTGATTTTGGATTCCACTTCTTTTCTTATTGTTGAATCTTTTTCCACCTTGATTTATTTGGTTCTCGTTATTACCACAATCCTTAAGTAGTTCTCTCAACTCATTGGATTTGTTGACATAGTCTTGAATTGTGTCAAACAAATTAGGATCCAAGAAAAGTAGATCATCCTCAATTGAGAATCCCTTTTCCTCATCTTCTTTACCATACAAATCTTCAAGTTTGTCCCAAGCACCCTAGGAATCCTTAAAGATTGAAATGTGGAAGAAGACATCTTCATGAACAAAATTCCTTATAATTCCTAAAGCCATATTGTCTTTGATTTTCTAATCATTTTATCCATTATCATCCACATTAGTACCATCATGTTATTTAATTATTCTATTTACATAAATATTTAAACCTTTTTCTTTTAGTTTACTCAACGCTTTATCTTTCCATGTCGCATAGTTATGTGAAGTTAATAATGGACATCTAGGTGAACCCATGATGCAAAAATGAAAGATAAAATGAGAGAAAGAGACACAAGAACATAAGACACCCCCCTAAATTCACTCAATCAAAGAACCCCCCCCCCCCCCCCACAAAAAAAAATGATGCTTTTGGCACTTTATATGTAGTGTGTGTACAATTGCCACTTGCAAAAATGGGCCAAAGTGGACTTCTGATGTTTATGTTTATAACTACCTCAATGAGGCAAAATCAAACTCAGATAAATATTACTCATAATCAAATAAATATCTAAGCATTGCAATGATCATATAAGGCTATAAAAGGACCTAGATCTAAAATTGATTTTTTTTCCAATTAAGGCTACAATCTAATAGAAAATCTAGAAAGTACTCAAAACATTACAAAAAAAATGGCACCTAAAAATGTGTTTGTATGAGCCTGAACAAAGCCTCTAAAGTTGCAAAAATAAGGATAAATAGGTACAGTTACCAAAATCTATAATTTCTATCAAATTCATGCACCAAAACCAGAAAATAACAGTATCACTAAAAAATGCAAGAAATTTTAGTCAAAACTAAAAAAAAATCACTTAATTTGTGTGTAATCAAAAGTGTGACACACTTCTATGAACCATTACTCTTGAGAGATATCCATGGAAGAGGATATCCCAAGAATCATCTCATAGCTTCCTAGTTGAAGTGAGTTTAATCTTTCTCATGATGCTCATCAAAGTGGCATGAAGGATTAGTGACTTGACTACTCCAAACTGGAAGATTCAAATCTAAGAATGAAGCTAAGAATGCAAGAATAGATGAGAGACTAAGCTAAGAATGTATGCAATCAATTAGCAATCTAAGAATGATATGCAAGAACAATGCAAGATAGAAGCTAGATTAGTAATCTAGCATTAAACTAGAAATGAAGCTAAGCTATGAAAATGAGAGAGCTAAGGGATAAGAATTTAAATTGGAAAAATTACTCTAAGAATGAGAATGCTAGTTTTAAGCCATTTTCATGTCATTGCCAAAATCCTAATAAAATGGTCTATTCCTTGCAAAAATTTTGTGAAGTTGTCATGCCCTAGTTGCTACTTGTTTTGATCGACGAAGGAAATCTATCAGGTTTCATGGCCTGTGCCCTTAGCCTGTGATATTTTATGGTGTCCCCAAGCTCATTCAAAAGTGCATGTGCTCAATTGCAAACACCGGGGAGATATTCAAATTTTAAGGTCTGTGAAACTAGGTTTTATCCATGCAAAGGGTTTTGAAAAATTGTTTAAGTACACAAACCCTTGGGTTTTTTTTATTTCTTCATTTCCTTTTCTAGCCACTTAAGTTCCCTTTTAGTACATGTTTTATTTCCTTGGTGGGTTGTTATGTCTCTTACTCAGTGATTGGGTGACTGTGTATTCTCTTGTTCTCCAAGTCCCCAGGTAGTTTAGCTTTTAATCTAGCGATTGGGCGAAAATAGTGGTCATGTAATCTCCTGATCTTGGTGGTTAGTGATCTAACATTTGGCAACTCATTGGGTATTCTAAGCTCCCTTTAGTTGTGCAATCTCCTTAAGTCATAGGAGTATTCTCTTTCTATAAGAGACTCAGCGGATACCTTTAGTTGTGAGGTCTCTAGATAGGTTGAAGTTCTTTATGAGATTCAGTGACTACAATGAAAAATATTTTAAATGTAATTATAGTTTCCCAATCTCTAGATCCAATATTCCCTCAGTTGAGCAATCTCCAGACAAAATGGTGAAATAAGAAATCTTTCAGCGACTGAGATAACTATAGTCATTTATGTCTCCAGATGTAATAAAGTAGTATTATATTCTTGTAGTCACTAAATCTCTCGATAAAGTCAAAGTCAAGGTTGAGATTGGGAGATAGCGTGATTACTATTAATTGTTTCCATTTAAAGAAAAGATCTTATAGCTATCTCTTAATCGCTTGATAAAGATGACATCACTCTAAAACTTCAGAGATTAAGCAAATACCATTAGATCAAGATTGTGTGGTTAGCATTTAATCCTATATCTTTAATATATCAAAGTTTTTATTTCAAATAAAGAGCACCATCAGAGTAAGATCTTATGGCTGGTGTGAAGTTTCCAAATGAAGTCAAGATTTGATAAAATTTTCAGCGATCAAGAGACTTCTTCCAGTCGCGTGTTCTCATGACTAAACCAAGGGTTGAGATCTTATCGAGCGATTCAGAGTTTTTCTTTGTCATGTGTTCTCATGATGTAGCTGGGGTTAAGTAAATCATTCAGAGATTACAATTAGGCCTTATTCACTGAATCTCCAGATGACTTAAGGTTAAGTATAGGTTGTCAAGTGAGATAAAGTGACTTCAGATGTAGAAAGATCCTATAGTTGTCATGGCTTCAAAAAGAAGATATGAAGGTTAATAGATGATCACTATCTTGCAATAGTTGTCTAATGTAAAAGGTGAAAAAGAGGCTCAATTAACTATTGAGATTAAATAAGAACTGTCCGACCTGCCAGGAAGAAAAGAGATCAACGACCATGTTTAAAACTTGCCTGATTAACTGTTGCAACCAAGATTTAAATTGTTTAATGGTTTCTATAGGGTTTTTTGAATGATGAACCAAATACGACAAGGCTGGATCTGATTTGTTTTCTCCAAGGATGGTTGCAAGTGAAAATTGATGAGCAAGATGCAGGTAGTCATCGTGATCTAATCTTAGTTCTTGATTGTGCCATGTAGAGTTAATGCAGAACTGATATCTTAATAGGGCGGTTGGGGTTTGATGGATGTTAGAGAATTCCATGCCCTAATTCACGCAAGTTGCAGTTGGTTCTGGCATTAAATTTTTTTTGTCTACAAAAGACACTAGTACATTTGAGGCCAAATTCTTATGGCCATTTGTCAAATTTCTAATGCCTATTTGTCGACATTTTGACATATGTGTCTGTCGGCATTTTTGCATTGAAAATTGTGATAGAAGCAATAATCGTCGATTTTTGACACCATATTTCATCAGAACCATGCACATGAATACTAGCTTTGTTATGAAATTTCTTGCAGTGGACCTATCAAAACTCTGACAAACCATGTGGGTATCTCATCAGACATATATGTTGCAATAGCGACAAGTGGGCAATAATTGTCTGACAGGAAAACCCATCAGAGATATAGCATGCTTGTCGCCATTACCTATCAAAAAGAAGTACTCTTTGAAATTATACCTATTGGAATAGCAATAGATCTATAGTGAATTTTTGATAGGTAGACCCATCAGTACTATAGCATTCCTATCGTAGTTATCTATCGAAAATGATGTATCTCTGACATTAGACCTATCAGAAGAGCGAAGGTAATGTAGTGAGTTTTTGATAGGTAAACTTTTTGGAGGTATAGGATTCCTGTCACACTGATCTATCAAAAATTAGTTGTCTCTAACATTATATCTGTCAACCAAGTGACTAGTGGTGGTAAACTTCTGATGGGAAACTTCATCAGATGTATAGCACCATCATTAAAAGAGTTTTCTTTCATGTCAAAAAAGTGACAGATACACACATTAAGGATAATAGAGCTCAAGAGACCATCATAGGCTATCTCTTTCTTCAGTCTATATTATTGAAAAAATGTTTTACCTTTCATTAGCTCATCAAATCCAGAGATTCAAAAGAATTTAATAGAATATTTTTATGATAACATATATTATTTTAGTTGGCGTTGCACAAATTTATCTACTTCATGCACTTGTAGACTATGAGGATGATGATAAAGAAGCATCTCCTCCCGTGGCCTACATTACTCAAGCCATGGGAGGGGATGCTTCTTTATGGCCATCCTTGTTGTATACAAGTGTACAAAGTATATAAATTTGTTTAGCATCAAACTAAAATAATGTACGTTATACATGAAAATATTCTATTAAATTCTTTCAAATCCCCGAATTTGATGAGCTAATGAAAGGTAAAATATTTTTTTAATAATATAGACTGAAGAAAGATACCAACTATGATGGTCTCTTGAGCTCTATTATCTTTAGTCCTAGCTACTAGGTAAGGCCTGGAAGACTTATCACTACCTTGCCTTTATGTACACTGCACAATATCTAATATAATTGATCCCAGTCTTGCAAAATCATTTTACACTTGTGCAGCTCATCAATAATGGAGGCCTGAAGTAATTTTATACAATCACTAGCACATTTCGTGCATGGATGAGAAACATTATCCAAAGTTTCTAGATTCTGAGAAGAGGTATGAGTGGAGGCCAAAGAAGGGATATTTGTGAAGGTTTTATAGACATAGGTTACTAAATCATCATCTTTGCACTGGTACTCAATCTGTAAATCCTCGTATGTATATAGCCACTGTAGAAAATCTCCACATCTAGAAAATCTCCACAAAAATCCCTTCTGACCTCCACTGCATATACATCTTCTCAGAATCTAAAAACTCTCCATCATTGATTTTTGTCATTTTTTTTCAGCATCTCTATGGACTAAGACCTTAAATTATTGAGCTTCTCTTTGTTTTGAGAATAGTTTAACATTCTCTACTTAACAGGGCCAACCACGTGAAGGTGGAAGCTCATCTGACCCCTCCTAGGAGCCTTTTATGACCCTTTACGACATTTCAAGACCTCTAAGATGTATTCTTACAGATCATAAAGGGTCGTAAAGGGTCATAAGGGGTCCTGAGACACAATAGATGAGAAACATAAATGTAGGCATCATGGTCACAATTTTTTGGAGACACAACATAATTGAGTGATATACCCAAACAATGCAAAGTAACCACTACTCCTCTGGTTCCAAGTCGACACTGTAGGATACAAAAACCATAGATAAGGAATAAATTTAGAGATTGGAGGAGGGACATAATGATGAAAATAATATAGGACCCTATATTATTTTTGTCATTATGGCCCTCCTCCGCTCTCTAAATTTATTCCTTATCTATGGTTTTTGGATCCCGTAGTATCAACTTGGAACCATAGGAGTAGTGGTTACTTTTCATTGTCTGCATATACCACTCAATTATGTTGTGTCTCCAAACAATTATGACCATGATGCCTACATTTATGTTTCTCAGCTGTTGTGATATCTACATCATAGTTTGTAGTTTTTGCAAGAGCAAAGCCTATCCACAACAGAAAGGAAGACATCTTTCTAGCCTGGGTCTTGCTTCTACCTAAATTGTTGAAGGATTGAGGCCCAGGCTAGAAATATGTCTTCCCATTCGGTTTAAGGCATATTCCTTGATCTTGTCAAACTTCCTTGGTATGGTAGGCTTACTCTCTACAATATTCTTCTTCAATCTGTGTTCGACAATAATCATCTTATTCTTCTTCCTAATTGCAGTCAAAGCTTCATTTTCATAAGGATTCAACTCCACTTCCCCCATCTCATCATCCTCATCACCCTCAGCTACCATCCTAAGCCCTTCTTCCCTCTTTAGTTATTCAAGCCTCTGCAAGATATCTGGATCAATAAAGTCTACAATATTTTTTCCATCCATGATCTTAGGAATATCATCGTCTTTCCACTCTTCATTTTCCAAAATATACCACTTCTTCAAGCTTGCAAGGTAATCTTATTAATAAAAGAACTCTTGCCAATATTAGGGTACCCACAGCTCAAAATAGTTGATGTTATTGGTGTTTATGCTCTAGGATATTGATTCACTATTTTGAAATGGCCAAATCATTTTTATTTTGATTGCAGAGAAAAGGAATGGGATAAAATAAGCGGGTGTCAATCGAGCACAAGAGAAGGTATGTCATTTCTTCATCTTTGATTGGTATCTTTGACGGGTAACATCTTTCAAGCCTCTGGCATCATATTCGACCATAAATTTCAAATGCATTGAATTTTATTTGATCATGAATGCTCTCTGAAATGACCAATCATGTTTTCTATTCAATTCTTTTTGGTGCCTTTTTTCCCATATTTAGTACATAAAAATCATGGTGGAAACCACTTAGCCATATTTTTGATGTTCCAAGTATTTTACAAAGATACAGGTATGTGGAGTTACCATTCAGTTGCTTGCATTTATTGGTCAAATACAAATACTTTGTCAAGTTGAAAGAGCAAGATATCAGTTTGGTGTTTTCAATTTATGTTAAAAGTTCATTTGGTAAAATCCTCAAAAAACACACTACATGTTCTAAAATGTAAAGAAGTTGAATGTTAAATGTAAGATATACAACTCATCCATAGTAATCAAAAGAAAGGACATGGAACTAAGGAGATTTACCAATCCAAAAGTATAAGAAAATAGAAAACATGATTGGTACCTTATGAATTAGTTTTTGAGGTGCACAATCTTCATCAATCTCCTCATAAGAAGACCCCTCACGAAAAATGCATTTAAAACACAAAAAACAAATTTACAAAACTGAACCAATGGCATGTTTAGAACAAAGAAATAGAATGATAATAATATATTGAAAATTCTATTCTACTTAATACATGCCAAAGGACCAGTCCCAACAATTCTTAAACAAACTTTATCTGATATGATAATAACATGCTAAACTAATAAAGGTGTTATCTGTATTTAATCTGCCAATTACTAATATATTAAGCATATTATTACTATGCTTAATGTTCCATTTAAATGCATTTAACACAAAAGAAAAATTTACAAAATTGAACCAATGACATGTTCTTCATGTGGTACAAGGAAGATTTGGCTATCAAATCTTCTTTCGTGAAAGTTGAGTGTGAGAGAAGGTATGTGATTTCTTCATCTTTGATTGGTATCTTTGACGGGCAACGTCTTTCAAGCCTCTAGTATCATATTTGACCACAAATTTCAAATGCATTGCATTTTATTTGATCATGAATGCTTACTGAAATGACCACATTCTACTGGTGTCGTGCCTTAGCCTGTGCTTTATACATCCATTATTTAATGTTATTGGTGCTTGTGCTCAAAGATATCGATTCATTGTTTTGAAATGTTTGGATTCACGCTTGTTGATATTACTTATTGAATTCTTTGGAGACTACTAGTTTGACTATCCATGTGTTACCAGTGACTGAGATTCATTAAAGGATACAAAACCCTTCATTTTGGGTTATTGCATGTGGATTCAAATATAGGTTTAATTTGGTTAATGTTTAGAAGAGATCAATAAAGTATTTAAAGACAATCTTACATGTTTGGAGAGGTTTGAGACGCACTTATCATGACTGTACCCTCACAAACAGTGGCATAGACTGGTTTTACTAAGTTTCCTTTCTCTATTTTGAAGTTTCCTTTTTTTGTTGTAGGGGTACAATTAGAGGGTTCATTGCCAAAATGATCCTTTGAATGGTTACTATGAATATGAATGATTTGATATAGTATAGTGCTCATTTTACTTGAGGTTTGGAATAGCTTGTGGAAGGGTGAAAGTACTTTTTATCATTTTGGTCATGACTATTCCTCTACACAGTCAGGAAATGTAACTATCTAATGATTATATATAATGTTGAATGGATTAAAGGCTTTATTCTTGGTAGAAGTGAATGGAAGGAATAGTTTTGGTGTTAGGTTTCATTTATTATTGAATTCAATGGTTTCCAAGATGTGTTGAGGAGTTTCTCCTTGTTTAATGTTAACTGTTCCTGCACAATACACTTATACAATAGTGAAGTTACAAAATTGAACCAATGGCATGTTTACAACAAAGAAATAGAATGATAATAATATGCTGAAAATTTTATTTTGTTTAATACACACCAAAGGACTAGTCCTAGCAATTCTTAAACATACTTTATCTGATATGATGAATTGTTAATAAAGGTCTAATTCTATAGACTTCTAGCATGAAGGAAGATTTGGCCTAGCCAAATCTTCCTTGTACCACACAAAAAACTATGTGATAACTATGTCTACTCCAACCTTAATTGTTTAAGAGTTCATCATATCAGATAAGGTATGTTTAAGAACTGTTGGGATTTCTATTAGACCTTTTTTGTAAACATGCCATTGGTTTTGAAATGTTTGGATTCATGTTTGTTGATATTACTAGCACGACCATTGTATACTAGACCTTTATTAACAATTCATCATATCAGATAAAGTATGTTTAAGAATTGTTGGGACTAGTCCTTTGGCATACTAGATTTAATTCATAAATGGATTTAATTTTATTTTGTATGTGAAATTTTGGGAGTTGTATGAGAATTTTTAGTGTCTAAACACTCAACTAATCCCTCTAACCAATTAGGAGTGGTTGGGGAAGTTGAGAGGAAAGTTTTCAAACATTCATATTCACTTATTGAATGCTTTGGAGACTACTAGTTTGGCTGTCCATGCATTACCAGTGACTAAAATTCATTAAAGGATACAAAACCCTTTATTTTGGGTTATTGTGTGTGGATTCAAATGTAGGTTTGATTTGGTTAATGTTTAGAAGAGATCAATAAAGTACTTAAAGACAATCTTACATGTTTGGAGAGGTTTGAGAGGCACTTATCATGATTGTACCCTCACAAACAGTGGCATTGACTAGTTTTACTAAGTTTCCTTTCTCTATTTTGAGGTTTCCTTTCTCTGTTGCAAGGGTACAATCAGAGGGTTCATTGACAAAATGATCCTTTGAATGGTTACTATGAATATGAATGATTTGATATAGCATATTTCTCCTTTTACTTGAAGTTTGGAATAGCTTGTGCAAGGGTGAAAGTACTTTTGATCATTTTAGTCGTGCTTGTTCCTCTACATAGTCAGGAAACGTAACTGTCTAATCATTATATGTAATGTTGAATGGATTAAATGCTTTATTCTTGGTAGAAGTGAATGGAAGGAATAGTTTTGGTGTTAGGTTTCATTTATTATTGAATTCAATGGTTTCCAAGATGTGTTGAGGATTGCTCCTTGTTTAATGTTAACTTTTCTTGCACAATCCACTCATACAATAGTTAAGTTACAAAAATGAACCAATGACATGTTTACAAAAAAGAAATAGAATGATAATAATATGCTAAAAATTATATTCTGTTTAATACATGCCAAAGGACCAGTCCCAATAATTCTTAAACATAATTTATCTGATATGATAAATTGTTAATGAAGGTCTAATTTTGTAGACTACTAGCACGAAGGAAGATTTGACTTAGCCAAATCTTCCTTGTACCACTCAAAAAACTATGTGATAACTATGTCTACTCCAACCTTAATTGTTTAATAATTTGTCATATCAGATAAAGTATGTTTAAGAATTGTTGGGAGTTCTATTAGATCTTTATTGTAAACATGCCATTGGTTTTGAAATGTTTGGATTCATGTTTGTTGATATTAATGGCACATTTAATGATGCCATTGTATATTGTTGAGATGCTCTCTGAAATGACTGCATTCTACTAGTGTCATTCCCTAGCCCATGATTTATCTCCATTATTTGATGTTATTGGTGCTTGTGCTCAAGGATATCAATTCACTATTTTGAAATGTTGACTGTGGTTATCAAATGGACAGCCTGTGAGCTTCTAGCTAGGTGTCATTTATATTGATAGCTTAGGGAATCAAATGTATTGTATCATTGATAGTTGAGACTTTGTTAAAAGGAAATAGGACAAAGAATGATTTTGATCCCTAAGTGGCTTACAACCCTAGAGACGTATATGCAGATTTATAGATGCAGTTGTAGGATACATAGCAGCCAATAATTCACAAGAAATCCATGCATCCAATTTGAATATAAATTAATAGAAATAAATAGGTTCCTTCAATGGCCCAATCATCTAGACCTTGATTGTCCCCTCAACTAGTGATCCTTCAAAGCCAGGTTATCATGCAACCAGTGAGTGATACTTGATTCTCCTGGTCTTCCCTGCATCCAAACATATTGGAAATACACAATACAATGATAAAACATCTTTCAAAATCCCCCTTCGCTCAAGGAACACTATCAACCATCCCTTCCACATAGAATTTCACTATTGTATGAGTGGATTGTGCAAGAACAGTTAACATTAAACAAGGATAAAACTCCTCAACACATCTTGGAAACCATTGAAAGGGAAAGAAAAAAGTTTGGAGACCCTTTTTGTAAACATGCCATTGGTTCAGTTTTGTAAATTTTTTTTTTGTGTTAAATGAATTTAAATGGAATATTAAGCATAGTAATAATATTCTTAATTTATTAGTAATTGGTAGATTAAATGCAGATAACACCTTTATCAGTTTAGCATGTTATTATAAGATACTAAAGAAGACCTTCTATTTGTCAGACAAATCTTCACTGCCCCCCATAATGAAGACAATGAGGATTGACCTCATGCCCCACAACAAAGAACATTGTAATAAGAATAAGATATAATATAGTGTTAGAATAAAGTTTGAACAAAGACATGTAATGCTTATGTTAATGATCTAAAAAGATGAAAATATAGGAATTGAAAAAGAAGATAGTGCCAAGAAACATTTTCACAAATATGAAATGTGAGGAAAAGTAATAACATTAACAATGCCAAGATTCACGGGATGAGGAATTTGAGAAAGGTGAGCCTTTCATGGATGAAGATAAGGACTATGATTAGGATGAGGAAGATGAGAAGGATGGTGAACAAGATGATGGTATGAAAGAGGAATGGGGGGGGGGGGGAACCTTAAAGAACAGATGGAGGGTAATGCTGAAGAAACAAGGGATCCTTTTGTCGAGCAGGACGATCAAGGAGAGGAATTTGAGGAAATGGAGGTGGGAGAGGAAGAGTAGGTAATTAATAACAAATAAAAAGATTATGAGGTTGAGGGCCAGCCTATTCATCAAGAGGAGGTGGAAAAATATGAAGTTAGCTAGACCCCAGAACCAGTGACTGAGAGCTTGATTAAGGAGGGTCCTGCGGAGGATAATACTTAGGCTGCCATTTTGGTTATGGGAGATGAAATGAATATTAACGATGATAGTTTAGATTTGGAGAAGATAACCGACAACATTTTGGCCATTTTTGAAGATAAGGGAAACTATACAGGGGACTAGCCTACTACTGATAAGAAGGAGATGATGGAAAATATTTCATCTACTATGGTTGAAATTGCTTCCCAGGAGGACATCAAGATCACTCAACAATGGGATAACAATGATAATAAAGAAAAAGAGATCAAAGTGATGGGTTAGAAATTACAGGTAATGGAAAAAATTGTGAAGGACATCAAGCTGAAACAAAATAAAATGGACAATATGAATTTTATTAAAGAAAAAAGGAATAACAAGAAAGCTGAAGGGAATTCTGAGATAAATAAGATAGTGAAGGAAACTATAAATGAACAGATAAAAGGTTTGCAAATCAGAATAGGTGACATGGAAGATAAGGTTAAGATCCTGATGCATCATAGCAATGAAGGAATGAAGACTACCATAAGCAATATGACCTTGTTGTACAATTATTTAGAGAAGAACCTACTGGAGAAAACTACAATCACCATTGATAATGAAGCTGGGAATGTTGGACCTAGGAACTGAACAAGAGGGAGAATGCAGAGGAAAACCCCAGAGAAACAAAGAGAGATGAAGGATATGTAGGAGGCTATGCTAAAGATGGAGGCACTTTAGAAGAAGGCAGAAAAAATGATAGAAAATAGCTAGCCTGTCTGTTTCCTTTTTTTTTGTTTTGCTAGTAACTTTTGTTTGTTCCCTGTCTAGCTATTGTTGTTTCTTGCTATGTCTTTTTCCAGCAGGATGTTTCTTGTTTAAGTCCTTTTTTGGCTTTTTGTTGTAAAACTGTTAACTCAGGTTTTGGGTCCTTGTAAAACCTTCTTTTACCTAATTCAAAAACAATGCCAAGATTCATAGCATTAAATTTCACCTGCAGGTGAGTTTCTGCAGTGGATTTCCCAGCATCAAAAATATGTTGAGTTGCATTTGATTTTTAACTAAGAGTATCATGTAGAATAGACCCTAAACTTTGAAAGCATTCTCTATCCTGGCAATTCAAAATTCAATCTAGGCATGCATCGGTAAGTGAAATAAATTATAGACATCAACATCAACATCATCATAATCATTAGAAGCATTGTAAAGCACCAACGAGAGAAGGCCAATTCCAAACTAAGCCAAACAGTTAATAACTAACTATTACCAGTTACATGGAGGTTGTAAACTAGTTGGAGAAGCTTATTAGAGAATATTAGTTTCCTGGGTTCTAGGTGTATACGGGAAGTTTTTTAAGGAGAAAATTGTTCACAGTCAAGAATAGGATAGGGAATATTGATTGGTTTTTTGTTTTCCGATGTATCCTAAATTCATTTAGTTCTAGTACAGGTGAATTGGACAGATTGAATAATTTTCTTTTTGGGTCTTGAAGAAACTTTTCTTCTATTTGATGTATCCTTAATTCATTGAGTTCTAGTACAGGTGAATTGGCTAGATTGAATAATTTCCAAAGTTAAATTTTTGTTTACCTATGTAAGCTTCACATTCATTCTTTGCTTGTTTTGATTCTTGAGTCTTGACGTTATTTCTCAATGTGATATAGACTAACCACAAGATGGTTTAGTTGGTCCTCTCTTTCTATTTAATCATTCATGTTCTTCAAGGTGTAAGTATTAATGTGTTATAATCCAACCAGAATGTCATACCCCCACTTCTGAAAAACCTCATGGCATGAAAATCATAGCCAAAGACTTGGGTGAACAGCATACACAAATAGTGATTACCCTTAGGAAACAATGATCATTAATATTCTTTAATGGTGGGTGGTGATTCCTTGTTACTAAAGGCATCGACTGCATTCATCATCTTAACCAAGTCATGGGTGGTGATCCTTGAAATGACACAATTAGTAAAAGGAAATAACAACATAAATAATAATCATTACCTTTATTAATAAATATAAATAGCACTTACAATTTAAATAGAAAGCCATGTCTCTTGGAAAATAGATCTTTGTTCAAAGGGATGCATCACTTCATTTAGATATAGAGGCATAGAAGAAAAGACATTTTATTTGGAGTGAGGAAGAAGGAAAATTGGAATATAAAATATGGAGTAATTAGGTTGGAATTGGAGAAGAATTCAGTTCAATAAACTTAAATTAGAAAAAAGCTAAGTTATTCAGTTCTTTTTTTGAGGTCGAGTTTCGGTTCTACTTTTTTTCTCCTCTGGGTTCGACTTGGGTTCCTTTGGTAGGAACTTGGGTGCCTGGGCAAATCCTGGGTGCACCTGTAGTTGTGGGTGCCAAAAAATAGGGTCCACATGCCTAAGAAAACTATTTTGCACCCTCAAAAATTCATTTGCATATACTTTTGAAATGTTTACAAATTATAAATATGATACACAAGGTATTTTATTCATAATTTTATAGGCTAACTCATTATTATGGTAACATGGGTATGACCACACTCCATGCCTAATGGTACCCGACATGGAGTGTGGTTTAAATGAAGTTGAACCAAATGTTGACTGTGATGGCTATAATCATGATGAAGATGAATATGAATATTAAATCTAAAATATGGCTTGTAATTTGAATTTTCATTGTGAATGAAGAAACTATAGATTCAAGTTGACTCATTCTATGTTGTAGTATATTTGTTCCCTAGATCTACCATATTATATATGTGCAACCAATAAGGGACATCTTCTACTCATCCATGTATCAGAGCTTGGTAAGAGTTCTTAGGAGAAAGACAAGATGTCAATGGGAGATGGAGAAACCAATCTCAAAATACCACTTGAGGCCTTGCAATATTGAGAGTGGGATAAAGGCTACACTTGAGACCCTATATAAGGAACAATCTTATTGAGCTTCACTTTATTTCAAGAATATTTTTATATTCTGTACTAAACAGGTCCAACCACATGAAGGTGGAAGCTCATGTGGCCCAACCCCCCCCCCTAACATCACTCTAAATTCCCTGTTAACATCTAACATTCATTCATTATTTCATCCTTAATAAAATGTAACATTCATTAACACATTAATAAAATGTAACATTCATTAATTATCACAAGATAACATTTATTAATACATTATAAAATTTATGAACATTCTGTTAGAATAACTGAGAGGCGGGGTGAATCAGTTAAACATTGTCCCAAAACAAAATGTATAATTCAAAACATAAACTTCAATATCTTCTACTCGGTAAACATAAAATACTTTCACTGTCTGTACTTTTACTGATTGTCAGTCTAAAACTTACATTAGTTACCAATCATATGTAACATGCAAAGAATGATAACAAAGAAATATCACAATCAACACATGACACAAGAGATTTAACATGGAAACCCTGTGAAGGGAAATACCACCCGGGACCGGCAACCCAAAAATGTTCACTCTTCTGAAGTGAGGTTGGTGAAGACCCAACCCTATTAAAGGTTCACAAAACACATTGTTAGGTGTGACCTTATTAGAGGATTTTAAATTGGAAGTTATCATCCAACCAGCAGTCACTCTGGGGTTGACAGGATAACAATGTTCATTCTATGAATGATACATCATAAGACTTTTCTTAGTCCACTCGATTAAGAGATTTGACTGTGTACAATGGTTAAATATGTAACAGTAGATTATCTACTTTATTACAACTTCAATTGCAAATTACAAATCAATATTTTTCTCATACAAATCCTTCTGACCAATATTCCACTTCAGATTCAACAATGTATTAACTTATTGTTCATTGGTAATTACTCTCTGTAGCTCGGTAACTATTCTGCAGCTCGGTTCTTGTTAACTAGTATGATCAGAATGCATGAAAACTTCTTCACACGATAACCCTGCAGTGTTTTCTTCTTCTGACTCTTTCATTATCAAATCTCCAGTCTCTTATATAGACATGTAAAACATTTTCTTTTTCTCCATCAGATTTTGCCACTTAATCACATTCATTGATTTTTCTACTTAAGGCTTCCTCGACTGATGTGTCAATAACATGTTTCAATCTGCTCCATTAGATCCTTTTGATTTATGTTAGTCGTCGATCTTCATAACTAACTTCATCTATTATCATTGAAATCAAGGTACTTTATAGCTCATCAATCTTATTGGCTAAGCTGATCATTTAATTCATTTTGTTCTCATTGGTTAACAAAGAAATACGTCAGTGAACACAAGCTCAGTTAACACTGTGCTCAGTATACACTACACTCCATCGGTGTATACTGAAATGCTTTCATTTATTGACAACACTGCTTTGTATCTTTCAGCTCTATTCTTCATCATAGATGAATGCAACATAATAAAGTCAATTCCATCAAGTCATAGACTCATCAAAAAGTTACTCAGTGTATTCCTTATCCTCATCTGACCTATACATCTTCCTCATGTAGATATTTTTGTTCTTCATTTCTTTCACCTTCCTTCAGATGTGTCGGTATAGTAATTTACAAGATAAGTGTTGTCAAGCTAGTTGACATCAATGACAACATAATACTGATTTAATCATCTTGCATTATCTAATCATCAATTCCTTAGTAATCTTGAATTACAAATTCTTCATTCTTATTCCAAATTAGTTGTAGTTCATCACATTCAATACCACATAATTAAATTTATTGGCATATAAAAAATAGTCATTATCAATTAAGGTGTATAGATGACAATCATTTCTTTTTTTCTTTTGATTTCTCATTTTTAAGAAGTAAACACTAAGAGGAGCATCGATATCATCATGAAACATATACTCAAAAATACATAGTAAGTACATTAAAAACCATAAGCATCCCATATGAATTAAAAACATTAAAAGGTAAATCACAAATTAATTAGATTAAGTATTGATCGCATAACTGCACATTTCTATCAAGAAATCAATATTAAATAGATTAAGCAGGGATCATGTAACTCTACATTTTATTCATGACATTCATCTTCTTCTTCATCCAACTCATCAATATGATCATCATTTTTGTTGACATCATCACCACCACCATCATTGTCATCATCTTCGTCGTCGTCATCATCATCATCATCAGTAGAAACAATAGCAGCATCAGCAATAGCATCATCATCATCATCATCATCAATAGCAGCAGCAGCAACATCATCATCAGTAGCATCATCTTCTTCTTCTTCTTTAAGAAAAGATGCATTAGGAACATCATTGACTAACTATTGTTTGTGATCATCATCTACATCATCTTCTAATTATTTGCAATCTTCTTCTTCCATCACATTATACCTCATTGGCCTTCCTCTTGGATCATGTCTAACAAGAAATGACCAACCCGATTTATGTGGAACCTCTGAGTAAAATACCTTCTCACATTGACTTGGAAGAACATAGGACTCATCCCAAACTGGCTCAAACCTCCTTGTATTAATCATTAGAAAACCATTGTCATGTTCAATAACAATTCTATCAGGATCATTTTGATTAAGTCGTAGCCTGTACCATTAGATGATGAAGAGAACTAATCTGAAAGAATTAAAGTCACACTTAAGTATATCATCCAAAATGTCATAGTATCAATTTTTAGACTCTCGAGGATGTAAGTCATTTCTAGATGAAATATTAGTCACCTGAAAGACTGCACTTATCCCAAAATCACAAGTTTCTTTGTGTCATCCAAATTTTTGATGTGAAATTTATGACCATTACAAAATATAGCCTTGTGGTGTTTGACCTTAAAAAATATGTCAAACATGAATAAATTAATGCATTGAGAGTTCATAAACATACGGGTGATTAACAAATTTATACATACTTGGAAATCTCTTAAACCATGTACTGAATCTATTTCCCTTTGCATAACATTTGGATCTCCATTATGATGAGCTTCATTAACCAATGAAGACATAGATTCCCATGTTAATGTGCAACCTAAATGATGACATCGTTCAATCCATACTGTCATCTAATCTTGATTGTTTGCAATATACAAATGTATTGCATCCCACTCTCGAGCAGCTGTACAAAAAATAAATAGACGACTTACAACCAATTAATTTTGAAGATTAAGAATTAATTAATAGCTAAAATAACATCTTATAATTTATTACCTCTCACTTTCCTCATTCTACCTTTCCCCACCAAGTACTCCCTTTGAATTTTCTATTGGTGTCGAGATCCAAAATGTGATCTATATGGATCTTTGCTGCAAGCTTAGGAAGATATTCAGTAACGTACACCATATTCTGGTATACCATATATCCCTCCACCATAGAACCGTCATAACGTGCTCTCTACCAAACCCAAGCCTTCAAAAATTTTAGGTGCCTCTCAACCATCCACATTGACCGAGTATGTATGGGTCCACACAATTTAATCTCCTCAACTTGGTGTATGAGGTAGTGTTTTTATGCATTGAAAAAGGTTGAAGGTAGACACTTTTGTATTTCACACATTAGATGAGGAATTCTTCTCTTCCAGTATTTTATATCTTCTTTATAGATTTCTTTAGATGACAACTACCTACAAGACATTCAAGACACAAATATATAAACACGAGACTTTAGAATATATACAACAAATTGAACAGATATCATTGCTTACCACATTTATTTTCCAAGATCATATATCACTTGTTTGATGTTATTGTTGAAGTTCTTTGGGAGAGATAGGGGTAGCACGTACTACAACAATTATAAAAATAATCATGTCATTCTTTTCTCACATAATACAATGAGAAGTACATGTAGTTTACAAATATATTATAAATACAAAAGAACATGACTTACCTTGATGAAGGTATGCCAATCATGCATTTTCAACCCTAGCCCAAATTCACTTTTCTTTGATATGGTATTGCTTATGTTTGCAGAAAATCCTGTGGGAAATCAAATTTTTTGTATGAATTCTTTTATGGCATCACTGTTTTGCTCTATTAATAACCAAGGAAGGGCACTTATATTAATCCATCCTCCATTTCTATTTGATTCAATGAAATTTTTCATTGCATGATTGGATTCATGAATGTCACTACAAATTTTGATATTTTTTTCCCTGTCACGCCTTCCATCCAATATCTTTCACAATGTCTCCATTACATTCTTTCCATTATGCATAGTATCAAACAAATGCACAATTTGTAGCTACTCATAGTAGGGCAACCTACTAAATTGTCCGGGATAACTTTTTAGTCCCTTTGGAAGGTTCTCAGTAGTATTGTCTTGACAACATTCACAATCATCAATCACATAATCAACAAACAAAACACAATATAAATATACAAATTCCAAACATAAACCATTAGGTAGAATGGTAGTACCTTGACAATTAATTCTATTATATTCCAGCTTCCATAAGCGAGGTGTCATCCTCCATGGCTTAGATGTAGTCTCTTCTTTCCCATTGAAAAGATGTTTTTTGGTATTTTGATAGTTTTTATTTTTGTAGAGAAAGTGTCTATGCTCATCAAACACCTGCTTTCCTAAACTTTTTGGATTATGAGATTTCATCTTTGGAACACAAACTGGACATGCAAACTTTCCCTTTGTTTGAAGACCTACAAGATAATGATACAATTGGATTAAATATGTTAATTTTTATATTTAGAATTCTCATGTGAAACTTGAATTCACCATAACATACCAGAAAAATGTGTTAGCCATGGAGCATCATGTATTGTCCATACAAGCATTTCATGGAATTGAAATTATCTATCTCCTATTGGTCTAGAGATGCCATACATAGTGACACCATTCCATAACTCCACCAACTCATTGATAAGAGGCTCAATATATACATTCATATCTTTAACTTGGTATTTACCTAGTTGAATGAACAACAACATTACATAATTATTGTGACCATTTTACTACAAGATTTATAATTACATGCAGATAACTATTAAATGACTAAATACTTAGAACAATCATTGCCAACATAATGTGCTCCCTCTTTATTGACATCCATGGAGGAATGTTATTGTTGATGAAAAAAATAGGCCAAATAGAGTAAACAGATCTTAGCTCTCCAAATGGATCAACATCGTCTGTTGCTATTGAAACATTGAGATTTCGAGGTTCTTTGATAAAGTGCATCCACTTTTCCTCTATGTCCTTAAATACAAAACCATCTGTAGGCATTCGAATAATGTCATCTTGACTCCTATTGTGTGCATGGTAATCCATAAATTGTGTCAAGCTACTACACCTGAATAATCTTTGCAAACATGGTATAGTGGGGATGTAATGAAGAACCTTGTGATGAACCTTTTTTATTATTTGATGTGTTTGATATCTACTCATATGGAATTCAGGGAATTCTACTGAAAATTCATGTTATTTATGATAAATAATATGATCATTGGGACAAGCATCTATTGCTTGATACTCTATTCCAATATTTTTCATAGTGGCACATAATTTTTGGTATGAGCAAGGGAGAATATTTGATGGTGGTAACAAAAACTCACCTATCAATATATAGGAGAAAATATAAGTTGTTAATATTAACAATATTTATGGTACATGTTTCACCCTTTAATTACTATAATGACATATATGGCATACCTTAGAATATGTGACATTATTATGTTGGCTAAACCATTCATAACCTTCAAGTTCAACAACAAAAATACAGGAGATAAAAGAGTTGTTTGGGAGCCTTCATAAAGGATTGTGGCTGCCTTCTCAAGTAGAGGTATATCATGGATGACATTAACATCATCCTAATCATCATCATCATTTTTTCCAATACCAAATGTGTCATGGATCAATGTATTAGTACCATCATCTTCAAATGTGTTATCTAGCACATGATCGTCATCTTCCATAGGATCATAATCTTCAGCTTCAATATTCTCACCTCCATGATCCTCCACTTCCAAAGCCATATTCTCCATATTCACACCTCCAAGGTCCATATCATGTACTCCCCTAGGGAGGTCAACCTATATAAAAATGATGAACACAAATAAACCATGATAATGATCTCATCATCAAGTGTATTTCATATATATATATATATATATATATATATATATATATATATATATATATATATATATATATATATATATATATATATATATATATATATATATATATATATTGTTAAATAAATATAATGAAAAACTTACCAATTCATGGTAATCAAACCCTCATTCAATGTGACCATTATCCCTACAATGTCTCTTAGTTGTTTTGATTAGAAATGTTCTAGTGTTTAAGCCCTTACAAATATTGCAAGGACAATAACATTTTCCATCACCTTTTCTTTTCAAGTTAGACCACAATCTATTGATTGTATCCCCATTACCTTCTTCACTTGGATTGTCTAACATGATCCTTCTTCACTTAGATTATCTATAGCCTAATTATATAGAGAAATTGAAAATTTAGTTATGAAATGATGTTGTAGTATAGTATACCAAATTGAAACACTTCTGTTATTGTAGTCTTCCACCTCAAACTCTTTCCTATTGTGGCAAGAAATAAAGATATTCAAATAATATAGTAGTTTGTAAATAAAAATAAAATATCATACATATTATACACAAAATATATCAGAAGTGCATCAAATTTGACCAAGCACTACTGGGAGCTAGACCTGGCAACAAATGGACTTGTGATGATTTTCACAATAATACATTTTTTGCAGGGTATAAGGTCCTAGTAGTGCTTAGGAAAATATGCATGGTGAAGGTTGTATATGTTTTATATGTTGTGTGTGTGTGTGTGCATGCATAAAAAAGGGGGCCTTTATCTTTGATCTTAAAATAAAAAGTATGCCTATCTAACACTTTTTGAGGGTGTAGGGAACAACAAATGGAGGTAATTTGAGACCAAAAATGGAGGCAAGTTGTTGATTGAGGGTGCAGGGAACAACACCTATCAGTACTTTTATCAAATTGTAAATTTCAATTTTGAACCATTCTGTGAATATAGAATATGGATGTAATCTCATAAAATAACAAAATGTAGACATGACAGATTACTTATTTTGTTATTCTACATTACTTACTATTTGAGTGCACATTCCACCTGTAACTTGATCAAGTCTTGTTTGATGCTTCAATTTTGTGTTGACTATCCTGTAGAAGTACACAGTTTTCTATTTCCCCAATATGTTATTCAAAAAACAACAATAGAATAAAATACTTGTTGAGAAAGATCATCATAGGAGTATCAAAAACTTGAGATCCAAAGGTAAATCAACATTATAAGAATCTTACATTCAACCTTCATCTCATGCACCTAATAAATAGGAGATAAAATACATGAAATTGAAAAATTACATTACAAAACAATGAGCTAAAACTACCTACAAAAGTAGTACCCAATTTATATACAAAACAATTAGCTAGAACTATCTATAAAAGGGACCAATAGTTCTAAAATTAAATCATCATAACTTTTCCATTACTTAATAATCACACATGGCACAAACTCTCTTCAAACTCACAATACATTGCATGTGTAGTACAAAACTCATGAGATTCTAAAGAAGGCCTCACTCTTAATCAGCCAATTCTTCCTTGTACCACACCAAAAACTGTGTGATAACTATGTCTACTCCAACCTTAATTGTTTAAGAATTCATCATATCAGATAAAGTATGTTTAAGAATTGTTGGGACTTGTCCTTTGGCATGTCTTAAACATAATACAATTTTTAGCATATTATTATCACTCTATTTATTTGTTGTAAACATGCCATTGGTTTAGTTTTGTAAAAAAAAATTGTTTTAAATGCATTTAAAATTATCTTCATTGTCTTATGATTGTAGAAATGCTTCTTTATTTGTCAGCCAATTAATACATGCTAGTATATAAAGAAGACAATCATAAGACAAAGAAGATTTGTCTGACAAAAATGAATACACTAAATTGTACCAATGGCATGTTTACAACAATTATCATTACTCGCAAGAAAAACTAAAACAATAGCATGTTTATAATTGTTTAAGAGTGAGGCCTTCTTTATAATCTCATGATTTTTTTACTACGCATACATCATATTGTGAGTTTAAAGAGAGTCCATGCCATGTGTGATAGAACCTACTTTATCTAATATGGTGTATTGTTAAACTAATTAAGGGTAGACTAGTTTTTACTTAGTTTTTTGTGGGGGACAATGAAGATTTGTCTGACAAATAGAAGGTCTTCTTTAGTATTTCATGAATTTTTACCACATATACTATTTCAAGCCTTTGAGTCCTGGAGACAAGTGGAAATAGGAGTTTATTTATTCAGCGAGGGCTAATTAGGTCTAAAAGAAGAGCATTTGGGGATGGAAGTATTCACTAGTCAAAGGATGGAAGACTAGGATTGAGATGGGGTTAGTAACTCTGAAAAGGCTATTTGAAAATCTAAGTACTTTTCCAGGTCGTTTGGAGACTTTGGGTGTAATTTTATGAATTATGTGTGTGTGCAGCTACTAGACAGGCCTAGAAGGGCTGTAGAAGAAGAATGGTGTAAGTTGAATAGATCAAAGTGAATGGGGTGTTGAAACATGGTGAATAGACCATGATGAGATGCTACTTGATGTTAGGATAAGGGTGAAAAAGCCTAGTTGAGGTGTATGCCAGAGGATTGGAGACAAGGTTAATGATTGATCAAAGATCATATGAAACTATGTAAACCACTTTTAGTAATAAAAAATGTAAATTTCATGTATATTGCTAGTCTATGTCACAAGGGTACAGTCAGAGGTTTCATTGAAAAAATGATCCTTTGAATGGTTACTATGAATATGAATGATTTTATATAGCATATTGCTCATTTTACTTCAAGTTTGGAATATCTTGTGCAAGGGTGAAAGTACTTTTGATCATTTTGGTCATGATTGTTCCTGTACACAGTTAGGAAATGTAATTGTCTAATGATGATATGTAATGTTGAATGGATTAAATACTTTATTCTTGGTAGAAGTGAATGGAAGGAATAGTGTTGGTGTTAGGTTTCGTTTATTATTGAATTCAATGGTTTCCATGATGTGTTGAGGAGTTTTCTCCTTGTTTAATGTTAAATGTTCCTGCACAATCCACTCATAAAATAGTGAAATGCTATGTGGAAGGGATGGTTGATAGTGTTCCTTGAGGGAAGGGGGATTTTGAAAGACTTTTTATCATTGTATTGTGTATTTCCAATATGTTTGGATGTAGAGAAGACTAGGAGAATGAAGGATCACTCACTGATTACATGATAACCCGGTTTTGAAGGGTCGCTGGTTAAGGGGACAATCAAGGCCCAGATGATTGGGCCATTGGAGGACCCTATTTATTTTTATTAATTGCTGTTCAAATTGGATGCATGGATTTCTTGTGAATTATCGGCTGTTATGTATCCTGCAACTACATTTGTAAATATGCATATACTTCTCTAGGGTTGTAAGCCACTTAGGTATCAAAATAGAGAAAATAAATCAAAATCATTCTTTGTCTTATTTTCTTTTAACAAAGTCTCAACTATCAACGATACAATACATTTGATGCCCTAAGCTATCAATACAAATGGCACTTAGCTAGAATCTCACGGGCAGTCCATTTGATAACCACAGTCAACATTTCAAAAAAATTGATATCCTTGAGCACAAGCACCAATAACATCAAATAATGGAGTTAAAGCATGGGCTAGGACATGACACTAGTAGAATGCAGTCATTTCAGTGAGAATTTTAGAAATATACAATGGCATCAATGAACATGCCAGTAATATCAACAAACGTGAAAAATGGTGAATGGGGTGTTGAAACATGGTTTGGAATAGCTTGTGCAAGGGTGAAAGTACTTTTGATCATTTTGGTCGTGATTGTTCTTGTACACAGTCAGGAAATTTAACTGTCTAATGATTATAAATAATTTTGAATGGATTAAATGATTTATTCTTGGTAGAAGTGAATGGAAGAAATAGTGTTGGTGTTAGGTTTCATTTATTATTGAATTCAATGGTTTCCAAGATGTGTTGAGGAGTTTTCTCCTTGTTTAAATGTTAACTGTTCCTACACAATCCACTCATACAATAGTGAAATGCTATGTGGAAGGGATGGTTGATAGTGTTCCTTGAGAGAAGGGGGATTGTGAAAGACTTGTTATGATTGTATTATGTATTTCCAATATGTTTGGATGCAGGGTAGACCAAGATAATGAAGGATCACTCACTAATTACATGATAACCCAGTTTTGAAGGGTCACTGGTTGAGGGGACAGTCAAGGTCTAGATGATTGGGCCATTGGAGGACCCTATTTATTTGTATTAATTTCTATTCAAATTGGATGCATGGATTTCTTGTGAATTATCAGTTGCTATGTATCTTGCAACTGCATCCGTAAATCTGCATATACTTCTCTAGGGTGTAAGCCACTTAGGGATCAAAATAGAGAAAATAAATAAAAACCATTCTTTTTCCTATTTCCTTTTTAAAAAGTCTCAACTATCAATGATATAATACATTTGATTCCCTAAGCTATCAATACAAATGGCACCTAGCTAGAAGCTCATGGGTTGTCCATTTGATAACTATAGTCAACATTTCAAAAAAATTGATATCCTTGAGCACAAGCACCAACAACATAAAATAATGAAGTTAAAGCACGGGCTAGGGCACAACACCAGTAGAATGTAGTCATTTCAATGAGCATCTCATCAATATACAATGGCATCAATAAACATTCCATTAATATCAACAAACGTGAATCCAAACATTTCAAAACAGTGAATCGATATCCTTGAGCACAAGCACCAATAACATCAAATAATAGAGATAAAGCATTGGCTAAGGCATGACACCAGTAGAATGCAATCATTTTAGAGAGCATTCATAATCAAATAAAATGTAATTCTTTTGAAATTTAAATTTGAATATGATGCTAGAGGCTCAAAAGATGAATAAATCACATACCTTCTCTCGCACTCAGCTTTCTCTCATTTTCTCCCGCTCCTTTTCTATGGCAATCGAAATAAAAATGATTTGGCCGTTTCACTTTATTTTTTCATCTATACCCTGAAACTGTCAGAATTTTGATGATCAATTTAAAACCCATTGGAAAACTGACACCATCGGGGCCTATTAAAAAAAAACACCAAATTCATAAAAAAAATTACCCGTCGGAAGTTTCTATCAAAATTTGGCCCCAAATGTAGTGGTGAGAAATCAATAATTGTATTTGCAGATAGCCTGTGATGATGAAACCAAAATAATTGTACATCAGATTTGATCTAATTCTCCTGTGTTTCTAGGCTTTTCCTGCATTCTTTCATTTCTTGTTGTTTCTAGTTAGTGAGGTGGTTTTAGACCTAATTTTGACCTAAATGATCCAAAGCTTGTTGCAATCTTTTATAAGGATTTCCAAGATCATTTAGTAGGGGTTCTAATTTCTCTGTAATTTTCAGGGTTGGTTCCATGAATGGTTCCTTCTATAAATATTTCCTTCTTCTCTTCATATAAGGTGTTTCATGTATCCTTTCTAGTTTTCCAGATGAGAATTTAAACTCTAGCAAGTCTTTCTTATGTATAAGATTTTAGCATATTCATAGTACTATCATATTTGTCTCCATTTGGTCTTAACCTTATTGATTAGAGCATCAAGGGTGTTCTAGTTTTTCTATTGTATGTGTGAAGATGTCTACAATAGAATTTCTTTCACAAGAGTAACTAAGTTTAGGACTTGTTTTTAGATATGTACAAGTTGGGATATCAAGGGTATCCTATACTTCTCTTTCAGTGGATGTTGATTAATGTATTACTTGTTTCTAGGTCTCTTCTAAAGGGAGGGTTAAAATCCTTTGAATAGGTGATTGCATATCTGAGTACACATGTGGATTCTTAAGTATGGTTTGATCAATGGTGTATGATTGGTGTAAGGCATCAACATATTTGAATTTTTGGTTTTCTTGTTTCATAGCTCTCTATTGCAGTGTTCATTTGACTCTATTGTCCATTGGATAGGGCACTGGTCTATGATAGATTTGGGGTATTTCAGAGATCCATTCCACCCAAAACTTAAATCAAATTCCAATTCTTTAATTCAATAAGTTGTGGACTTAATAGCTAAAGCCCCTACTTTATTTGTGAGTAACTTGATATTGCGTTTAGCTTCACATCCTATCTCTTTATGTCATAGATAATAAGAAGTTTTATGGGCATATCTACTTTGTGAGGATTAGTGAAAAGGTTGAGATTAAGTGATCCTAATCCTAGGTGCACCCACCTGAATTCTATAGAGATCAAAGTGTAGAAAGACTTAGTGCTTTGTTCATTGGTCCTTGTTCTTGTATGAATGTACTGAGTGTGGTAAGTAAGCTACCCCATAGGTGCATCTCTTTATTAATAAAGGTAGTTAAAATCTTGCTAAACCAAGAGCCAACAGCTAGAATGCAACATAATGTAAAATGATCAAGATTGTGGACCCTTGAGCAAGGCAAGAGATTCCTTTTAAAGGAATTTCCTCAAAAATGAAGAATGGAGATTAAGAGGAAAAAGAATGAGTGGATGAGATGAAGAGGAAAAATGAGAATAAAGGAGATGCAAGATTAGGTAGAGATGAGTGGTGAGGATTAAGAGGAAAAAGGTAAATGTTACATAAGATAAGATAAAATAGCGTTTGAGAGCACAAATCCCTTTTAATTGCTAATTAATCAAGATTAAGTGAGTGCACATATGTGAATGTGTTCTTTTAATAAAAGTGTAAGAACTTCATATTAAAAGTAAGGTTTTAGAAATTAAATAAATATGCAAGCTCTATAAATTATACCACAATATAAGATCGATACAAGATTTTTGATTTAATTATGAAAAAGTGATTTTAAGAGTTACTCTACATAATAATGCTTAGAAAAGAGACAATTTGATCAAAAGAGGGACTCAAGTTATACTAGACCAATTTTAGGGGATTACATTTTTCCCTCTTTGACTAATGTGTGAGCAATATGGTAACACATTGAGTCAAAGAATAATGATGTCAAGATAGCCGATGGAGATCAGACTTTGAACCTAATTGACTAAAGACCAATGAGAAAAACAACAATATCCAGCCTGATATGAAGTGATGAGACTAAATATCTACCTAAGGAGATTGAGATAGCTAATCATATGAAAGATAATACCAGATTGATATGGGTCTTGATGAACCTGATATACCCCAAGAGATCAAAGAGAAGGTCTTTCTGAGTGAACTAATATGAAGTGATGAAGCTGAGATGCCCCGAGCAATGATATTTAGTCCCGATTGACTTGGTCAATTTAAGATTCGGTTTGATTACTAGATTTGTAGATTAGGAGATTTGATTGATGAAAATATTTTCCATTATGTCATGCCCCTTCGAGATCGAAATGGAAATAAGGTACAAGGGCCAAAGATTAAACCTTAGAAATCCAGAAAAGAAATTAGAAGAAAGCAAGAAGAGATAGCATCAACAATCAACTACGTTAGAAGACTGGGAATTCAATATTGATCCTAAAGATAGGATCAAAGATAAAGTTTGCAGTCAAATACCTCAATAGAGAGAAAGGAAGGAAATCACATCTCAAGGGAACAAAAAATGAAAAGCTAAATATAGGCCTAGAATGAAATGTAGCCTAAGAAATAACCATGTAGCCTAAGACTTTTGGAGTAATCAATTCACTGATCCTATAGACCATAAGTTTTCATTATTTGAGCATTTAGAACATCAAGGGTTAGTACAACTGTCATTGGTGCGAGAGAGACCATGAAGATATGAATACAACCGTATTGGATGAGATGTAGGAAGCACACATAAGCATGAAGACATAGACATCAAGATGACCTAAACATGGTTTCCAAGTTAATGTTTTAAGATAATACAAGCAATAGACAAGGAGATAATTCTAACCTCGCATAATTGTCCAAATAAAGAGGGTCAAGGTATGTGTGGTGTTCCAATCATGATGGAGGTTCTTATCACAGACACCCAACATAGGATCATTGAAATTACACCACTAGAAAAAGTTAAAGAAAAAGAATGTTATGCCCCCAGTCATGAATCTCTAGTCAAGAAGACATCGTCGAGCGACCTTAGAAGATATAGCAAATGAAAATCAATGATACAAGACAACACACACACACAAAAAAAATAGTTCATCACAGCTCAAATTTTTTTAGTTTTCTAGTATATGATTGGGTATTGGGTGTTAAGAAAACACCTTTGTGCTAGTGTCAAAGTGCAAGTACATAGTGAATAGTGCAAGAAAGCACTAACAATTCAGATAAATGTATGATTTCCCCTAGACGATAGATAAGAACCAAGGTCAAGAAAAAGACAAGTTCCAGGCAGTGAAGATGGCACAAGGTAATGAAGAGTGAGGTGGATGAAAGGAGACAAGACCTTAGCTACACATTGATAGATGGAGCACTGATTGCAATGATTCACCACTCGGGATAGATTTTTTCTTTTTCGGATTTTTATTTTTATTTTTATTTTTTTCATGACATTTTATAATTTTTAGGATTTTTTCATGACTTTATATTCTTTTTAGAGTTTTTTTTAGGATCATAGATTGTTGTACAAGAAGAAAAGTGCTTAGTTGCAAAACCGTTGTAGAGGAAGAGTGTTGAGAGGCTCTTTGAGAACACTACCATTTGTAGTAGTAACTAGCTGAGAAGTTTTAGAAGCAGAACTAGATGTTGTAGTAATGATAAGAGGATCCAACCAATAGTGTCCAACTATTGAGAGGTCCATAGTCAAGGAATGATCATTTTAGTGAGACCCACCAATATCCTCATGGATGCACCTTAACTCTTTGTGACATTTTCCAAGTTCTAAATGCTTAGGGAGAGTGCGTTCTAGATTTCTCTTAGTCATGTTATTAGAAATGAGAAGATAATGATATGCACTTTTAGGAAAGGAAAGATGGAGTAAAGAGTGTAAAGTATGATAGACAAGGATGGTGGAATGGAGTGAGTTATGAGAATCTAGAATCTTAGATGGTAACTTTGATTTTTCTTTTATATCGAAGTCTTTTTTCTTGGGAATCCACATAGCTTTTGTTTTTTCTTTTCTTTGAGGTGATTTTGATTATAATTCTTGTAAGATAAGTTTCAAGATCCATTTTTGCTCTGATTTTCTTTTTCCTTTTGAGGGCCTTTTTGGTCTTTTGAATACTGCTTTTGTCTTTGTAGTCACATGTCAATTAGATGGGACACAGTGACTTTTAGATATGAGTGGACTTTGATTTTTGAGTTACACATGCAAGTTACCTCCAAAACACTCAAGAATTATGGATGAGTGATGTTTATATAACTGGTCTAGATGGGGAGGTTGATGGGAAGTGGGTAAGCCGCTTAATTTGGGAAGGGAGGGAGATTGTCAAATATTGTTGATGAGATTGTTGGATATTGTTGATGCATTTAATATGTTTAATCACTACATTATCTTGGTGTTGGAATTAACATTCATACTATTGTCATTTTTTTTTTTCACTGATGTCAACATATGTTTCTATAAGGAAAATAGACTGGTTATTACAGTGTACAAATACTGTACAGATGTTTCATAATGTGTGAAGTTAGTTGTGAGTACAGGAAGGTGTTTTGATCTTATATCTAAGATTGCATGATGTAATTTTGTGTATTGGATAAGTTACAAATGTTTTGGTGAAGACTAGTTACTAGACTATGACAGTGAAAGTTGACAGAGTAAGTCTCTTTGTTTTGGGTATATCTTACAAATGGTATGGATTCAGTGTATGTGAGCTTAAGGGATGACAATTAGTGTATTGAAGAATGTCCATTGGTCAATGCAATGTACAAAAATTAGGATGATGTCAATTGTGGTATGTGTTATAGAGGAGAGCTATTTGGAAGCTGACTTAAGAGATGTAGTGTGTGTTATGAATGAAAAGCTTGGATTATGGATGTCAGTCCTTAATTGATGTAATATTATTATTGCATACTTTTTTTAGATACCGTGTTTATCTTAGCAAGGAGTTATGTAATTATTTGTATATTAGGAAAGCCTATTTGGCTAACTTGATCATGAAAATGTAATAGGGTATATATGAATATCTTTTCTTTGGAAAAGATAGATGTGAGATGCATGTAATGTGAAAGAGAATTGTGGAAGGTTTGATCTTGTGTCTTCTAGATGTAGAGTAGACGATTTTGTGTACTTCATTGGAACTAATCAAGAAAAGATAGTTTCTATCGGACAGTTCACAAGGATTGTATATTTCCTCATGTACACTTGTGTTGCAAATAGTGATTTCTGAAGGTGCACTTAACCTTCTTTGGGAAGTGTTCCTAGGTAGTGAGCCTACCTCTTTTATTTAACTCCTAACAGGGTCTATCCTCTAACAAGGACTATGTACTATAATGTTTTAATCAGCTCCTAACATGGCTAGATCTTCTAACAAGGATACTATACTCTTAGTACATCATTAATGGGTGTTAATTCCCACTGGGGTTTTTTGTAATACCCTCTCCTATGGTGATACTTGGACTTTTTCTGATTTGGACATTCTATTATGATGGTTAGAACTATACATTTACATTTATGTTTTGTGGATGATGATATGTTTATCAAATGATTGATATGCTCATTTATGGTTATTATTTATATGTTCATTAAATTAGAAAACCATCTATCTTTATATGTTTTATGGAGCTAACCCAAGGATTTGAATCTAACCATTATCATGATGTTTTATGTTTCATGGATATGTGTCCAATGTGTTTTCATGACTCAGGATGAAGTCGTAGTTACTCACTTAGTTGAGGTCCACACGATGTATCTATCTTGGTCATCTACTTGCATATATCTAATTTGTATGTATATCCATATGTATATATGTATCTCTTCTTGGTGATGCAGGTTTACAGGTACCAAGTATCGTCTCCACCTGGCTTCACAGGTCTGAGCGATCCCTCAAAATCCTCAATCATTGTTGTTATTACGGAGATACCACCAAGTTCCATAGGAAGAAACTCTACCTCTAATCCTTTTATCCTTAGGTGGGGAGTTCCTGAGTCAGTCCCTTGTGTGGATGTAATATGTGATCTCTCAGTTTATTGGTTTTGTGAATCTTGTAGCTAGTTTCTTGTCTTTTGCATTCGTTGAGAATGAGGTTTTGAGTATGGTAGCTCTAACTATCTTCATGGTATGTTCAATTTTGTTAGTATATTATTGTTGTGAGTTATTGTTCATTTGAGGGTATGATTTAGTAATTTATCTTTATTAGTAACTACTATTATACTAGCATATCTCATTAGGAACGAGTTAGTATGTGATTAAATCATGTGATTTTAATAGCAATAATAATAAAGAATTTTATGGCATTATATTATAATACTCATAAAAACAAATTTCTAAGGCATTACTAATAATAAATGTTTTAATCATAGTAGTGTATGTATATATATGAAGATCATGATTATAATTGTGGATATAGTAGTGGGTTTAAATTATAATATATTTGGTTTAAATAATAATATTCCTAATATTTAAATACTTGTAATATTAAAAAAACAATTTGTCTTACTTATGGTATATGTACCATAAGCATATGGGTGCACACATATGCCTATGAATACATATATAAATAAATATATATTATTATTATTATAAAATAAATTAATTATGTGAAGGAAATTATTATACTAAGGTAAGGTTATGTTATATTTATATTTGGGTAATAACTTTGGCAAATTACCATAGTAAGTAAGTTAGTGAAACTATTCCTAAAATATGTATTATTTATTTTATCACCCTCAAATTTAGGAGACATAGATTATAGTTTTATTAAAAATTTATTTATCCCTTTACGGGAATGATTTTACAAACTGTATTGTTAACCGATAACTGGTGGATAGTTGCATCGATTGGAATACCTGTGCAACTACTCCCCAATCTATAAATAGAGGGATCTCCTATGAGAGAGGGGGTTGGATATGAATTTGGATTGAAGAAGAGATATTGTAGAGTTGAGCATTGTTTTTTGTAATGAATTATAGTTGTGAGTAGAGAATTCATTATTCTCTAAGAGTACCATTGTTGATTCGGGTAGAGGCTAGAGTTTGCATTCTGGAGGATTTGAAGGAGTGTTGGAAGAGTTTGATAGGAGTAGATTCTTCTTCATCAACCGGTCTCTGCATGACTCTAGGTTGGAATCCATCCTAAGAGATAAATTTATTTTATTGTATGAATGCTGGTGTTAAATTTGTTGAAATACTTCCATGTATATTTTTGTTTGCAGAAATTTTATACATTATTGTATTATTATATTATGTATTATTGTATTATTGCAGAAACATTTATGCATTATTGTATTATGTATTATTGTATTATTGTAGAACGTTTATGCATTATTGCACTCTGTATTATTGTAGAACGTTTATAAATTATTATTGTATAAACATTTATACAAATATAAATTGTTGTTTAAATGCCAGTCATTTTAGGATTATTTATATTTTATCTCCTGTCATCAAGCGATGTGCAAAACATTTGTATTTATTCTTCTATTGTTGAAGTATTGCTATCATTTGTAATATTCTATCATTAGTTATGATTCTGCAATTAAACCCATATTGTTGCCATTTCTAATATTCTGTCATTAGCTATCATTCTTGATTCAATCCCAAGTTAATTGTTTTGGTCTCTGGCATTTGGCCGAATTAAATATTTTGATATCTGTCATTTGCGTTTTCTGTCATAACAATTCCCTATCATTTTTCTGAGTTGCATTTTTTTTATTTAGTCCTGTGATTTAATCCCAAGTTATACTATTAGGGTTTGTTTTTGAATCTTGGGTGATTAGTATAACATTAAAGTATAAGTTATGATACTTTAATTTCTTATACTTTAATTTATACTTGTATAAAAAAATTAGGTACCTTCCGGGAAGTTTGAGATAGGTTTCAACTTCATACGAATTAAGATGTAGCTTCTAATTTTTAGAGTTTTCTAAAAATAAATCAGACTTAGTTAAATTTTAGGCATATGGAATTTTGTACAAATTATATGGAAATTTTGTATAAACTATATATATGTTCATTACTTGTTTATGGAGGTATGTGGTGCATTTAGATGCTTAAACAAGGTTAGGATGTGTGTAGGAAGCATGATTAGGGTTAGGATTGTCTAAGAGGATTAGGACCATTCTAAACATCCCTAAACATTCCTAATTTCAATAAACATCCATAAACTATCTTATTATTTTCTATTCTTTGATGCGGTTCTCAAATGTGTTTATGATGTTTTTTACTACATGTATGATGTATTTGTGATGTGTGTGTTAAGGGTAGAAAACCTAACAACACCAAGTGAGTGGCTCTCAGTGTGGGGCCAGGGCCCTAAGTGGCTAGAACTAGGATAACTGACTGAGAGTTATTTGAACAAGTGATAATTTAATTAAAACTTATGGGAATGGGTTCAAACACTAAAAAGATTAATATGTGCCTCACCCATGCCATTAGTTCTAGTAAAGGCTATAGATGGGAGTGAGAGAAGGTGCCTATGCATAGGTATGATCGAATGGTGCTTGTCTGTATGAAAGGCATTTGGTTCCGCATGTGCCTACTTGGGGGCCGGGGCCCAGAGAGGCTAGTACCAGGACAACCCAAGGGATGAGGGCTATGTGATGACACTCACTTAGGTTGTTTCTTAGAGTTTCTACCAAGCCTTAGAACCTTTGGGAAAGAATATATTCTTTGATCTTCTTTTCATTTTCTATTTGGGAAAGGTTACCCAACCCTAGGTATGGCCTAGCTATTCCTTCTTTGTGGACCTTGGTGTTTATCTCCTAGCATGGGGGAGTGGGCCTTTTGGTATCCACGTGGTTGGGTGGTAAATATTTTTATCAAAGTATCTTTTGTAGATGTAGTGCTTATGGATTCATGCTTGCATAGTGTTCCAGTTTTGAAGAATGAAGACTTGTATTTATCATTTATGATGTAAAATTATTGTTACCTCCCAAGGGGAGATGAATGTAATGTAATCATTAATGTATTTCAAAATTTTGTATTTAGAAGGGGTGGACTTAGGAAAAGGGAAAAGGGAAAGCATGAACTTTACGTATAAGATGTATGTTGGAAAAGAAAAAGATTTTGTAAAAATTTCAAGTAAAGTAGTATGTTTCTTATTATTGTTGATTAAGTGAAAAGCTATTGAAAAACAAATGTAATATTTTCAATGTATCAAATGTTTAGATGATTATGTTACATGGTATTAATGCATTCATAAAGGATACTTAGGAAAATAGATGGGTTTAAATGGGAAATTAAAATGGAAGTAATTTGCATTGCTTTATAAAGAATCATCAAATGATATGATGTAGTTTTCTTTGAGAAGTAAATCTTGTTGTTAGTATACTAAATAGAATTAAATGAGTTGTGCATTAAGTAGAAAGGAACCTTGGAGGAATCTAAGTTAATCTATGGTTTGTTTATATACTTCCTTTAAAAATTCAAAAAATTTCATAAATCATTACTTAGGTTTTCTTTTACAAAGAGAATCTTTTCTCTCTTCCTCAGTTCCCTTGCAGGGCATGACATTTTTACCTTTAACAGGGTTTCCCCAACACCAAAATATTGTGTTATTGTGTTGGCATTCATTGTGTTCATTTTATTTAGAATTTTTTCTACTTAAAAGTTTAAAGTTTAATATTTTATCATATAAATTATTCACCCCCCCTCTCATTTATATTGGTGGATTGTTATTCCTAACAATTGGTATCAGAGCTTCTGATCCTTAGAGATAAATATTAACCACTTGAGGTGATCTTGGAGATGGCATTCTATAGGAAGGATAGTCCAAATTTTGATCTTGAAAACTTTGGCAGTTGGAAGAACAAGATGCGAACTCATTTTCTATGTTTGGGTATTGACTACTAGATGATTACAAAGAATCAGATGGCTATGAAGGATGAGGATGAATTGGAAAAAAATTTTGATGATGATAAGAAGGTATTTTCATATAACATGGTCATAAGGGAAGCACTAATCAGTGCACTCTCTGAAGGTGAATTTACTGAGGTGAAAGATCTGGATTCTACACACAAGATTTGGACAAGATTAGAAGCACTATATGAAGGAGACAAGTATACCAAGCAAGAAAAGTTGCAGAACTGGAAGACAAGATTGGAGAAGCTGTAAATGAAGGATGATGAAATCATTAGGGCTTATGTACAAAGAGTTACAGAGGTTGTGATTGGAATCATAAATTTTGGAGGCACTTATGAAGAAGAATTCATTGCAAAGATCCTTAGATCTTTAACACCTTCTTACAAGACTAAAGCTCTGACTATAGAAGAGATTATACCTTTGACTCCAAACTTTAAAAGAGAAATGTTTATTGCAAAGCTAACTACTTTTGAAGCTACAGAAATGGGAGATTATGTACCTAAATTTGAGACAACATTTAAGGCATCTACACAAAGAAAGATAATGTATGCACTTTTGAGCACTAGCAGTGAGAACTTAAAAGAAGAGCTTGGTGAGTATGTTGAAGAATTGGAATAGATTCAAGTTGAAGAAAGAAAGCTAGATGAACATTTTGCATTGATCACTAGAAGAGAAAAGAGAGGTAAGGGTAAATTTGAAGGAAAGTCGCCTTTGAAATTTTTTTCATGCAATAAGATAGGTCACTTTGCATCTAGATGTCCTACAAGAGTTCCTAAGCATGAGCCTAAATTTTTTAATTCTAAGTATTCAAAGGATAAGTAATGTTATTATGCTAGTGAAGGATTGTCATTATGAGGAGATTGGATTTATAGCCATTAAGGATGAAAAACTAGTACTTGAAGAAAAATCTTTAGTATCTCATGTTGATAATAAATCTGAATGGGTCATAGAAAGTGGTTGTTCACATCATATGACTATAGATAGAAACAATTTTGTTAAACTGAACAAATATGATGGTGGTGTTGTGAGATTTAGAGACAATGTTCCTAAACCTATCATAGGAGTAGGATTTATTTCTTTAAATGGAAAGACTAATACTGATAATGTATTTCTTGTTGATGGACTTAAGCATAACTTGTTGAGTGTTGGATAGGTGATGGAAAAAGAGTTTCAATTACAATTCATTGATAGTAAATGCTTAATCAGAAGTAAGGAAGGAAAGCTAATTACAACTGGTACTAAATCTAGAGGTGATGTATTTGAATTAAATATATTTGGAGCCTCTTGTTTTGTTGTGAAGGTAGATGATAGTTGGTTATGGCACAAAAGTTTTTTTCATGTCTATTTTGATAACAATGTGAAGGCAAGTTTGACTAATGTAGTAAGAGACCTACTGAAAATTGTAAAGCCATCTAACACTATGTGCAGAGAATGTGTTATGTGAAAATAAACTAGAAGCAGTTATAAAAGTAAATCATATACAACAAAAGAAAAGTTGGATCTGGTACATACAAACCTATGTCGACCTACAAGGACAAGATCATACTATGATGAAAGGTATTTTATACTTTTTGTTGATGACTTTTCTAGAATTGATGTGAGTCACTTATTTGAAAGAGAAATCAGAAGCATTTGACAAATTCAAGATATTCAAAGTAAAAGTAGATAATGAATCAAATCTAAAGATAAAATGTTTGAGGTTAGACAGAGGTGGAGAGTTTACTTCATATCTATTCAATTCATATTGCAAAGAGCATGGAATACAAAGACAAACATCTGCTCCTATGACTCCATAGCAAAATGGGATAGCAAAGCAAAGGATAGAACAATACTTGATGCTACTAGGAAAATGTTGATTGAAGGAAATGTATCTCATATACATTGGAGAGAAGTTGTTGGGAATGCAGTATACACTTTGAATAGATTCAAATTAGAGAAGGTACAAGTAAGACTCCTTATGAACTATGGTTTGATCATACTCCTAGTGTGAAATATTTTAGAATATTTGACCTAATAAATGCTATATCAAAAGAGATGATGAAATAGGAAAATTTGATGCTATAAGTGATGAAGGAATATTTCTTGGTTTTTCCACTAAAAGCAAGGCTTATATGTAATGCCCAAAAGTTTGGGTCAAAACACAACCAACAAATTTTTTTTAAAAAGGTTAAAAGTTCCACGTTTAAGATGCGGGTAAGAGGAGTCAACGACGAGGTCACAAAAGATTCAGGTGATCAACCTCAACAATGTTGTTTTTCCAAAGGATGCTAGTTGAAATTTCAATATAAGAAGAATTCGTTAATCATCTTAACGATCAATTTCGTCAATCGTCAATCTATTAATCTTATAGATTATCCAAGAGTAAAAGAAGATTTATTTAATAACATTATTATATATATAGATTAACCATTTTCCCATATATATAAATCAAGTCCAATTTTGATTATTATAATTAGATTATCAGTTTATGAAAATATTGAATATAAAAAGTAATAATCGTTTACACCAATATCCGTTGCAAAATGAATATATACCAATTCAATTAATAATTACAACATAACAATTGATTAATGAACTTGTTAACTATTCAATAAATTTAAAGAAAAACATTAATTAATGATATATATTCAAAGATTATAATTAAATAATATATATGAAATTAATTAATAATTATAATATATTAATTAATTAATATAATTATTAATTAGTTAATATACTATAATATATGAATTAATATTATATACATGCTATAACATTAGCACATGGTACCATAAATAATAACAAAATAAATAATTTAAACATTGCTAAAAATAAAGACTAACTACTAATATTAACAAAACATTAATCTCATATAAAAATAATTAACTAACAACCTAAACTGACTTATCTAAATACTAACCTACTCACTAATATAATCATCCTACCAAGTCAACTAGCCTATCTCCCTACTCTTTAGCACCCTAGAAATCTATCAAATCTTCCCCTCACTCCACTTACCATCACAAAGGACAAGGGAGGGGTGCGCAATTTAAGAGAGGGGAGGAAATTTATTTCAAATTTTCAAACTTCCCCAAAAGCCTGCACCCAAACCAGCGCTTGGAAAGAGGAGAGGCATGGGGAGTAAGTAGGAAGTGGGTCCCACCACTTACTCTTGTCCAAGGGAAGCACCATTCACATTTTAAATTAATTGCTAGGCATGGGCTAGCAAAGACATGCGTAGGTTTTGGAGACTAAAAGGTAAGAGCATTTAGTAAAAGGTAAGAGATGACAGCAAAAGGACAATTTCTTGTCCAATGAAATTGGTTTCAAACTTAACAAAGACTTTTCATCCCTATGCATGCGCTAGTTTTCAAAGGAAGAGATAAATGCATTAAAAGTAATGCAGACATATAATATTAAATGCCAAATGGGTTTCCCATGCTGTCCAAAAGTTTATTCAAACATGACATAAGCTAGACAGAGCATTAATTCAAATGCAGACCAAAATAATTTAATGCAAGGAAGTGCTACCATACCCTGCGCCAAATTGGGGAAGAGTTATGAGAGTGCAAAATATAATAAATATTTTATTGTAAGGGAAACTAGTGGGTAGATTATATTGTTTTATATTGACTGTGGTATGGATTTTGTATGGGATTTTTATCCCATACAAAATCTATAGAGCATTTTGCTCTCTAAAAATCTGGAGAGTGCTATTTTGCTATAGCACTATTTTTACAACTTCTTGCTAGTTATGAGTAGTAAAACATAGTAAATTTGATAATTTCTTTAATGTATTAAGGAGTTTATGAATTTAAATCTGATAGTGTATCATGCAAAGATGAATATAGATTGAATGTTAATCGTATGAGATTTCAACATAGTAAACTAATATGATCATTTGTTCTCAGTTATTTTATTTCAATTTAAAGAACTAGAAGTGTGATATACTAATCTATCAAATTGAAATAATTAGTTCTCTATTGAATGAACTATAGTGATAGGAATTTTCTCAAATTACATAACTACATTCTATTGTTTCTACAACAATATGAAATAATAAGTTATCAACTTCAAATCTGAAGAGGTAAAGAGAGGTAATAATTTCTTTTTTTTGTTTGCAATTCTTTAATCAAATGCTTACAATAAACTCCATAAGATATCTACATTGAATTGGTTACTATCTTCTCTTTGGAATAACAAAGAACACATCATATATTATCTTTCTCTTCTTTCAAAGGAGTAAGGTAAAATTGATCATACCATTACATCATTTTCATTGCAACTTCAAATAGAAAGAAGAATGCATTTCAAGTATTCCACATCTTTTACTCCAATACATTTACATAAACATCAAATAAGATTACATCTTCATAGTTACAATAAAGCATTGCAAATTGCTAATGCCACACAATGGGAGATCAAATAAGTAACAGTCTCTCATCTATTTCATCTTCACAATAGCTCCAAGTAAAAAGCATTTCAATCTCTTTTACAACAATAGAAGTCTAAATACAAAGAGAGATTTCACAAAGGAATGAATGAGTTGTCTTCTCACAACCACCCAAAAGATGAAAACCTCCATGATAGCTCCTCTTTGAGCTTCCACAAATCTGCAAATATATACAAGGCAAGGGAATGACCATGGGAGCTCACCTCCCATCCTAGGCCTCTCATGAGGCCACCCCCGAGCTTGGGGAAACCACAAAGAATAGGATACATATGCAAACACAAGCACTCACATGAAATCAAACAAAGAGATCCCGAAATCCCCTCAAGGATAAAACATAGGATCGAATCCAATCCTTTAATGGGGTGAGAGTGGGCAAAACTCATGGAGAAGCCAATGCCATAATAAGGCCACACATGGACCACAATAAACAATGTTAAGGGCCACACATGGACCACAATAAATGATGTTAAGGGCCACACATGGACCTCCATAACAACGTATCACATATCAATGGCACACAAGGCCAAATCCCTCCTTATACCCCCAAAAATGCCTCTTGGGCTTCAAATGCAAAGGCTACTTGGGGACAACACACCCAAGCTTATCCTTCCCCACACATGGAGGAGACTCTACACATGGAGTTGCCTCCATTCCCACACCCCCTCTTGGTTTCTCTTCCCTCCCAAGGGTGATTGAGCCAAGAGTAAACAACCCAAAATCATATCACAAAAGAAAACACAATACCATTTCATGCTCTCACCATGACCAACCATGGGGAGCTAAAACACTTAACAAAATTTACAACTACAAGATTCATCTACAACAAAATGAAAGAGATGAAGAGCAAGATCCTCCAACCTATGATCCAATGCAAAATGATGAAGTTTTGAGCCTTCTCCTTCTTCTATCCTTAGCTTTCTCCTTCTCCAAGTTTAGTGGTCTCTAAAGGTAGAGAGTGGGTGAACAACCCAAACCCCTCTAAAAGTTCTACTAAAAAGGGACCCCCCACCAACTCTCCACAACCCTCATTAAGATGGTCCTAGAAAGTACTTATGGGTCCATGATGCAAGTTGCAATTTCGTTCAAGATTAAATGGGCACTATTGGAGGGGACAAAAGGTCAAAATATGGCTTCTCCCATGCTAAAATTACCCCTAACCTATGGGTACAAGGAATGGGCTACCTAAAAATGCATGAAACTACCCCCTAGGGTCCCATTTAACCCTCCAAAAACCATGGTTCAGTTTATGCACGAAAATGTAAGGTATGACTTCACTTAGGGGTCCTAAGACAAGAGGATGCACTTAGAATACCCCCTCGAGGAAGCTTCTAGGACTTTCTCTCACACTCCAATCACACGACATACCTTAGTTAACAAATAACTATAGTGCCAAGTGACACTCACATAATTAACATCACAATTAAGGTATGTCCAACATATTACAACACTTAACAATCCTACACATACATTCACATTACGGTTACAAAATAAAACACTTCACAACGAGGCACTGGTCTCTTCAATAGACGGGGCCTTGGCTTTACTAATATCACAAGCATTCAATGTGGTTTCCCTGAATGTTTCCATGGTCCTTCCACCTGCAAAACCTAAATGCAGCATCAGTAATTCAAGGAAGAAAACCATCATATATAAACATACAAGATGTAATATCCTCACATTAATCTTAACTCAATTGCATACAAGGAATCATACAAAAAGTAATGATCTAACACAATTCAATTGAACATTCAATCACATAGAATGAAATGTCATAATTCAATTGTCTGGACATAATCATATAGGATTCAATAATCACATCAAGTAAATTTAGTTTGCATAATTCAATTTCATAATTCAATTGCATTTCTAATGCATACTAATCTCGTAATTCAATTGAAATCATGATCATCAATAATCTAACACCTTCATAAGGTAATCATCAATTACTCATAACCTCAATGCAGTGAAGATGTCTAACATGATATTCATTTGCAACATAGAATTCAATCTCATTCTTACAATCACTTTCTCATAATTCATAATTCAATGCATACGTCTAATCACTTTCATATAGTGCATAATTCAAATGCATATAATTTTATACGCACAAGTTATTATTTCTACTACGTAATCAAAGTCACATAAAGTACAGTGCCCTCATATAGATCATAATCCAAATGCAGGCTTGCAAACATATAGAATACATTCATTATTTCAATTCAATTCAATAATTCGATTGCATAACTCCATAGTACTCCTAATCCCAAGGATTCTCAATTTTCCTTAGCATAGTATTTAAGATAAATCGATGGTTCAATATCGGTAAGGGGTAACCATATTCGTCGGGTCCTATAAAATTCTTATCACAAGTATGATTAAATTTCCTAATCTAGGAAAACAAAATGTAGAATAATCCTATTAGTCTAGGATCTAACAAATCCTTGTTTAGTGTTCTAATAATATCGCAAAAACATCACTATGGTATAGCCATATAATACATCATCAAAGCATTACTCAATGGAACCTTGATAGTCTTTCTGGATCTGTGATCCGCAGGGTAACATACTGCATCCAAGATTCACTTACACAATTAATAACCTAGAGATATCTCCTCTATCATAGCAACAATTAATTGATAGGTACTGATATGAAGGTACAATATATAGGTCTATCCCGGGGTACAATTCTGTTAGGGATTTACCAATCATCCAGATACTACATAACCCCTTAATCCTCCGACATCGAAGTGTCGAGGAAAAGGTGGAAATGGGGTGGGCCTTACATTATAAATGTTTTAATCTAAGATTGAGAAAGATAATTGCATGTAAAAATGTGAGGATATATGAGAAGTTTCAAATACAAGAGAATGTATGATTGTAATCAGAATACAAAGATCAAAGAGGCTATTGCTATAGAAGAAGAAGAAAATGTTGAGAGTGAATGTGAAAATGAGATTTTTGATGATGATACAAATGAGGCTATTGAGATTCCTAAGACTCTGAGGTATGTAAAGAAAGATCATCCTGAAAATCAGATTATTGGTAATGCAAGTCAAGGAATAATGACTAGATAAGGACTTTATAATCGTTTTAAAGTTTTTTTTAGGATCATAGATTGTTGTACAAGAAGAAAAGTGCTTAGTTGTGGAACTATTATAGAGGAAGAGCATTGAGAGGCTCTTTGAGAATACTACCATTTGTAGTAGTAACTAGCCAAGAAGTTTCAGAAGTAGAACCAGATGTTGTAGTAATGATAAGAGGATCCAACCAGTAGTGTCCAACTATTGAGAGGTCCATAGTCAAGGAATGATCATTTTAGTGAGACCCACCAATATCCTCAAGGATGCATCTTAACTCTATCACATTTCCCAAGTTCTAAATTCTTAGGGAGAGCGTGTTCTAGATTTCTCTTAGTCATGTTATTAGAAATGAGAAGATACTGCTATGCACTTTTGGGAAAGGCAAGATGGAGTGAAGAGTGTAAAGTATGAGAGGCAAGGATGGTGGAATGGAGTGAGTTATGAAAATCTAGAAGCTTGGATGGTATCTGTGATTTTTCTTTTATATCCAAGTCTTTTTGCTTGGGAATCCATGTAGCTTTTAATCTTTCTTTTGTTTGAGGTGATTTTGATTGTAATTCTTGTAAGATGTGTTTCAAGATCATTTTTGCTCTTATTTTATTTTTCCTTTTGAGGACCTTTGTGGTCTTTTGAATACTACTTTTGTCTCTGTAGTCACATGTCAATTAGATGGTACATGGTGACTTTTAGATATGAGTGGACTTTGATTTTTGAGTTTCAAATCCAAGTTACTTCCAAAAAACTTGAGAATTATGGATGAGTGAGGTTGATATGACTAGTCTAGATGGAGGTTGATGAGAAGTGGGTAAGCCGCTTAATTTGGGAAGGGAGGGATATTGTTGGATATTTCTTATGAGATTGTTGGATATTGTTGATCCATTTAATATGTTTAATCACTACATTATCTAGGTGTTGGAATTAGCTTTCATAATATTTTAATTCATGTTTTGTTACTGATGTTAGCATATGTTTCTATAAGGAAAATAGACTGGTTATTACAGTGTACAAATAGTGTATGGATGTTTTAGAATGTGTGAAGTCAGTTGTGAGTACAAAAAGTTGTGATCTTATATCTAAGATCGCATGATGTAATGTTGTGTATTGGGTAAGTTACAGATTTTTTGGTGAAGACTAGTTACTAGACTATGACAAAGTAAGTCTCTTTACTTTGGGTATATCTTATAGACAGGTATGGATTCAATATATGCGAGATTAGTGTATTGAAGAATGTTCATTGGTCTACGCAAGGTACGAAAAGAAGGATGACATCAGTTGTGGCATGTGTTCTAGAGGAGAGCTATTTGGAAGCTGACTTGAGAGATGGAGCATGTGTTATGAATGGAGAGTTTGGATTACAGATGTCAGTCCTTAATTGATGTAATATTATTGTTGTATACTTTTTTAAGATATCTTGTGTATCTTAGCATGGAGTTATGTACTTATTTGTATATTAGAGAAGCCTATTTGGCTAAGCTGATCATGAAAAATGTAATAGGGTATATATGTAAGATCTTTTCTTTGGAAAAGATAGATGTGAGATGCATGTAATGTGACAGAGAATTGTGGAAGTTGCGAGCTTGTGTCTGTTGGATGTAGATAAGAGGATTGTGTGTACTTTATTGGAACTTATCAAGCAAAGATAGTTTCTATCGAATAGTTCATAAGGATTATGTATTTCCTTGTATACACTTTTGTTGTGAATGGTGAGTTCTGAAGGTGGACTTTACCTTCTTTGGGTAGTGTTCCTAGGTAGTGAGCTACTTTTTTTATTTAACTTCTAATAGGGTATGTCTTGTAACAAGGACTATGTACTGTAATGTTTTAATCAGCTCCTAACAAGGCTAGGTCTTCTAACAAGGATACTATACTCTCAGTACATCATTAGTGGGTGCTAATTCCCACCGAGGTTTTTACCTTTAACAGAGTTCCCCTGAAACCAAAATATTGTGTTATTGTGTTGGCATTCATTGTGTTCATTTTATTTGGAATTTTTGATACTTAAAAGTTTAAAGTTTAATATTTTGTCATATAACTAATTCACCCCCCCCTCTCAGTTATATTGCTAGACTATTATTCCTAATAGAGATAAGGGGTTAATGGGTTCAAGTGAAAAGATATCAGTATCATCTTCATCATTCATTAATGAATTGAATAGATCAATAAAATTATCTTCCATAAAATGTTGTCAATCATGAGTTGTCCTAGAAGAGTTAGATGAGTTTAGAGGAGTATTATGTGAGTCGAATTGAGATGGTCAATTCTAAGAGCTAGGCTCTTCCTCAAGTGATAAGAGTGCATGAATGGGAACCATTTCAATCTAGGATCTTCCTATATTCAATGAAGCTATGACAATATGGGGTCTTATGTACCCATGATTTCATGGAGAATTTGAAGTGTTGTTTGAAATAGATGGCCTAGGAGCTGTAGGAATGACTTCCACAGAAGGATTGAAAGGATCGTCATCAGTTTCTAGATCTTGAGATTTGAAAATTTCTCCTCTTTCAAAGTTGGTGAGAGGATAATATCTATGTATGATGTCAAATGGTATATCTATAGTAGCATCAATTAAGGAATCCCACTCATATTCATTTGATTCTACCTCATTATTGTGATACTATCTGATGTAGTCAGTTAGAGACATTGTGGGAGGTAGATTTTCTTCATCGCTATCATTTATCATAGGAAGTGTATTCTCAGTAGCAAGAACTTTCTTAATAGAAGGATCAGCGAAGTTCTCTAGAATTGGCATACCCTGAGGCATATCCAATATGTGGGAAATGTCGGCTAGTTTCCCCCAATCAGGATCAGTAGTATGTTTAGTAGTTGGAACAATATTTTCCTAGGTAGGACTAGGGTCACGTCCTTGAGGTACTTGAGTAGGTAAGTAAGGCTCTCCTTGATAATCTAGATTAAAATTTTGAATGTGTAGGAGCATTTCATAAGTCATAAGTTGAATTTTTACTTTGTCCTCATATTTCGAGTCCTCATGTGCATTAGTGCTACTTCTAGGTTTTCTAAGCTTGTGTTCGTGATAACCAACACCAATTTTTTTCATTAGGGTCTTTGAATTTAGCATGTATAGGTTCAAGAAGACCTTTATCTTTCCCAAGATAACTTATCCCATCATGTCCCATATTTTTCATAAGATGATAGCCATACCATATTTTCAGGATGAGATTTTAGTATTTTTATCCTATAGTTCATACTTTTTGTTCTTGAAGAGTGAGGTCACATTTTCCTCCATTTCCAATTCTAGTAGAATTGTATCCTTGATCATCCCAATACCTTTATGAATAAAATGTGTTGAAGTTAAGAGAGATTATTTATTGTATGATTTTGAAGAGAGAGGTAAGGTGTCCACTTGATAGGTTCCCATGCTAGTAGGTTTGATAAGTATTCTTTTTCCATGATTTGATAGAGATTATGTTTTAGGAGGTGATCCTTATTTGTTGTGAGGAACCATTCGATCTAACTGTTTAGGATTATTAGGAGCATATGTTGATTCTAGAGGAATAGTGACCTCAATTCTATCATGAGGCAATTTAATGTAGCGATGGTATGTTGAAGGGATTGCTTGCATATCATGTACCTAAGGACAACCCAAGAGTATATTCTAAGCCAAATGAATATCTAGGAGTTGGCAGATGATATTTTTTTGAACATGAACCACTTTGATTGGTAAGACTACCATTCCTTTAGAAGAGAGCTCCTCTTTGTCATATTTTTTAATTGTTATCTTTCATCTAGGATTGACAACATGTTTAGAAAACCAAAGAGCTTTCACTAGTTTAAAAGTATAGATGTTCAAACTCATGCCTCCATCTATCAAAATGCACTTGACTCTAAATTGTTGAATGGAGACTTAAATGTGAAGGGGTTGATTAGGAGGGTGACTGGCAGAGATGTCATCTTTTTCTGAGAAAGTGAGAGAAGGAGGTGAAGTGAGGTGTTTGACCATAGACTGGAACTTATCGACATCTAGGTCCCTAGGAAGATTTGTTTCAAGAAGGGCTTGATTAAGAATATTCTTGTGAGAAGGAGAGATATCAACTAGCTCAAGCATTGAGATCTGAGTTGTAGTGTGTTGAATTTGGTTAACCGAATTAAGATCTTGTGCAGTTGACAAGGTAGCGGGTTCAATTATTGAAGTCTTCTTAGGAGAAAAGGAGGAAGATAATTCTTCTCCTGATGAAGCCTAAGAGCTAGTTGCCATGTTAGGTGATTCAACCTTAGCTTTACCTTTATCATTATTAGAAGATTCAAGCCTTTTGATCACATTGTCATCATTAGCATAAGTGTAGGAAACTTTATTATCCTTTTCTTTGGAAGATTCTCCTTTTCAAATTTAGGGAAAGGCTCTTTGAAAGCCTTATGATCATTGTTTTCTTGTGGGGAGTCAGCCACAATAGTCTCATTTTCAATTAGCTCCTGAATGATGTTTTTGAGTTTCATGCATTCATTGGTTTTATGGCCTCTGTTACGATGATAATTACAATAGTGGTTTCCATTCCACCATTTAGGCTTGATTTTAGAATCGTAAGGTCATGAATTATCAAGTAAGGTAATGATCTTGTTAGTGAGAAGATTCTTTGAATAATTCTCAAGTGATTCTCCAAGAGGATTGAAGTCTCTTTTAGGCTTAGGAGCCCAAGGCTTAGCAGTTTTATCTTTTACAATAGTAGATAGATTGAATGATGGCTCTTTGATAGTGATAGATTATGAAGTTGAGGCCATGATTCTGTCATTGATGACATCCTTAGTTTTTTCCATAATTTTCTTTTATCTCTGTTAGCTTGTTTATTAAAAGAGAATTTAGATTGAAGAATGACATCACCCTTACAGACAAGAACATCCTCTATGAAAATAGATGTTTCAACCAGTTTGTCGAATGAAGCATGAGTTTGCATCTGTAATGCATAGTTCATTTCAGGAACTAAAGATTTGATAAATATGTCAATATTCTCAGTCTTAGGAATTTTTCAAGGATAGTGATAATATAGCTTCCTCCATTGTTGAAGAAATACCAAAAATGATTCACCTTGATGTTGTTTTATGTTACAAAGATCAAGCATGGTGATAGCATGTTGAATGTTATAGGAATATTGTTGGATAAATTGTTGCACCAACTGGTCAAAAGATTTGAGAGGGGGAGATAGTTTGGTGAACCACTCCAAAGATAGACTACTAAGACTCCTAGGAAAGAGTTGTTAGGAATATCCCCAAGAGATAACTGAGAGGGGGGGTGAATCATTTATCTACAAGATTCAATTCTTTATCTAATTAAGTACATAAGAACATTAAGCACATACACAATAAGATAAAACTTAACACAACACCATAACTTTGGTTATAGGGAAACCCAAATAGGTAAAAACCCCAGTGGGAATTAGCACCCACTATAAATTTCACTAGAGTATAATGATCCCTATTAGAAGATCTTACAACCCTGTTAGGAATTGATCTTTACAATGCATTAAGTACATTGATCTGGTCAAAGATTGGACCTTGTTAGGAGTCTTTTACAATTAACCCTATTAGGGGTGAGGACACACTGTTTGAGATCTCACTAATTAAATGGTGAAGGATAAAACATTATCCATAACAAATACACATTATATTTGGATCTTGGTGAACTGTTGGCTCAATACTTTGCACCTTCTGCTCTACTCTTCTCTTTCAACTTTCTTCCATCCTTAGCAATCACAACTGACCATATATAAGTATCTTTCTCCAAATGATATAATCAAGTTGGCCTTTTAGGACTTCCTTGAAATCATATTAGATAAAAAATATAACTCTCCAACAATATCACCAATGGCTATACTAAGCACGCAACACAAATTAGGACCGCGCAACTCAATATGCATAGACACGTCACTTCACACAGTGGGCTCCACTAAATTAACTGAAACTTTCTTCTCTTGTTGAAATACATTATGCACTCTTAACAAAATATTCTTAACTCATCACTAAACACAAAACCAAACACGCATATCAAAATTATAGGTGCAACTACTAAAACAATATAAACAATGTTGGCTCCATCAAATAAACTCAAGAAACTATAACTAGCAACTAGAAACATCATAACTCAACTTGTACTACACAATTGACTCTGTGTCCATGAAAATATCTTCACTAACATGTCTAAAACATAAATATAAATGTGCAAGTCTTCATCATAACCATACTACAAATCACATACAGAACTCTTCATGGGACACTGTCAGGAACACTACTTAAAAAAACTGCTACACAACTGACTACACTCAAAATCAACCTCTACGCTTATGATATCATGTTGATAACATATCTAGACAAAATATACTCAAGGATCCATACATAATAATTCCTCACACAGTTCTTACCATATGTTGTCATCAATGACAAACATACAGTCAACACTGGCTTGCTGGCAAATCCCCAACAATCTCCCCCTTTGGCATTGATGGAAACATATGGAATGGAAAAAACCACCAATCCAAATGTAAAATTATTTTATAATGTTCTCCATTTTCTAAAAAAAACTACCCCAAGGATGGATCCTCCATCTACTATTGAATGATCTGAATGTCAACTGCTATATACTCCCCTTACTAATACTTACTCTCCCTTTCTAGAATATACTCACTCCTTTCTAGATTAAAACAAATGTTTTGTTTTTCATGACTATATACTCACTCCCCCTTTGACATCAATGGAAAAGGGTGCCAAGAAAAATAAGCATTGGTACTACTCCTCAAGTAGTGTAGTCAATTATTCATCAGTCACTGAGGACTGATGTACTCCTGCAAACTATAATCAAATTCAAGGAAGGGAATTACTCCCAGCTTCTCCCTAAGATACTCAAATGTATCCTTAGGTAAAGGCTTTGTGAATATGTTTTCTAGCTATTCTTTTGTACTCACATATTAATCCAATTTTACTTATTTCTCTACAACTTTCTCTTTTAGGAAGTGATCTTTTATCTCAATGTGTTTTGTCTTTGCATGCATCACAGGGTTCTTTGACATATTGATAGTGCTAGTGTTATCACAATCAACAACAATAGGATAATCAATCTGAATTCCAAAATCTTTTATCATCTTCTTGATCCACACAATTGTAGAATAATTTAATGTTGCTACTACATACTCTGCTTCTATTGTTGATTGAGAAATACAATTATGCTTCTTGCTTCTCCAAGTAGAAAGTATATCTCCAAGAAATACTACTCCTCTTGATGTGCTCTTTCTGTCATCCACACAACCTAGCCAATCTACATATGTATACACATGAAGTTCTACATTTTCTAAATTAGGATACCATAAACCATAATCTATAGTTCCCTTCAAATATCTGAATATCCTCTTTGCTGCCATAAGATGACTTTGTTTAGGTTATGTTGCAAATCTTCCAACAATACCAATTGCATTAAAAATATCAGGTCTAGATTGAGTTAGATACATGATTTTACCAATCATAGACTTATATAGGGTTATGTCTATTATTGTAGAATCATCTTCTTTTGAAATCTTGCATCCTATTATCATAGGGGTACTTACTGGCTTGTAATCATCCATCTTGAATTTATTCAATATCTCATACACATACTTAGACTGATTAATGAAAATTCCTTTGTCTGTTTGTTGCACATTTAGTCCCAAAAAGTACTTGATAGGTCCAATCATGCTCATCTCAAATTTTCTCTGCATCTCTTTAGCAAATTCTGCACTAAGCTTGTCATTACCTCCAAAAATAATATCATCAAAAAAATAGCAACTAACAATAATCCTTTAGGTGTCTCTCTTATGAATAAGTTACAGTCTGTTGCTCCTTTCTTGAATCCAATCTTAGTCAAGTAACCATCTAGGCTTTTATACCATGCTCTAGGGGCTTTCTTAAGTCCATAGAGGGCTTTCTTTAGTCTGCATACCATATCAGGTCCATCTGATAAATTAAATCTTTTAGGATGCTCTATGTATACGTCTTCCTTCAATTCTCCATTCAAGAATGTTGACTTGATATCCATCTGATATACTTTGAAGTCTTTGAATGTAGCATAGGCTAGAAATAACTTTATGGCTTCCAATCTACTTATAGGCAAAAATGTATCTGAATAATCAATTCCTTCTCTCTGTGCATATCCTTTGCATACTAGTCTTGCTTTGTTCCTTATGAATGTACCATCTTCATTTATCTTGTTTCTGAATATCCACTTGGTTCCAATCACATTCTTGTCACTATGTCTAGGGACCAATTCCCATGTGTCATTCTTAATTATTTGATCTAGCTCTTATTTCATTGCTTTATGCCATTCTAAATCATTACATGCATCATCAACACTTAAGGGTTCAATTTGTGAAAGTAAACATATCGCTTCATCAACTGTTGAAATTTTTGCCTTTGATCTTGTCATGACCTTGTTGTTCTAATCTCCAATGATATATTCTTTTGAATGGTATCTAGATGTGAACTTTGGAACATTAGGTGTGACTCTCTCATCTACCTTCTTTTATTCTTCTTCACTTGTTTTAAGATCATTGAATAAAACATCAATGTTGTCAAAGATTTTTTCAACTACTTCTCTAGTGGTAGGTCTAGGTTCTTCTTCAATCATAGGTGCATAATCATGATATCTCTATTGAATCATAAAATTTTCATCAATCTTTACATGAGCACTTTCAATGATCTTCTTCAATCTTAAGTTAAAACATCTATAAGCTTTGCTTTTAGTAGAGTAACCAAGAAAAATACCTTCATCTCTTATTGCATCAAACTTGACAATAGCTTCATCTCTCTTGATGTAGCACTTTCTTCCAAAGATTTTGAAGTATTTCACTATAGGTACATTATCAAACCATAGCTCATAGGGTGTCTTGCCTACACCCAGCCTTAATTAGATTCTATTCATAGTATAGACTGTTGTATTGACCATATCTCTCCAATAGGTGTGTGCAATGTTTCCTTAAATCATGATAGTGTGTGTTGTGCCAACTATGATCCTGTTTCTTCTTTCTACAATTCCATTCTGTTGAGGGGTTCTAGTGCACTTAGTTGTCTCATTATCCCATGTTCTTCGTAGCACTCATAAAATCTATCAAAGGTGAATTCGCCTCCTCTATCTGATCTTAGATATTTTATCTTTAATCCAACCTCATTTTCAACTTTAGCTTTGAATATTCTGAGCTTCTCAAATGCTTATGATTTGTCTATTAAGAACGTAGCCCACATCATTCTAGAATAATCATCAACAAAAAAACTAAAGTACCTTTCACCATAGTATGATCTTGTTTGAGTTGGTCCACATAGGTCTGTATGCACTAGATCCAATTTGTTCTCTACTAAATTATGCTTGCTTCTGAATGAATTCCTCACATGCTTTCCCATCACACATTCCCTGCATATTATATCAACTAGTTTTGCAATGCTAGGAAGGTCTAGAACTACCATTACATTGTTTATCTTTACTATGTTGTCAAAATTGATGTGACATAGTCTTTTGTGCCATAACCAACTGTCATCTACTTTAGCAACAAAACAACTTGCTTTTGAATTAAGCTGAAAAACATTACCTTTTTTTCTGTGAACTTGATGCAATCATTTATCCTTCTTTGTTATTAATGATGTACTTGTTGTTTTTGAATTCCAACTGATATTCTTTTTCAAGCAACTGTCCAACACTAAGTAAGTTGTGTTGCAAACCATCAATATATAGAACATCATTTGTGTTATTATTTCCATCCAAAGTGATAGCTCCTCTACCTATGATAGGTTTAGGAGTGTTGTCTCCAAATTTAACCATGCCACCTTTGTACTTATCCAAATGAATAAATCTATATTTTTCTCCTGTCATGTGTTGTGAACAATCATTGTCAATGATCCAGTCTGTCGTGATGTTTTCTTGAGAAATTAATGCTAGCTCTTGTGCTTTCCTCTCATCTTCCTTATCCATTTCATCAAACATTCTTTCCATCTCTTCAATAGAAATGAATCCTATCTCATCTTCTACTGAATCTTCATGAGATACTCCATCTTCAGCATAGTAACATTCTTTATACGTAGGCTTGTAATTAGTTTTGTATTTCTTGACTCATGTAGGAAAATTGAATGCAAAATGACCAATCTTGTTTAATGAGAAACATTTGAATGGTAACTAACCTTCATATTTTCCTTTTCCTTTTCTTTCTTTCGTAGAAATCATAGAAATGAATTCATCTAGTTCTTTATCATCATCTTCATCATCAAAATTACTAGATGTGTTCAAGGATTTCTTACCATGGAGTGAGGCTTTGAATGTTGTTTCACTTTTAAGCTTTGTCTTCAATCTTGATATCTCAAATGTTGTAATCTTTCTGATTAAGGTCTCTCTTTTGAAGTCTTTTGTGGAATGCATAGTTTCATCAAGAATATTTATCTTGCTCTTGTATTCTGGTGTCAGGGTAGTCATCAACTTATCCATTATCTCTTCTTTCAAAATTTCTCAACCATTATTTATGTTTCCTGCAACTACTTCATTAATCCTTTGATTGTAAGCTTTGATGTTCTCTTTAGGTAGCATATCCAATGTATTGTATATTTTCTTCCATGTCTTTATGTGTACATTCTTGGCTTAGATATCTCCTTCAAACATGTCTTCTAGATACTTCCATATCTTGTAGGCTTTATTTATTTTCTTGATCTCTAAAAACTCACTGTCAAATAAGGTGTTGATAAAGGCTTCTTTGGCAATAGCATTTTGAGTGAACATATCCTTTTTCTTAAGAGTTTCATCTTCCTTTGCAAGATTTGATAAAGAGGGAATCTGAACTTCTTTATTAGCTACTTCAAAAATCTCAAAAGAAATGCACTGTAAATGTGTCAGCATTTTGTTCTTCCAATCTTTATAATTTTCTCCATCAAACTTAGGACTTTCTTTTCTAAAGAATTCCATCTGATCAACCTCAAGCTATTAAACATCTCTCTGAGGCACTTGGCTTTGATGTCAATCATTAGGAATAGTCCCAAAAGATAACTGAGAGGGAGGGTGAATCAATTATCTACAAGATTCAATTATTTATACAATTAAGTATATAACAACATTAAGCACATACACAATAAGATAACACTTAACACAACACCATAATTTTGGTTACAGGGAAACCCAAATAGGTAAAAACCTCGGTGGGAATTAACACCCACTATAAACTTCACTAGAGTATAATGATCCCTGTTAGAAGATCTTACAACCCTCTTACGAGTTGATCTTTACAATGCATTAAGTGCAGTGACTTGGTCAAAAGTCATACCTTGTTAGGAGTCTTTTACAATTAACCCTATTAGTGTTGAGGACACACTATCTAGGAGCTCACTGCTCAAATGGTGAAGGCTGCAACCTTCTGCATAACAAATACACACTATATATGGATCTTGGTGAACTGTGAGTTAGACTTGTTGTCTTGATCAGTTCTAATAAATAGCATACACTCTCTTCTTTGTCACATAGACATTCCATTGATGGCTTAATACTTCACACCTTCTTCTCTTCTCTTCTCTTTCAACTATCTACCATACTTAGCGATCACAACTGACCAGCTATAAGTATCTTTCTCCAAATGATAATCAAGTTGTCCTATTAGAAATTTCTTGAAATCATATTAGAGAAACAATATAACTCTCCAAAAAAATCTCCAATAGCTATACTAAGAATGCAACACAAATTAGGACCGCACAACTCAGTATGAGTAGATGTGTCGCTTTACATAGTCCTCTCCACCAAATTAACTAAAACTTTCCTCTCTTGCTGAAATATGTTATACGCTCTTAACCAAACATTATTAACTCATCACTAAACATGAAACCAAATATTCATATCAAAATGATAGATGCAACTACTACAACAATATAAACAATGTCGGCTCCATCAAATAAACTCAAGAAACTATAACTGGCAACTAGAAACATCATAACTCAACTTGTACTACACAAATGACTCTGCATCCATGAACATAGCTTCACTAATATTTCTACAATATAAACATAAATGTGCAAGGATTCATCATAACCGTACTAAAAATCACATACATAACTCTTCTCGGGACACTGTCAAGAACACTACTTAAACAAACTGTTACACAACTGACTGCATTCAGAATCAACCTCTGTGCTTATTATATCATGTTGATAGCATATCTAGGCAACATATACTCAAGGCTCCATACATAATACTTCCATGCACATTGATTACTATATGTTTTCATCAATGACAAACATACAGTCAACAGTGGCTTGCTAGAAAATCCCCAACAAGAGTATCATTAGATAAGTTGGTTCATGTAAGAACACCATGCTAAGTATGCAAAATTCCCTAATGTGACCATGAGGATCTTTTCTACCATCATATTTTTCATATCTAGGAAAGTCAACCTTTCTAGGAAAAGGTGGCATGTGTATATCTTTGTCAAAAGGGAATGAGAATATAGCCTCAAGTGAGAAAGACATGCTTGGTTGTTCTTTCTCTTTTTCCAAGCAATGCATATGTTTCATCATGTCTTCCATCTGCTTCCTCAATATTTCCATTTCAAATGGTTTTTCTTCTTTGATTAGGTTATCAGCATCAAAGTTTTGGGGTAGTTTAACTCCTTGAGAGGCCAAGTGCAAGAAGTATTGGTCTTTATTTTAACTTATAGTCAACTTCATGAGTCTTTGTAAGTGCTCATCTTGCTGAAACTACAAGATATCTTCCTCATTTATTTCATTGTTTGAATCACCTCCTTGTGAGCCCTATGATCAATGTCTAGTGTGTTGGGAGCCTTGTTTAGAGCCATGTCTAGATTTAGGACATTATCTATTTTCTTGTTAAAAGTGTTTATCACCAAGTTGTTTTAGAAATTCTCTAATCCTTTAACTTTATTCATCCATGGTTGGAGTGTAAGAAATACTATGTTCCAACTTAGGAAAGGATGGATTAGATTCACTAAATATGTTAGCAAAAGGTTTGAAACCCCAAGGTAGAGGACCTTCTTTAGTTGAGTTTTCAAAGATAGCTTCGAGTGTTTTTCCCTCATGGATCTGAGATCTAGTTATGACTAACATGAAAGAATGTTGTCAAAATCCAAATAAGATGATCTATGATGACTTTATGTTCAATCTAGGTGAGTAAATATGTTCACTCATCCAAAGTGTAAAAGTGTAAGAGAGATCGAGAAAATATAACTTGCCACAAAGTGTCCAAGCTATAGGGAGATCCCTATGTACAACACTTGTGAACAAGAAAGAGGTTGGATAGAGAATCCAAGAGAGTTGATCAAAGAGATGGTAGACAAGTAAGCATTCTACTAGAAAAGTATGTAGTCAAGAGATCAAAGTAATATTTTGTAGCTAAGGACAATTCCTAACATGATGGAATATACTAAATAACAAGATAAGTCAAGGATGGAAATAGAGAAGAAATTTTGACAAATTTTAAGCTTAGTCCAAGAATTAAAGTTTAAAAAAGCTTCAAGGTGATTGATAAGTTTGAAGCATTCCCTAGACAAGGTTTGTTTTGAAAACATGTAATGTGAACAAGCAATCATCTCAAGACAATCCAACAAGGGACAAAGAAACATTGAAAATACAAGCATATGTGAAGTATTAGTAAGGTGTCAAATATACCAAGTGTTCATGTGTATGTTCAAAAAATGTTTCCACAAGTATTAGCAAAAGAAGACACATCAAGAAAGATACCTAAGGTCAAGCAAGTAGTGTTCCAACCTTTGCCCACAACTTGGTACCCCTTCACCTCACACAAAGTGATGTTGGCTTTGCCATGGATTTGCATCCAAGGGAGTACATATGGTGAGAGTCTTGGGGTGATCTAAGTAGTCCAATTGGATCAATCCTTGCACAAAGGAAACAACGCAGCCAAAAAGGATAGCCTCTAAGTCTTGAAGCTTTTAGTAAGTGCCTTCGTTCATGGCCTCCCTTTTAGTTTTGCAAGCAGAATTTAGACCTTTGGCCCTACAAGAAAGAAACTATGTCTTCTCTAACTTTGGATTGAAAGAAGCTTTTGATTATAGTGGGGTGGAGTAGCTAACTTTTCTTGTTCCCCACTGTTGGTACTCAAAAATACATGGGTTTTTGAGTACCATGTTATTATTTTGTAGTTTGTAGCCCTATAAGTGCTTTTGTGCCTATTTTCCTAGATGAGATTCTGAGGTTTACTATGCATGTCAAGTATTCATTACCCTTTCTTTATCATTAAAAGACATCCCAAGTCATTAATTTCAAGTTTCAAGTTGTTTCGTGATGTCTTGTTTTGAGCACTTGTCTAAGTCTGCATTTGTGCCTAAGTGTCATTTGTTGTAGCAAGCCTTGTTTGCATTTAAATATCTTTTGTCCTGTGATTTTTCATGATATCCCAGTTGTGGCATAATATTGTAGGCATGGGAGTGAGTCATTCTGCCAATTTTTAGCCCCCCATGTGCCCGTTTGATCAGTTTGCCAATGTCATTCCATTTGCTATTTATTAAATTTCTCTGAATGTGCACTGTTCAGATTTCTAAGTAGCCTACTTTGAGGCTTTGTAATTTATGCCCTGTCAAAGTTCTGGCATAATTGAAAAAAAATTCATACTGTAGACCTAGAAGACTAAGTGTCTCATGATTTTCAAGTCTCTACCAATCCATTTGACCACTTTCCCAGGCCAATTCTAAACCCAATTTCTGCTTCTTTCATTATTCTGTTTCAAAATGTTACTGATTGACTGAATTTGGTGTTTGGTGATAATTCATCATCTAATTTTTGGGGCATGATAATTGTGGATTCATGTTCCTTGTTTGGGGGTGAATCAATGCCCAAGATTCTAGTCTTTGAAAGTTTCATTCGGTTAGTTTTTAAGGCCGCTCTCGGAGGCCAGCTAATGTTATTTGGCAAATTTTACAAGGTGAATAGTGAGATTGTGATTTTGATATGGTTTTGTCTCAAACTTCCTTCAAGTGGTTGCATACAAAAATGCAAAGAGTGAATGTGGATTTTGTAGTGGTATGCTAAATGAAAGGTGAAAGGGTTTCAAGTTTGTAAATCTTACAAGTCATGAGCAAGCTCTGGCATGCATTGATAGTTTAAATAATACTTTGATTATTAGGGCTGCTAGTGCTTGGCCAAACAAGATCAACATTTAAGTCTCTGTTATCAAGGTACAAGCTAGTGAGTATGCCTTTTTCTTCAATGCAAAGTAAAGATTATCAAAGCGGCTGCTTGCACAAATGAGAAATTGAGAAAACAACAGGGAAATAAATGAATAAAAGGGAGACCATAACAATGAGAAAAATAAATGCAAAGGGAAGCCAACATGAGATGGAGGCACATTTTAAAGAAAGGGGGATGCTATATCAATGCTTAAGAAAGAGAAATAGCTCATACAATGGATTTTGCAAACACAGATTTATAGAAAAGAAAAAACCAGTCACATTGCGGGGGGGATAACTTTTTATTGAACCATTGGATCGGGATAATTTTTGGATATGTTGTCACAAATGTAGTTCTCTAGATTCTCACCAAAGAGATTTTTAAAATTCATCCTGGTTTGCAAGATATAGTCAACTTAGTGCAACACTATCAAAACTGCCTTTAACAGTCACAAAGAAAATATATCCCACATTCACTGGGATTGGGGAGTTTCAAGTATTTAAATACTCCAGTGCTTGCAATATGAAATAAGTAAAGAGCTGAGAGGCTACTTGGTGGGCCACTTGGTTGGAGGTCTTAGTGCGTGGTGGGCCCCATTATTTTGAGACAAACTGCAAAGAAAGTTTAAAAACACTCAGCAATTTAGTCCCACATTCGCCCCAGTTTGAGGAATTTAGATGTTTATAAGAAAGATCACTCACTAATGAAGTAAGTCAAATAAGTGGAGGCTCTATCCACGTGTGTAGGTGATTGGCGCATTGGTTTTCATGCATATAACCAAAGGTAAGGTTATTTTTTAGAAGGACAGGTGCCATGTTGATGAGGACCCAAGATGGACACGTGTCAAGTGGTCGCATGATCGCAAGGGGCAAATTCAGTCCTTGTGAACATGCGACAGGCTGACATGTGGTGCTGAGTGATGATAGAGCAGTGAGATGGAAGCCTGATGAGGTGGTGAGGAGGTTGTAGGTGGATGCCTGGTTAGAGACATGAGCCAACCAGAGAGTGCCAAGTGGCATAAGTGAAATGCAGAGGTCTAGCTGATGATGAGGTGGTAGGTCGACCCAATCAGGTCATGCCATGTGGCATATGTGGGTCCTGCATTTAAAATTCAAATCTCTACAAAAAGATTTAAAAGTTTGATAAAGTTTGAACTATAAGAAATTCGGATTTAAAAGATTGAAGTTATTTTCAGACTTGAAAAGTGCCTGTAGACTTCATTTTTGGTCCAAACATATCAATATAATATGTTTCCAGAAATGCCAGAAGACGATGGACATGATGGCAGTGGAAGAAATCATATCAAATCAAGTTGTTGAGAGCAATAAGGGCTTTTTCTTCTGTGATCAGATTTTGGGATATATTTTAATGCAGATTTGGCAGAAGGAATGTCTTGTCTTTTGCAGAAAATGAAGGGAATGAATCAGATTTTCTAGATTAAAGGATAAGATCAGAACATTAGCAAGTGAAATCAGATATTTTGCAAAGACAGATGTTACCAAATTTTGGAGGTACCCGAGAAGATCAGATATTCAAAGGAGAGAGAGGACAAATGAGATTAGATTTCAAATAGACAGGTGTTAATCAACCTTTGATTTTAGGGTTTCATCTTCTATTATTTATTCAATTCTCTTCTCAGTTGTAAGGGTTCCTATTCCTGGCTTCTGCCTATATTGGAGGTTTCAGACTATGTCTGCCTCTTTTTTTGAGGTTCAGAATAGGATTCCATGGTGAACTATTGTAATATTTTCCTTTCTTTGCATATTTAGTGTTCAAATTTCCTCTTGTTCTTAGAGAAGAACATCATTGTAAAAGGCAGTTTTTGCTTGTTTATGAATGAATTGCAGCACTTCTTGTTTAGATGTCAAGTTGTCTTCATTTACATCTTTGAATCATATAGAATGAGGCATTAAGGATGTTTCAGTCTTTTCTGCTATTAATCATTTAAGGAATGACTAGCAATAGAGTTATTCAAGGAATAATTGTGGTTTAAGATTTGTGTCCAGATGTGTATGAGATTAAATATCAAGGGTATGTTAATCTTGTCTTTCCAGTGGATGCTAGTTATGTACTATCTATTCTAAGGTCTCTTCCAAGGGAAGGGTTAAATTCTTTGAGTAGGGAGTTGCATGTTTGAAATACACAGGTCGATTCATAAGAAGAACTTGATTGATGAGGTTTGTTTTATGTAAGGCGTGTAAACATTTCAAACTATGTTGATGTTCCTTTGTTCATAATCTCTTTGCAATGTCATGTTTGACTCTAATGCCCAATGAATTAGGCAGTGGTCTATGCAAGGTTTGGGATGTTATTGAAATCCTTTCATCAAAATAATTTATCATTACCAATACATTTTAGTTTCTAAGTTCATGCATATTGTTAAAGGACTGCATCCAGGTGATACAGTTCACATTTGTTGATTCCTTGAAGAGAGAATCCAAAGTTTAGTCTTCCTTGAGTCAAACTCAGAAAAGAAGGATTCACATCCTTATCCCATTGTCTATGCTACCACATTCATAGTTTCTACTGCTATCCGGTGTACAAGAATGATTCTCATCTATCCATAGAGTGATCTTTTGTTTAAAGTATTTCAGAACCCCAGGTAGCATAGTAGTGAAGACCCAATCCATAACCTAAAAAGTTTACTTGAGACATAATAAATCAAATGAATAGGCAACACCCACCCGAGTCCTGTGGAGGTCAAAGCAGAAGGAGGATCTTATTCAATCCTCATCAATTAGGCTTTTCTTGCAAACTTGGAGTCCCTTTTAATTGAGAATCAAGCCCGTACCTTTGCCAAGTTTGATCCTACAAGAAAAATCCCTAACACCCACTTGGGTCATTCCCAAAATATTTCTCTTTTCGTAGACCCTCTAAAGGTAAATGCAAGAAAGTAAAGATGGATAGCTAGTGGAGGTCTAGATTTTTTATTTTCCCATAGGGAAAAAAGCATAGTCTCCTACTCCATAGTTTCTCCCAAACACATCAAGCACATGTTCATTTACCCAAGACCAATTGTAAGTGATCAACCAAGTAGGTCTAGATTTCTAATTTTCCAAGAGGGAAAGAGCATACTCTCCTACTACTTAACCAATCTCAAAATAATAAGCATTCTAGTTAAGATAGGTGCCTATAAATCAAATGTAAACAAACACAATTTATTTGTATCTCCAAGACAACTTACAATAAAAAGAATTAGTAGTTTCAAGTTGGAGTCTTTGACAAGAGGATCCTACACCACAAAATGTTAGCAAGCATGCAAATATTGAGCTCTTTTGATAGGCAAGTCCTACAAAACCACAAGTTAGGTCATAAAATCATGGAAAATGAAGCAATACCCCTATAAGATCACTGGTTAGCCACTGTTAGAAGACCAAAAAACTAGAAAATACAATAAAAAACAACTAATCTCAGCCCAAACTTGAGTTGTAACAGAAATAAAATATGGGTGACAATTAATTAGGTCATTAGAAAAATGCATGACAAACCTTACAGAAGTAGAACGACATTCTAGAATGGTGTGATATACCTTATAAAGGTAGTGTGACACTTCTTAGTATAGTCGTGTGACACTTCTCTTTATGTTAGAATGACACTTTAGAGAATGCAATGTCACACATTAGTAAATGAAATGTCACTTGGGTATTATGAGAAATGTTGTACGACTCTTGAGCTTACAAAAATAAAATTTTGGAACTTGTGACAACAAGAAACTAAAAGCACAAGAGATGGATTAGTGACTTGACTACTCCAAAATTGAAGATTCAAATCTAAGAATGAAGCTAAGAATGCAAGAATAGATGAGAGACTAATCTAAGAATGTATGCAAGCAATTAGCAATCTAAGAATGATATGCAAGAACAATGCAAGAAAGAAGCTAGATTAGTAATGTAACATTAAACTAGAAATGAAGCTAAGCTATGAAAATGAGAGAGCTAAGGGCTAGGAATTTAAATTAGAAAAATTACTCTAAGAATGAGAATAATAGAATGCAAGAGAATATAAAATGATCAAGATTGTGGACCCTGGAGCAAGGGAAGAGCTTCATTTTAAAGGAATTACTTCAAGAATGAATGGTGTAGATTAAGAGGCAAAAGAATGAGTGGATGAGATTAAGAGGCAAAAAGAGATGAAAGGTTAGGTAGAGATGAGTGGTGAGGATTAAGAGGCAAAAGGGAAATGTTAGGTAAGATAAGACAAAATAGAATTTGAGAGCAGAAATCCCTTTTAATTGCTAATTAATCAAGATTAAGTGAGTGTGTGTGTGTGTGTGAATTTTGTACCTGATCTGTGGACACAACACTTTAGTAAAATATTAGAGGTTAGCAAAAATTGAAATCTTGCAAGTAATTGAAGCTAAACTAACCAGGGGATTTACTGCCTTCTAATAGATGCGAGTATGATGCTCTCAGATTGGAATCGAGATCAGTGACCTTGACGACACCTAAACAAAAGATTTGAATGCAATTGATCTATATTTTTTATTTTATGATGCAATAAGAATGAAAACTTGATATAAAACGGATCTATATGCAAAACTTGATATGAAATCTATCTAACAATGATATGCAAAAACAAGATTGATCTCACAAAAATGTTGATTCGTAAGAGCTTTGATTCTCCAAATTCCAATTCTCCAGCATGATTGTGCAACTCTTGAATTAAATGTGACAGTGTAAGTATACAAATTTGTGTATGATTTGTGAAGAGCTGAGCCTTGATTTTATAGAAATCCAGGGCTTTGGAGGTGCATGGGAAAAGCCATAAATCACTCTTGATAAACTCAGGTTGATTTTTGAGTTATCAAGAATAAATAGATAATTAAGTCACAAAAATTATGCAAAAGCACAGTTCAACTCGAATTAGAAGTTTAGATCAACTTTAAAACTCAAAAAGATGTTGAGTTTCCAAAAGCTAACAACTTGCATTGATTTTCCAATTTTGAGTTTAACTGGTCCTTGAATGTGCACATGGATAATTATGATTTAATAAATAAATAAAGTGATTTATTCTCAACTTAACTGATTTTTGAAATAAAATAATTAATTTATGGGTTAATTAACTATTTAATCAAACTTTTATTCAAAAATAATATCATTAAATATGACAACTTGCTTTAATCAATTAAATAAGAATTTAATCAGTTAATGATAGGAAATATGATTTATTGTCAAATTTAAATAATAATACTTAGGAATAAATATAATTAAATTAAATTAAATAATTAAGTGGCAGAATTAAATCTAATTAATTAAATATTTAGAATATTCAATTAATCAAACTTTAGGATAAATAGGATTTATCGCCAAATAATCATTAAATTAAAGATAATTAGATAATTAGGAATATTACCAGGAATATTCCCCGATGCAGAATTTAAGATAATCAATTAAGATTCGATAATGTTTAGATGTGCCTTAGGTTAGGACTTTGATGTCGATTTTGTTCGATTTGTCGATTTCGGTCGATTTGTCAATGTCAGAGAGCAGGCACATCATCACAGGTAGAGCAGCCTGCCTAGCCAGCACAGGATACTAATATGCCAGTAGCGGAAGATGATCCTAGTGTACCTACTACTACATAGGGTACTAGTAGTCAGCTCAGAGCTCAAGTCCGGGACCTGAAGATTTAGAATCCTAGATTGGAGGAGAGATTTGCCGAGGCAGACAGACAGCGTACAGAGCTTCGTGTAGAGCTTTGTTTAGAAGTTTGATGATTACAGGAAGAGTTGACTCATCAGACCTCACGTGCTTCCTATTATGTGTTGGCTGATTTTGTCATTGTCCCTGCTGCGCAGAGAGTTCCCTCATATTCAGATTATATGGCGGCATCAGAGGGAGCGAGGGCACCGAGAGTAGAGGCCATTCCAGATGCACCACCTCCTCCTCCACCTGATGTAGAGGAGCATGCTGACAATTGATTCGTATTCTCTATTTTGATATACTCAATTCCTTTTAGTACCGATATACTATTGACTCTGATAGCTCTATGGAGCTCATTCTTTTGTACACTGTGCCAGTAGTGCACCCTCGACATATCTCTTGTTTATGATATATATATGAGATCAATATTTTTGGTTGTGACTTCATTTGTACTTGTCATTTTATGTATGATGATATCATGTGATGTTCATGCTATGAGTAGTGTAGAATGTATGTATGGATCCATGCAATGCAATGATTTCTTTCATATGTATGGATGTTATGCAAATGTAATGATTATGGAAAGATGTATGTATGATTTATAATGCACATGAATGTTATATAATGCAACAAATGGTAATGATATGATATGTAAATGCTAATGCACATGATATGTTTTGTAGGTTTTGATGAAGACAAGTACTCAATCTTATGTCAAAAGGATGTTTAACCCAGGATAGTCACTGCTTGCAATGTTGTGAAGAGACCTTCGATTTAGGCTCAGCTCTTGTTAGATTCAAAAAATATGATAGAAGAATCGGTTAAGCTTTTGAAGTTCATTTCAAACATTTGTGAGATCATGCAAACATGCAAAATGCAAAGAGACATACAAAGTGAAATGCAACCCAAGACCTAGGACTTAGTCACTGATCATGTGTCGATTTGTTATCATCATTGAACTTTTAGGTAACTAGATAAATCAATAAAATGCCTACTAGCTATGAAACCATAGACATATGAATATCAATTTGTATGTGCAAGAATCAATACAACACCCACTAGTCAAAATAACCATGGACATATGAATATTGATTTGTTTTCAGAATGTTGGATTAGATATAAGCACCAAGGCACAAGTGCCAGGATGACCTGAATATCATGTCCATTTTGATATAGCAATTTGTATAAGCATCAAAACATAAACATTGTGATGACCTGAATACACCTTGTGTTTAACATACACATCAAACAGTCAAGAGATCATTTGAAATCCAATGTGAATTACCTGTAGTGACCCTTTATCATTCACATCCTTACGCAAGATCGCATTTCACAATAGGAGAAAGAATGTACTCAAAAAGATAATAGTTAGATCAAACTTCCTTGAATTTTCTAAGTATCAATGGTCAAGGTACGCATGGCCATCCAATTTGAGATAGAGGCTCTTACAGTCGGACACCATATCAATCCAGAATTTCCAAAGTTGTTATATTTTCACATACAAGCAGAAAACCAAGAAAAGATTATGCCCCCAGTCATCACTTTCTAAATCCTATAAAGGACATCATCGAAGAGCTCGAAGGAACACAATATGCAAAAATCTCAATGCGAATCAGTAAGCATACAAGAAGATAAAAGCATGAAGCGCAAATTTTTTTTAGTTCGTTTGTTTGATTGTGTTGTTGTAGATGCAAAATCCCTTCTGGAGACGAGACTGACTGACTGACTCAACTTGAAACTTCAAAGGACTCTGACTAGATATGACACATCTAAGATACATTGGAGGCCATAGGATATGACATTGATTGCCCTCAAGTTTGAACATTGATAGGATATAGACGCTTGAGCTGATTGGTGTACAAACCAACTTTTGAACCAAGGATATATACAGACTGGAAGATATACAAAAACTAAAGCAAGACTGAAAGCTGGGAAGGACCAAGATTGCGCTGATAGATGGAGCATTTTGAACAAGTGGTGCCCATTTGCCATGTTTTCACCATCTTGGTAGAGATTCTATTTTTGCTACCAAGGCGCCTGTTTCCAGGATTTCACCAAGGCACTTTTTCTTTTTCTCATTTTTTTGTATTTTTATTTTTTCAAATTTTTTTTTTTTTTGATATTTTGATTTTTTTCTATGAATCATCAAGGTGCCTATTGCTAGGTTTTCACCAAGATGTTCATTTTTTCAGGACTTTTTCCAATTTTTGAGATTTTTTTAGGACATTTTACCATAGACTGAATGCCTTAGGCGTAGAATTTCTTCAGATGGAGAACATTGATTGGTTCTCGGAGCTGTTCTCCTTCAGTCGTTGAGAGTCGATAGGCACTAGAGCTAAAAGTAGCAGTGATTACAAAGGGACCCAGCCAATTGGGTTCAAACTTCCCCTTGCATTCTCGATGTGATTGATTTTTAGGATTCTCTCTCAAGACAAGATCGCCAACCTAAAATTCTATGTGTCTGACTTTCTTTTTGTAGCCTCTAGACATTCTTTTCTAATAGACTCTGAGATAATCATACGCTGCTTGTCTGCACTCATCTAGTAGTTCAAGTTCTTGCAACCTAGACACTCTATAGTCTTCATCAGTTACAAGACCATGCATTCTTATTCTGAGTGATGGGATTTCAGCCTTAATAGGTAGTACCACTTCAGACCCATAAACTAAAGCGAAAGGAGTAGCCCCAGTAGGCGTTCGAATACTTTTTCTATAGGCCCAAAGAGCTAGATTGATCATGAGATGCCAGTCTCTTCCTATTTTATTAACTATTATGTGCAAGATTTTCAAGAGATTTTTGTTTGGAGCCTCGACTTGTCCATTACCTTGAGGATAGTAGATAGATGACCAATGTTGAGTGATCTTGAATTTGGTGCATAGATCATTTAGGTCCTTGTTTTTGAATTGTCCCCCATTGTCTATGATTATGGAATGTGGGATCCCATATCTGCATATGATGTAGTTCAATATGAACATAGATATCTATTTCCCCATTTCTTTTGTTAAGGGAACTGCTTCTACCCATTTTGTAAAATAATCTATAGTTGTGATTATATGGGTATGTCCATTAGAAGAGTGTGGATGGATAGCACCTATGAGATCAAAAGCCCATTGTTAAAAAGACCATTGTGTAGTAAAAGGAACTAGATCTCTCCCTAGAGCATGAATCAAGTTACCATGAACTTGACATTGTTGACAATTCTTTGCATGCTTGATAGCCTCTTTTTCGATTTCAAACTCCCAAGTAAGATCATATCGTGCAGTCCCCATGTCTAGCAAGGTGGAGAACAAGAGGGATTGGCAAGCTGGTGGAAGAGATGGAAGATAAGAGAATGAAGGAGAATGAAGGGAAGAAATCCTCAAGGGAAAACTCCTCAAGAATACCCAAGCTATGGAAAAATTGTCATGTAAAGCACTTTTGGACAAGCAATGAAAGGCCAGCATATGATAAGTCAGTAAATCATAGTGCAATAGTAGGAAAGGATGTGGTCCAAGGAGTAGACATGTCAAGAGGCTTCATAGCATTGTGTTTTACTCTTTATTTCTCTTTTTATTAAATCAAGACCAAAGGGGAAAAGGATAATGATAGGTGAAAATGAATGGAGGAAGATAGATATGAAGGCTACAGGAAGGGAATGAAAGCAAGATCATCATAAGATAGCTCATAAAATAGCCAAATGTTCGTGTATAGATCAACTTGTCAAGATCAAAGAGAGAAGATGGAATGGATGAAATGTGTAGAAGAACTACGCATGATGCTTGATTGCCAGGTTTTCATCACGGTACTTATCCAAGGTGCCACAAGGGAGTGGTTTTCACCATAGGATGAATTTATTTCTCTTTACTTTTGCTACCAAGGCGCCTGTTTCTAGGTTTTCACTAAGGCACATTTTCAAAAAAAAATTATTTCTTTTTTTATTTTATTTGGAAGAAGGCAAGCTCTTTAGATGATGCTCCTTGAAAGGATAAACCATGATATGCCAAGGATTCAAAATGATATGCTCAAAGATGCTAATAGGGAAAGGAAAATGAAAGAGAAAAATGGAGGATAGGGTTTTATGTAAAGCGAGTGAGGTTGGAAGATAGGAGGAATATGCAAATGAGGAAAAAGGATAGAAGGTAGAAGGATAATGAATGGAAGGATTGTGAAAGGGTAGATGAAAAGGAAGGAAAGATCAACACCAACACACATCTTGAAGGGTGGCAAGAGGATGGAGGAAATGTGAATGAAGGAATACGTGAAGCAATATGGCGAATGGATAGCAGAGGTTGTGGTTTAGGCACATGGAATGGAAGAATATTTTTGGAAGAAGATGAAGTGGAAGTCTTTGGAAGCTTGAATGTCAACTTCACTTGTTTCTCAATATTAGACTCTTTCAAGAGAGATTTTGGAATCCATATAGCCATAGGCTTTTCATTTCCTTTTGATGATCTAGAGAGAATATCTTTAATGATGGATTTTGGAACCCATACTTGTCTTGTAGTTTTTTTCTTAGATATCTCTTTTGACTTTATGCCTCCATATTGTTTAGAGGAGACATGGTGATCTCTTTTTGATGGATTCTTGTATTGCTTCTTTTTATTGTATTGAACATTCAAGTTACTTCCAAAAGACTTGGGACTTGTGGAAGAAGAAGGAGGATATGACTGGTTTGGATGGGTGGGTGGATGAAAGGGATTCAAGAGTATGCATCTATGTTGATCTTGAGGAAAGATGGGAGATGGAGGGACATAAGGACCCAAGATGGATGGAAAATTAGGAGAGTTAGAAGGGGAAAGTGAAGGGACATAAGGACCCAAGATGGAAGGCAAATGTGAAGCCCTTAGTATTGGTGGAAGAGGTCCAAGGATGGACGTGGAAGATATAAAAGGATAATCAATAAGTTCATCAACATCTATATGACAACCAAGGATATCAGCATCTTTAGAGTGAGCATTAGGATTTTCAATAGGATCGTGAACATCTTGAATAGGAGCACCTTCTTTGATAGGATTGTTCAAAGCTTGCAAAGACTTAGGAAGAGTAGAAAGTGGAAGTGAACATGGAGTGGTAGAACAAGAAGATGGAATACTTTGATCTTGACAACAATCTTTGGATAGCATAAGCTCATAATTTTTCTCTTGATTTTCAATAGGCTTAACATTGGAAGTAACAACACCATTTTTAACAACCTTAATGGAAGTATCATCTTTGGAAAGGGAAAGTGTAGTAAGGTTATTTTGATTGTCAATAAGCTCAACAGTGTAAGTAGTAGCTTGATCTTGCTTAGGAGAAGACTTAAGACATGGCGGAATGCATGAAAAAGGGTGTGCAGGATCAAAAGAACCCTGAAGTAGATAAGAGACATCATGAAAAGGAGTGGACGACATGGAGGGTTCTTGATCTTGATCTTTCTTTATGTTCTTTTCTTTATGATTTCTGTAGTCCTCTTGACATGGAGCCACTTCTAAGGACAAGGAAGCATGTTGGGATTGTATGGAAGACTGTTGCAGAGATGATGAAGGACCAGCTGAAGTAGGCATTGTAGCATATGAAGGCTTAGGCTCTTTAGGTTTATCATTATTGAAAGTATTTGTAGCCAAGTGAAGGTTAGATTGAGTTTCTTTAAGAGGTATCCCTAGAGGATAACTATAGGGAACCGTATGAAAAGTATCAGGGCTTGTGTCGGATGAAGGTTCTATGAAAGATTTGAAAGACTTGGAAGCTTTAGGAAGCATATGAGTATTGGAGGAAGTAGGGGATGGAAGGAAACCATCACAAGACAAAGGTCCAACATTAACATGATCTTGTTTGAGAGTGTAATCTTTATTTTCAACCTGAGATTTCTTGGAGGAGAGATTCTTGTAGTATGCACATTTATAATCAGCGCGGTAAACTTTCTCTTCCTCAAGTGAAACAGATGGATCATCTAGGTATTGTGCACAGAAATCATCAAAGTCTCTTTCAAAATCAGAATCATATGGATCACCCTCATGATCTATCCAATGTGATGGTCCATTTGAAGTAAGAAGGAACACACGACGAGGAGGATTCTTAGGAACAGAGGTGTCATAGGCATCATTACATTGTCTATCATCATAGTCATCATAGTCTTCAAAGATGGGCATGTCACTCTCTGTGGAAGAGGTATCATAAGGGTTATCACATTGCTCAAATTATGTCCAAGGACATGGTGACATGTACAAGTCTTTATCAAATGGAAAAGGGCATAGAGCTTCCATGGAGAACTCTTTAGGTTCCGTTTCTTTCTTAAGATTGTTAAGTTGAACTTGCATAGCATGCATCTATTTCATCATAGCGGTGATTAGAATTTCTTCCTCATGTGTACTGATTCTTTGATACATGTGTACTGATTCTCAATGGCTACTGCTCTATTCCTAACACAGTGATTTGTTTGACAGATTCTGGAACTAGGCTAAAAAAGCTGGGTATCTGGCAATTTTGACAACTTTCAAAATTTTCCCAAATGACACTCTGCAGACTCATACGACAGTGGGTAGACTATGAAACGATAGTTTCTAAACTCATACGACAGTCTACTTAAGACCAAACGATAGTTGACAGCAGTTTTGAACTTTTTGAAATTTCCTGGTAGTAAGACTCGTACGACAGTGGGTTTGACACCATATGACAGTGGGTACACAACCATACGACACTTGACCAAAACTCGTATGACTTTTGTCTCCAGAAAAGATTTTTCACTTCAGATTTTGCAATTTTAGGGTTTTCAGTTTTGGATTGTTTGCAAATTGTACTATCCATATTTGAAGATTATACCAGATTTGTTCATTTTTAATAGCCAAGTAGATAAACAAGCACGCAGAATAGCAAGCAAGTGATTTCAAGCATGTCTGAAAACAATGAACAAGGGCAAAAGCAACCTTGTGCATGAACAATCAAGTGACCAAATTGTGCTAATCCCTGAGAGTACTAATTGTGTATGTTCTGAAAATTTTTGCAATAATGTACATATACCTAAAAAATGAAAATTTGGCCTCTCTAGGGTTTTTAGTAATGGTTTGACTTTGCAACTTTTATGATCCAAAGGGGTGAACTCTAATCCCGGTGCACCAGGGTTTTGACACAGTCTGAGAAATTAATCAATCAGGAGCTGCTAGGGAGATCTGACAACCCACAATGAGCCACACCCTGTGAAGATTTCTTCCACAAGGACATTTATATAGCGGCTATCACTACCATGGCGAAAATAGCTATTACCGCTTGAGGTTCCGTCAACGCAGTTTTCCCTATGAAGGGAATGTCTGCTGCAGTTAACCCTTTCTAAAGGTGACTCACAGTATTGTACCACAAGGGGACTGGTTCTAGATCCAAGGTTTTGACACCTTTTCACTTTTAACTCAAACAAAGCAAGCAGATAAATCTGACACGCTAAGACTAAGATTATCTCACAAAGATCTATGATATCAACCGCTTGTGATCTATCAACCCCTCCAAAGAGAGAATGCCTCGATCAAAAGTTGAAGACACACTGATCTAGTAGAACGTGAGATTCTCAAAGTATCCTCCCCACCTACAAGGATTCTATCATCAAGGAAGGATTTTACTGGGAATCCAATCTCTCAAGAATCACAAATAGTGTTCATAGGGCCTAATTACTATGTGAGCACAGATATATATTCCCGAAAGAAAATCTACCAAAAGTATTCAAAAGAAGAAAGAGGAACACTTAACTCTTAGAAAAAATATGAGGTGAGTCCACAAGGTGGAACACTTAACACCTCACACAAGCTAAAAATGAGTCCATAACCTAGAGAACAAGTGAGTTCCAAAAAGCATAAAAGGGTTGCTTGGTGGAACAATTAACGCTTCTTTCCTCTAGACCCCTCCCCTTTAATGTGGCGCTAACTTTGCAACCATGGGGTGGAACGAGGGGCTGGTGGATTAGCGAGTCCAATAACCCAAGATAGCAATCTAGATCAATCACAAGTATCTAAGACTACTTAAATGAATACCTAAGGTGTCACAACCTAGTATCAATTATGCAAGTGTGTAAAAACAAAAGCATGAAAAGAAACACTCAAGCTAGACACATGAGAGATTTATTTTAAGTCCAAATCAAAATGTTATCAGAACAAGGAGAATATGATTTTTATCTTTTTTAAGCAATCCCGTGCAAGCAAGCAACAAACTCTCCCACAAGAAAATAAGCAAACACGATATGCAACATTTATTCAACTTATGAAAACCCTAGGGTTAGCTCTAAAAATCAATTATTATGAGAAATAATAACCATCAATTAACCCAAATGACAACTCCTATCAGTCATTGAACCATGTGAAAAATAAGTGCATACCCATCACAAAATTTTATTTTATTTTTGTTGCATTTGACCTAGTCAACAAGATCTTATTTTTTTTATATGATTTTGGCCACAAAAATAGAAATTCAAAATAGAGACCCCTACTAAAAAATAGAGAGCTTTCTAAAAATGTAAAAATTTTAGAAAAATCTCTTCCTTTGCACCCTAGAGACCTATTTTACCAAAACAGACCAGTTTTTGTAAATTGACTATTTGAGCCATTATATGGCATCCAAATTTAAAACATAAAGAATGGACCCCCTGTAGAATTTAAAGAGATTTCTGAAAATATAAAAATGTTTGACAAATATGCTGATTTGCATTAGAAATTAATTTTTTCTAGAATTTCAAGAAAAAATTATTAAAAATTCAAAACACCTTAGAAAATTTTAAACTTTTTACTATAGCTTTCCTAATATGTGCCCAACCTAAAAAAACCATTTTAGAGCAAAACTCCAAGCTGTTTGGGAGATAAAATTAAATCTTTCAAACTTTAGGGTTTTAGCTCCAAAAGAAAATCAAAACCAACATGTAAAGGTGGGCTGCCCCACGGTGGGTGCCAGAAATGTGTGTGTAAATTTTGTACCTAATCTATGGACACAACACTTCAATAAAACATTAGAGGTTAGTGAAAATTAAAATCTTACAAGTAATTGAAGCTAAACTAACTAGGCGATTTACTGCCTTCTAATAGATGCGAGTATGATGCTCTCAGATTGGAATCGAGATCAGTGACCTTGACGACACCTAAACAAAAGATTTGAATGCAATTGATCTATATTTTTTATTTTATGATGCAATAAGAATGAAAACTTGATATAAAATTGATCTATATGAAAAACTTGATATGAAATCTATCTAACAATGATATGCAAAAACAAGATTGATCTCACAAAAATGTTGATTCGTAAGAGCTTTGATTCTCCAAATTCCAATTCTCCGGCGTGATTGTGCAACTCTCGAATTGAATGTGACAGTGTAAGTATACAAATTTGTGGATGATTTGTGAAGAGCTGAGCCTTGATTTTATAGAAATCCAGGGCTTTGGAGGTGCATGGGAAAAGCCATAAATCACTCTTGATAAACTCAGGTTGATTTTTGAGTTATCAAGAATAAATAGATAATTAAGTCACAAAAATCATGTAAAAGCACAGTTCAACTCGAATTAGAAGTTTAGATCAACTTTAAAACTCAAAAAGATGTTGAGTTTCCAAAAGCTAACAACTTGCATTGATTTTCCAATTTTGAGTTTAACTGGTCCTTGAATGTGCACATGGATAATTATGATTTAATAAATAAATAAAGTGATTTATTCTCAACTTAACTATTTTTTGAAATAAAATAATTAATTTATGGGTTAATTAACTATTTAATCAAAATTTTATTCAAAAATAATATCATTAAATATGACAACTTGCTTTAATCAATTAAATAAGAATTTAATCAATTAATAATAGGAAACATGATTTATTGTCAAATTTAAATAATAATACTTAGGAATAAATATAATTAAATTAAATTAAATAATTAAGTGGCAGAATTAAATCTAATTAATTAAATATTTAGAATATTCAATTAATCAAACTTTAGGATAAATAGGATTTATCGCCAAATAATCATTAAATTAAAGATAATTAGATAATTAGGAATATTACCAGGAATATTCCCCAATGCAGAATTTAAGATAATCAATTAGGATTCGATAATGTTCAGATGTGCCTTAGGTTAGGACTTCGATGTCGATTTCGTTCAATTTGTCAATATAGGAGGTTAATGAACCTATAGCCCATTTTTGGGGTATTACAGAGTGCACATATGTGAATGTGTTCTTTTAATAAAAGTGTAGGAACTTTATATTAAAAGTAAGGTTTTAGCAATAAAATTAATATGCAATCTCTACAAATTAGACCATAGTATAAGCTCGATACAGTATTTTTTATTTAATTATGTAAAGAAGATTTTAAGAGTTACTCTGCATAATAATGCTTATCAAAGAGATGATTTGATCAAAAGGAGGGCTCAAGTTATACTAGACCAATTTTAGGATATTAAAATTTGGAGCCCGAATGACCAAGTTATGACCTCTCAAAGTCAGACTGCAAATGGTGAGGGCTACAAATTTTTCAAACTTTACCGATGTCAGAAAAATACAAGGCTAAATTTGACGGTCAAATGGTTGTTGCAGAAGTGCTAAATCACTAGGAAATGACAGGCAAACGGTCGTCAAAATTAATCACACAAAATGTTCAAGCTTAAATTTGACAGTTTTAAGCAAAATAAAAAACCTTGCATATGACAGTCGTCAAATTTAACATAGAAAAATCTCTGCAAAAAGCAATTTTTTTAATACCATATTTTCCAACCTGATAACCTATCATTTTCTAGCTCATTGGACCATTGAGTGAGTGCCATGTATGTGGCCACCTCATTCAACCCTGGCAGAGCCACGTGTGTAGAGGAATCAGTTACCATTGTGCGGAAAAGGTGAGGCCCCATGGCTGGGTCAGATGTGGAGTGGCTCGAATTCCATGCTTGTTCAAAGAGAGCTAGAGGATGTGGGATTAATCCCACATGCACCCTGTCAGAGGAGTTGTTGGTGTTTAGTACCAAAGCTCTGCAAAAACTAAGTCAAGGAATCTCCCCGATGTGTGTTTGCCAAGGTGGATGTTGGCCAAAGTTTGCTCCAGCTTGTGGGTTATTTGGTCTAGCTTAAGTGCATGGATGTTGACCAATATCGATTTATCTTTATCTCTTTATGGGGTCGTGATCTGACAGAGTCTTTCCCCTTGTCTATGTAGTCAGTGTACAGATCTAATATCTCATACAATGCCTACAAATCTGATCTAATTGGACAAAAAACTAGGGGTGGAGTCCTCGACAAAACCTCATTTATTTTGGAGAAAATATACCCAAAAAAATAAAAATTCCAAATCCAAAAACTAAAAAAAATTCATAAAACTGTACCAAATTGAAGATCAGACTGCCCAAGTCCAATTTGCAAATTATTTTTGCCTCAGATTTTACTTTTGCCAAAGGTAGGAAAATCTTTATTTAAAATTTGTCAAAACGGCCACCTAGATGTAATGGTGAGGTCAGATCTTTCTCTAGACACTCCCACAAGTTGTTTCTCTTCTAGATTTGAATTGTGACCCTCCAAAAGTTTAAGCAAAGAGCTATCCAATGGCTATTCAATGAAATCTTCTATAGCTCTGATACCATGTAAGAATTTGCCTAAGGAGAAGGATAAAATTCTAAGATCTAGAAGCTTAGTAGATAGCACAAATAAGAGAGACAAGATAATATGATCAAATGATTGATTCAATATTGATCAACTAATAATGGATAAATACAAAGTAGATGTGTCTGAATACATAGGCAATGTGATAAGACTGCATGAGAAGAAGATGATAAGTTATCAATCACACTAGGTTGAATCACATGTCCACCAAAGGTAGATCATCATCCATTATACATCAAAGTATGTGCAACATGTGCAACAATAAGAGGATGATAATGTGATAAGAGCACTAAAGGTGGATCTCACACATAGAGAGGTATAAGATGATAACTATCACCACCTAAAGTGGAATTTCTCCTACACCATGTGCTAAAATGAAATGCAAACTCCTAGGTGTCTCAATGACAACTAATATGCAAATGCATTATCCTAAGTAAACTTAAATACCTATTGTTCTTTTGTAGTCCATCTAAAAACCCCCTTTTTTGGTAATATTTGTTAGCGGAGCTGCAAGCTATGAAAAACTCTTGACAATCCTCTTGTAATAGCTATACAATACAAAAAGTCCTCTTAACTTTGTAAGATTTTGTGGTGACAACCAATCCAAAATTACATGTGTCTTTTCCTAATGAACCTAGACACCCTTTGCACTAATAATGTCCAAGATACAAGTTTTTGTCGTACCAAATTTACATTTCGAATCTTTTGCATATAAATATCGAGCTTTCATTATCCCTAATATTTCATCAAGATGCTACAAATGATCTTCTCATGTTCTGTTGTAAATGAGTATGTCATCAAAAAACACAAGCAAATACTTCCTCAATTTCTTGTTAAAAATATGGTTCATAAAAGATTGGAATGTGGTTGGAGCACTAGTCAATCCAAAAGGGATGAACAAAAATTCATAATGGTTGTAATGACACTGAAATGTTGTCTTAGGGATGTCTTGCTCGCAAATTGTGACTTGATGGTAACCCAATGTAAGACCTATCTTTGAAAAATAAATAGCACCTTGGAGTTCTTCCAATAACTCATCAATGCATGGTATTGGATATCTATTGTTAATTATCTTCTTATTCAAAGTGTGTTAATATATACATATTTAGAGGGTTCCATCCTTTTTTAATAGAACCATTGATGAAGAAAATAGAATCAAACTCAGTCTGATGTGATCCATATAGGCAAAAATTATGCCATCAATAATACTTTTATTACTGAAGGGTAATGTAATTAAATATTTGTCTTAAAACATATTAGCTTTTGATAGTTGGCAGTCTTAACCAACTATCAAGAACTATTTGTATGAAGGTCAATACAATTCATGTGTTATTAATATTGGAAATTATTATTCAATGAAAGATATATCGTTCTACCATCTATTGTGTTACGTGATTTTGTGCTCTCTAGTTATTCATGTTATTGATAATCTATATTTATGCATTATTGTTGAATCATTATTATTGTGTAGTATTATAAAATCCATTTAAGATTTAGGAAACAAATATTTTGGCATTGTTTCCTAAGTTCAAACCTAGAGGTCTATGGAAGTAAGGATAGGTTGAATGGTGGCATAATGTGTTTTACCTTCGACCAACAAGTAGTGGTAATTGACAGTTATGTGAGGGACAATAACAAAGTTGTTAGAAATAGGGAATACTAAGAGGGGGGGTGAATCAGTATTCCACAAACTTTTACTTTTTCCCAATTATGGATATAACAGATAATCTTAATGCATAGAAAACTAAACAATGTGCATAGCAATAAAAGTAAAGAACTCATAACACATTATTTGTTCTTGACGAAACCCTGGCCAAGGGAAAACCCCAGTGGGGATGGTACCCACAAAGATTCACTAATCAAAAGTATCTTGTTAAGGATGTTGACCCTGTTAGGAGTCTATTACAAGCATATAGTGTATCAGTCCTGATTAAAGGACTATAGGCCTTGTTAGAAGCCTCAACCCTGTTAGGAGTTGGTAGTACAAAATATGATTAGTAGATGAGCCCACTGCCCAAACAAGTAATGTACAATATATACTAATTACAAAAAGAGGTTAAGGTACATAACCTTATACTACTTGCATCAATATCTTTTCGTTTCTCTTTCACTATATCATACTTTGCATCATATCCTTTCTCTATCTTACTTTACAATTTACAATTACATTTATACAAGTTATTAAGGCTAATAACGTTGCATGGTCGGCTGCCATAATAAAAAATAACTTTATCCAAGGGTTAACATCTATGATTTCATCCCTTTATATTGTTAAGTCATTATTTTGATGAAAAAGATAATTCCTTAACTCTTTACCAATTATGTCTTCAAAACATGTCCTGTCGTCTTAACATTGTCTTTAGAAAAATTGTCATAACTCTTTCTGTACATGTCATACTAACTTGCACTCTAAGATGGGTGATCATTAGTCACCATAGAGTCTATGTTCAAGTGCACAAGTACTGAACTTACTCCAATCAATGTCGCAAACAAAAACTATTTCCTGGTTCACTAGTGAAAATATTGTCTCGCACTTAGACAAATTTGTAATGTGCTCTATCATACTTGCTCTTTGAACTGTGAGATCTTTATGTAAGACATATGTTTCCATAATGAAAACATCTATGTAATCAACTCATCTAAATTTCCAACAATCTCCCCCTTTGTCATTGGTGGCAACATATGAGAAAATTGGCTAAGTGTACAAGTTCAAAAAATCTCAAAATTGTGGCCATAGTATAAGATATATATACTATCCTTATAACTCCTCAAAAAATTTTATCTCAAATACAATACTCCCCCTAAGAGTATCAATCCTTATCATAGACTATCAATTTTCTGCTATATCTCTCCCCCTTTGACAACAATGACAAAATAAGGTAGGGAGGATTACAAAACTGTATCACAAAAAAATTGTACCTTAGTTCATTATTGCAAAGCTGGTAGGCTTGCAACACAATCTGCAAAATCAATCTTTATAGCTTCTATCTCCTTCTCCCATGATTTCTTGATGGAATTTGCCACATTGAGTAGTGTCCTCAGTCCATAAGATTCTATTTGACATGCCTAGAGATTCTCAAAGTTAAACTTCTGAAAAGATGTCTTCGCTGAAAGACACTCTTCCAACTGTTTTTCAATAATGCTTAACTTCATAGAAGTATGTTCTCTCAAAAGAGTGAATCTTTTCATTTTTCTATCTCTCTCATCTTGTAAAATTCTGATTTCATCATATAGCTTCTGAATTTTCTTCTCCACATCACATACCTTCACATTGGGGTTAGTCAAAAGGTTAGATTCATGCTGAATTTTTGCTTCCTTCAACTTCATCTTCTAATCTTCTTCTGCTATCAAGGTCTCTAATTTTGTACATTGTATGTACAAAGATTTTCCTATCTCCAAACTCTTCCTTAAGTTCTTGATACAAATATCAAGATTATTGATATCATTCTTGATATTCTGACTGATGTTCAAAAGCATTCTAGCCTCATAGGCTGCTTGAGCTCTCACTTTTGCAATATCAGATAAGCTAGTGAATTCATTGTCAAAAGTGCTCATCATCTTCTTTTCTTTTTCTAAAGGGTTTGCCTTTGCAATTTGTGTAGTTACAATGCTTTGTAACTTCTCAGTTAGTTCCTTCAAACATCCTTCAAGATTTTTCACTTTCTTGTTCTTGCCAATGATTTTATTCAAAGATGTGATCAATTCCAACTGATCATCATCATCAACTTCTTTTCCTCAATCTTCAAACAAAGATCCAGTTGGCTTCTTCTTTCTAGTTTTAGGAGTAAGATTGATATCTTCTTTGGTGGGAATGGGTACTTGGATCTCAGTCACTTTAGGTTCTTCACTGATGGATTGGGTCTGTTTTGCTTCTTTAGATGTATCTGGTTCATCAAGAGATGAATTGTCAACAATGTTCTCCAAATTCTTAAATACATTGTCATCAGTATCTAAGGTGATCTTTGTACCTTCTACATCCATTGAATCTTCTTCAATGTTAATGGATAGAGGAGAGGGAATATCTTCTTTCTCTGCTTCACCTGCTTGCTCTACTACAACTGATGGTTCTCCAATAATTTCTACCATAACCTTGATTATTGCCTATTCTGTCTCAGAGTTAACTTCTTCATATCTTCCTCCCATAATTAGAATGGTTCTACTTTTGGTTCTCAAATGGGTGCTTAAGGCTTTCAATATTTTCTTAAGATGTCCATCATCTCTTACATCACATAGTTGTTTCACAAGATTTTCTCTGATAGATGTGTCCTCTTCTGATGCTCTCTTTTTCCTATTTGCCAATTTATTGTACAAATCATCAGGTATCTGACCCTGAATAGTATCAAATTTCTTATTAGCTAAAATCATATGCTTTATAATATCATTCTCTAGATTAAGTCTTTCTGTATAATCATAAAGCCTATAGTATTTGTTCATTTTTGTAAAGTCTCCATTTTCAATGATCTATTCATTAAGTTTTTCAACTTTGGGTTTCCAAGCTTTCTTCTTAACAGTAGTATCATTATCTTTTATTTCTACAATTTTTCTTGGAACTAGTTGCGCTACAGTTTTTTGTCTCTTTCCTGGTCCAGTAGCAATTTCCTTTACTCTCTTGCTAGGTGTGGAAGAAGTGGATCTAGTAGGTTTTCTTATTACTTGTTCCTTTTCTAGTTCCTCTACTTTCACCTTGACTGGTGTAGCTTCTTGTTGTACTGCACTAGATGATAAGGGTGGTACAGACAAAATCTCTTTATGTCCAATATCTCTGATTGCTGCTGCTATCTATTTTGCCACTAGGAATTCATGCTCTATCATTCCTGTGTCTTTTAATATTTTCTTTATAGTGCTCTCAACTCTCTTCTTAGACTGCTCCTTTTCAATTATAGCTTTTGCTAAGTTGAATTTTTCTTTAAAAGTTCCAAATCTATTACACTAAGTGTCCATCTTACACTTAAGTAACCTGCTAACATATTCTTCTATTTCTACCTAAGATATCTCATAGCCAAGAGGGTCTATGAACTCTGTTCTAGGTTCCACTACTTCAATATAGGTAAAGTTAGTGTCAACCATAAAACATACTTCATTCTTGTATTTCTCCACAAGAGACTGTGGGATCCTTGATTTTCTAGTTACCAAGTTCTGAAATGTTTTTATCACCAACATTGCACTCTCATTTACTTTGTCAATAGTATTCCTCCTATATACTTTATTGATCCTTTCCATAGTGGTTTTTCCATCATTCCAATCATTTCCAATGGTGTAAGGGAATCTTCTCAATAGGTGGAAAAACATGTAGGTGATTAAGGATGAAAATCTAAATTGTGCATACTTTGTCTTCTTGTTCTTTTCCAAATTTTCAAAGAATTGAATTCTCATAAATTCACACATATCAACTGATACCTTGTCAACACACATAAAATAAGCTATTTGTACCATTCCAGCTGCCATGTCATCCTCTCTTGAATTTGCACAAAACTTAGTGGTTAGGATCTTGCATAACTACCTAACATCATCTTGTTTGATCTTACTAATCATAATTCCTCTACCATTATAAGATGAAGTTGTGTTGTTAATAACTATTTTCTTCATTTTCTTCTCATTTAAAGGCATAGCTCTAGTTTTGGATAATCCAGTGACTTCATGAATTAGATCAGCTGTAATGTCAATCACTCTATCTTCTAGCCAAAACTTTCCATTGTGAATTCTGCTCAAGATAATCTTAGTGCATTCTTCATTATCAAACTCATATTGCAATGCATACTTAATAATTTCATTGTCTTTCAAATGACCATATCCTTCTCTTAATGACATATCCTAGCTGTAAATCTTCTAATACTCATTGGTGAGATCACTATCACTGATGGTTTCTAACTTACATCCAAGATAACTTCTCACATTTTCTAAATGCAAAACACCATCTGGTATGGATGATAGAGATAACCTAGGATCATCTTCCAAGGGTTCTACTAGTTCCCTCTTCATTCTAGGTCTATTTTTGTCTCTGACATTGTGAATTAAGGATACATCCATGATTACTTCTAGCTCTTTATATAGATTCAAAGATCTGTCAAGTAAAATACCTTGATTTCACAATTTTAGGGCTTGCGTAGATTCGATGCTCAAATCCTTCACCAAATTGTTGCAAAATGCTTCCAATCACTACTCTTTGATCTCCTTAACACTTTTGTTCTCTTTGATGATCAAACAATACTGATTATAACCTTTTATTACTTCAATCTCACTTAGATCTGACATCACATTCAATTCTTTTGCCACCTCTTTCCAAAAAGTTGTTTTTGTTAACCTACAAAACTTAAAACTTCTTGCGATCTTGCCAAACATAATATTTTTCTTTTCACTCTTAACCATAGCATTAGTACATCATATAATAATTTTCATTAACTGTGCAAGACTTAGTTCATCATAAATCTACTTCTACACTAATTCTAAGCTCCTAATCTACTATAATTTCATAAATTAAGTGCTTTGAGATAGGTCAGGTAAGGATTCATTCTTACCACTTGATACTTCACCATTCTGATTGCCTTCAATGTTGAATATGTCTCCTTGATCTATACTTTTAAAAAACTTTACTTCATCTGAATTACTATAGCATCCTTTATGTTTGTTACTTGCATCTTCATTTCTTCTTGCATGACTTCTAGTGTTAGGGTTAGGATGAAAGACTCCATTGTTCATTCTGCAAAACTTTGTTGTATGTCCAATCTTGTTGCATATTTGACAAACAATTCCACTATTCCCATATCTTGGTCCATGTGGATTGATCTATGCTCTATAATTTCTAGCAATGTGTCCAATTTTGTTGCATCTATAACATATTACTCAATTTCCTCTGTTCATATCTTTAGTAGGTTTCTTATCTGCATGGTTAGTATTTCTAAACATTCTACTATTATTGTTATTCTCAATAAATTTAGGTTTTCTACACTCAATAGCTCTATGTCCAAATCCATGACAATTATAACAATAACCTTTAAGAGGTTTAAATTGCTTACCTGTGCAATTTCTCTTCATATGACTAATAGTGTTACAAGTAAAACATCTACCTTTGAATTCTCTTTGCATACCATTAGGTGATTCCTCTTTCTTTGGTGATTCTTCTTCTTTAGGTGTATCTTTAGATTTGTTGATCTCATCAAGCTTCTTCTCATCTATGTTTTTAGATATCTTCAGATCTGGTTCCTTGCTTTCATCATTTGCTTTAAAAATGTTGAATCCAAGACCAATTTTATCATATGATAGTTTTTGATAAGATATTTTTTCATCAATCTTCTCACTAGTTGAGTATAGCCTTTCAAGTTGTTGTTTGGATTGAGTAAATTCTCCTTTCACAATTGTATTATATTTCTCAAGTTTAGCATACTACAAATTGACTTTCTCAATTTTAGATGTTACTTTGCCAAGTTTAGATTTTAGTCCTTCATTTTCAATCTTCAACCTTTCATTTTCAGATCTTAGATTTTCTTCATTCTTTCCATTTCCATCTTTCAAACTAAGTTTCAAATTTTCTATCTTCAGTTCATGCTTAAGGATCTCATTTTCTCTTTCTAAATTGTCATCACAATTTTCAATAAGAACTTCAGATTCCTTTTTGGATTTCAAATTTTCCAACTTGTTTTTTCAGTTTCTCAATGAGGTTCTTTGCATCATCATATTTCCTTTTTAGAATGTCTCTTTCATTAGTAAGCATATCAATCTGTTCAAGAGCTTCTTCAAGATTCTTCTATAGTTGATCCATATCCATAGAGATCTCACTCAAGCTGCTAGGCTTTCCTTGAATGATTCTTCTCTGAGTAACTATGCTCTGATACCAATTGTTAGAAATAGGGAATACTGAGATGGGGGGGTGAATCAGTATTCCACAAACTTTTACTTTTTCCAAATTATGGATATAATAGATAATCTTAATGCATATAAAACTAAACAACATGCATACCAATAAAAGTAAAGAACTCATAACACATTATTTGTTCTCGAGGAAACCTTGGCCAATGGAAAACCCTGGTGGGGATGGTACCCACAAAGATTCACTAATCAAAAGTATCTTGTTAAGGATGTTGACCCTGTTAGGAGTCTATTACAAGCATATAGTGTATCAGTCTTGATTAAAGGATTATAGGCCTTGTTAGAAGCCTCAACCTTGTTAGGAGTTGGTAGTACAAAATATGATTACTAGATGAGTCCACTGCCCAAAAAAGTAATGTACAATATATATTGATTACAAAAAGAGGTTAAGGTACATAACCTTATACTTCTTGCATCAATATCTTTTTTTTGCTCTTTCACTATATCATACTTTGCATCATATCCTTTCTCTATCTTACTTTACAATTTACAATTACATTTATACAAGTTATTAAGGCTAATAACTTTTCTTGGTCGGCTGCCATAATACAAAATAACTTTATCCAAGGGTTAACATCTAGGATGTTGTCCCTTTATATTGTTAAGTCATTATTTTGATAAACAAAATAATTCCTTAACTCTTTACCAATTCTGTCTTCAAAACCTACCCTATCAGCTTAACACTATTTTTAGCAAAACTGTCATAACTCTTTTCGTACATGTCGTACTGACATGTCCTCTAAGATGGGTCATCATTAGTCACCATAGAGTCTATGTTCAAGTGCGCAAGCATTGAACTTACTCCAATCAACATCGCAAACAAAAATTGTTTCCTAGTTCACTGGTGAAAATATTGTCTCACACTTAGACAAATTTGTAATGCGCTCTGTCATACTTACTCTCTGACCTGTACGATCTTTATGTAAGACATATGTTTCCATAATGACAACATCTATGTAATCAACTCAGCCAAATTGCCAACAAAAGTGACCAAAGAGGACCAATTGACACAAGATTTGGTTCATGCATGGGATGTGTTGGTTGATGAGTACATGAAATGGGAGGCCTAGGAGAGAGCAGTCCCCACTGGCACCATACATGTTGAACTCACCATAAACAGTCTTGTGTACGATCTTCTTGGCAGCCTTACAAGATTGTTGGCTTGCACATTGTTGGAAGTCCAAGAACAACGTGAGGCAAGGGAGAGGGAAAACCACAGAAAATAAATACTATGATGGTATGAAGAGAGAAACTGAGGGGAGGAAGAACCACGTGATACATGTAGGCATCACACCTCTGGTAACTCCAACAATTAATGTCCAACTTGTCAAACAAAGATAGAAGAAGACAAATGAGGGAAAATAAAAAAGTAGAAACTATTATAAGAAGGTCTTTGCAAATCCAAGAACAAGACGAGAGGCGTCAATGATTACAACAACTAGTGGACAAATCTATAAGCCCACCATGATGTAACAAGAGTGGCACTCCTATGAATAGTGAAGGGAAAACATAACTGTCTAGGTAGGAGTGGGAGGAGATTTCAAAGGAACTACCACTCCTAAACATTTCTTAGGTACAAGAGGGGACTAACACAAATAGTTGGGATGGTGAATTCATGCCAACTGAACCATTTGTACCCTTAGAGGAAGATAATATCAAGGAGGGTAATCTTGAAGGGGGGTAGAAGACTTATTTGAAATTACCTTGTGGGACATTGGAAACTTGGTTATCTTAGAGGAGTTAAGAATAGGGAGAAAAAAACTAGAAACTCTAGGGAGAAGAGAGTATCAGTACTCCTACAAGAGAGGTAACCAAGGTGTGACTGAAAGAGGTGGAGGGGTAGAGAACTCGCATGTATCCAAAGATGCAAGAGATGCACAAGGATGTGGAGGAACTAAACCACTTGAGTCTAATAACATGCACAATACCAATTGTAGAGGAAAAATGGCAAACCCCCAAAGAAGAAAAAACTTCCCAAATAGAGTGGGGATAGATCAAAGGACTCGGCCTGCCAGTATAAAACATGTGTGAGCATATGGGAAGCCAATGGTCAAGATGACCAGGACTATAGGTTGAAGACCTTCCTAGCTACCTTGCAAGGACTAGCAATTGACTAGTACTCAAACCTACCACAAGGCCCTAAAGCAACTTGGAATAATTTAAAACGAGCATTCTAGGAATAATTCAAATTTCTTCGCGATGATGATGAAGTGGTAGAATAAAATTACAACACCCACCAAGGAAAAAATGAAATAGTACAGGCCTACCATCGTAGGCTAAAAGAACTCATCAAAAAGTTAGACAACGAGCCAAAATATGGCTTAAAGGAAAGATGATTCATTGAGTGACTAACTTTCTCCGTTCAAAAAAAAATGGTGGTATCCCCTGATGGAATATGGATGAAGTGACTGAGAGGGGGGGTGAATCAGTCAACCATAAAACACTTCACTATTATTTCTTTCCAGATCCCTTAGGATATCTTAATGAATATTATCTGTTTAACACTCAGTAAATAGATTGTAGTAACTTGGTAGATGCAAAGAGTATTAGTAGAATTATTTTTTTGATATTCATCACCACTTGTATATTATTAAGATAACTATTAAGAGCACAAGAGACACAGGATTTAACATGGAAACCCAATATGGGAAAAACCACCAATGTATCTAGATACTGATTTTCACTTTTCTGAAGTGATGCCCGGTTAGAAGCCAACCCGGTAAAAGGTTACAAAACACACTGTTAGGTGTGACCTTATTAGAGGATTTAATCACCCTACTAGGAGTGGCCTGGTAAGAGGTCTTGAGAACAATTCAATGGAATTGTCACCTTGTTAGAGGATTTACAATATGGTTGTTAAACCAACTCGGTTAAGAGATTTAGAATTCACTGTTACAATGATAAAAAGGTAACAATGAAAATGACCTGTATAATAATGCAACTGCCTTGCTGATTACAAATCTCTATTCTATATAAGTGAGATCCTTCCTGATTGAATATATCTCTACAGCTCCTCAAGGATATCTGGTCATCCTTCACAATTTCGCACACACCTTTCCTGTCTTTTTCTACATATCTTCTTCTATATTTTTCACACTTGACCTTTTATTTATATGATTTTAGATTTGTCAAATCGGCATTACTTAGTATAACAGTCGGCTGAATTAAGCAAACTTTATTTGCAAAGATCCTTCAAGGGCCGACAGTGCTTGGTGACCATAATGAAATTTTCTACAATCTTTTGGAGACCGAGAGAACTCGGTAAACACTGATAATCCTTTTTCTTTGATAACCAAGTGAACTTGGTAAATGCTAACTTTTCTTTGACAACCGAGTGAACTCGGTAAATGCTAACTTTTCTTTGACAACCGAGTGAACTCGGTAAATGCTAACTTTTCTTTGACAACTGAGTGAACTCGGTAAACACTAATTTTAATGCCAGGCAGACTGACTAAGCTCAATAGGTACTGATTGTTGCGGACTATGACATTGTGTGACATCAAAGACAATACATAATTTGAGTAGCAATTTTCTTCAGACAATTGTTTCCAACAATCCCCATCCTCCTATATAGAGGCTTGTGACTGAGAGATGGATATTGAGAATGAGAATAAGACATCTTGAGGGAAGAAAAAAATTAGTGGTGATGATAGTATGGATGGCGACAGAGAGGAGTCTTAGACCATATAAGAACTCTTGAAGGATATGATGATAATGATGAAGGAGATGTGAGTAGAGAAGGAAACAAAGGAGGATAAGGAATTATGGTGCACAGAATGAAAAAGAGAAGGGCATACCAAGACCAACTGCCCAAAGAAATCTTTTTGTGACATCTGCCAGGTACTGGGACACTCCATCAAGGAGTGCCCATACAATTTAAAGGAAAGGAGAACTCAAGTTGTCTTCACCCAAGGAGAATAGGCGACACCACCAACCATACTACCAAGCCTGACAAATTCTAATGCCTTTTTAGGAGGATATTGTTGTTTATAGCTGAACGTGAACCTCTAATCCAGCCATAGACACAACATAGTCATTGCTCAATCATTGAATTACAAAGATGAACATTGTTGGTATACAAATTTTCCATCTTACTAAAACTATAACAATTTGCAAACACTATGCCAAAAAATGAAGGAAAAACTCATACAACAGTTGAGTTTGTCACTCACGACTAAACTCTTTGTGATCAAAGGAGCAACTACCCTATATAAAGATTTATCTTGACAATGCTTTTATTTGAAAAGAATGAAAGCAATAAAAATAATGTATACTTTTGACCTGAAAGTACAAAAGGTTTTTTCAAATCTCATATGAAATAACTACTAAAGGATTTATACTCTAAGAAAGAATCCACACTTATCTAAGCCAACGGACTAAGATTGTAAAGAACATTCCAAGAAAGATCGATTCAACATATACTAAAATAAAACTAAAAAATGGATGTATGATCTTGAAACACATGCACAGATTGCAACAACATGAAATCAATTCCAATTAAAATAAATATACACATATTAACTAGACACAATGATCTGAAAAAGATACTGCTACTTGTTATATATACCAACTGATACTATATCATGAGTTTCAATTCCAAAACAAAACTATTCCAGGAAAGTATTTGTAGTAAAATATTAAATTATAAGTTTCTATTACTAGAGAACCGACCCTTACAAGGTCTTTCAAAAATTGATTTATAGCCACGCAGGGCATAAATAGTTTCGTAACTAAAGTCTATTCTTAGAAAAGGAAACTAACACCCTAAAACTACTTAGAACTATCTTTTCAAAGACTAATCAATCTGACTAGCTTTTTTCAGCTTCAGTACTGGTGGTGGCTTCAGATGCTTTGCGCTCAGCTGACCACTCCTCAAAAGCCACTGTGAATTTCTCCAACATCTCCTTGTTTGGTGAAGAGACAAGATCCAACCTCTACTCCTAGATATGTTTGCAGTTTTGCAACTGCTCCAACTTAGTATCTAGTGTCTTCACTTGTTCTTCACTAAGCAGTCCTTTGCTACCATTTCCTTGGCATCTTTCAACACTTGTGATTTCTCAACGAAGGATTCTTTCATCTTAGCTGCATCAATTCCTATTTTTATTTCACCCTTGGATAGATTGTAGATACAGTTTATGTGATTGCTAAGAACTTCCTCAACACAGGCAACTGTCTTTAGAATCTACTCAGATTCCTCGATACCCTGATCAATTAGAGTACAACACCATTCCTTATTAACCTTTGCTACAAAGAGGAGACTGGTATCAGCACCAGGTATTACCTTCTCAGATAAAAACTTTTCCATACCATAACTAAAGGCTTCATCCATATTAGTTATTGCTATTTTGAGGCTATCTATCTTTGCTTCCCAGAGTTTGACACTAGCCTTTATGACAGATACTAGACTAGAAGACTGATTGGTTGAATTCTTGTAGGCTTGAGCAAAGCAACTAACCATCTCTACAACTTCCTCCATCCAATTATAAAATGCTTTAGAGATAGATCTCTCTTTATGTACCTTATCAAGGAACTTTTGATTGTCCAGAGACTTGACATCCAAGCTTAAGGGCACCATCGCCAAAGGCTGGGGAATGGGATTCTATAGTTGTTGAATGTACTTTGCCATTTTGCACAAAGCTTGCTTCAACTTAGCCTTATCTTTAGCATCCTTCAGTACCCTGTGGTTGATTTTCTTATTTTTTGAATTCAAAATCTTCAAGTCAGCAGCTCTAGATGACACTCCTAAATCAACTTTCTCTATGATGAAATCTTTCTTAGTAACTTCAGCATTGGTCTTATTGGAGTTAGCCTTGAAAATTTCGGCCACCCAATGACCTGTATTCGGGTCTACATCCATCATAGACTCCATATTTGGCTTCTTTGACCTTGGTGACTTCCCTAGGTATTTACTAACCAAGTCACCAATAGGAACTGAGGTGGATACAATATTCCTCTTCTTATTCACAATTAGATCCATCCAATTTAAAGAACTAGGAGTTGCATGTTGTAAAGAAATAGTGGTACTTGGATTGCTAGGGGTAATTGGTTTGTTTTGACCTGTACTTCCATCACCTCCATCTGAAATAGAGTCCATAATTGATGCTTTACCTATTTTCAACCTTTTAAATTGCATTATACTAGGCTCCTTAGTGTTAGAATCAAGAACAATGCAAAAAGGAGAATTCACTTTCTCACTTTCTTTGCTTCTTTGCCTTGAAATACTTGCAGTATTATCAAGAACCAAATCTAGATCTTTAGGGATTCTTGGGAACATGAGGTACCTGCAAAAAGCAATGGTTCAGTCTTATTAGTTGGAACAGGGGAGGATTAAATTTTTGGAGTCCTTGGACTCTTTCTAGTTATCAATGTAGGGGAAACTAAAACTTTCTTCTTCTTTTCTTTAAGCCACTGCTTTGTTCTTTAAAAAACTTCCTTGGTCAAAGACTTAATGTCTTTTTCTTATCTTTCCAACCAATCAATTCTTCTAACTATCACCTCAAGATTAGGTGTCATAGCTTCTACATCTTTATCTTCATCTTTTATATTCTTAATACTGAAAGGAAGCTTGAAAGTAGTGATTTGTGTAAGAGAAAACCTAGAACGTAGTCTCTTTGTCACTTCAACCTCATGCATGAAATCATCCCAAAAGTCTTCCAATGCAGGATGATGAAGAAACATAGCATCCACTCTGAAGTGACTTTCAAAAAAACCTTTTCTATCAAAATAGTTTCTTCCCTGATATGGCTGGAGGTGCATTTCTTTACACTCGTTAATCAGAAAGGCAAAGTCATGCATCAACTAAAATTTGTAATGTCCTAGCTCAACTGGGAAGAAGGTGCCAATACCTCTCTTGACCTTGTACTTCTTCTCAACCATCAGCAACTACCTTCCTACTTCAAGAAGGATGCACTTGTTGAGACAATACCTGGGAAGTTTTAGGGGAGCATCATTGAAACCTCCTAGTCTTAAATAAGTAAAGGTCGGGAACTGGATATAAAAACTCCCATAGATTTTCAAAAACTCCACAGCCTCCTCTGATATTCTATAATTTGGTTTTCCCCTCAGTTCAAAGACTAATTTGGACAAAAAGGTATCATGTACTTTCTTGAAACCTATGGGGTCTTTCCCTTTTTGTAACAAAGGATGGTAATCATAGATGGACATACTGCTATTCCACTCTTCATGGGGCAAACCATCCCAGATTCTACAAATGGCAAGAATATAGAAGAGGTATGAGGGCATATAAAAGTTAGATATTAAAGTTGGCTGAGATAGACTCATGTAATTGTTCAAATATCATTTCGGCCCAATCAACAACATTGCCAATGTCTAGGATGGCCTGCAAAAAAAATGTACATCCAATCTTCCTAGTTGGTGTCTGCAGGATTACCTCCAACCTTGTTCAACATTATCATAATATCTCTAACTTCCTTGAACAGGTGATCTTTCCTAAGAGGTCTAGGTAAATCGGACCCTCCTTTCTCTGGGTTTATTAACCAATCCCTTGCAATGTTATTCCTATATTCCTTCTTGTTTAGCTCGGAGTCTTCTATGGCTTTATTGATACTCAAATCCCCATAGACCTCGGCTGATGGAATTTTGAGAGTGGCCATTATAGTTGTTCTATCAATTTTCATGAGGACCTCACCACTTTTTGTTTTGATGCATCTCTCAGCTTTGTCGTACCTATTGCGGCATTTTATTACTAGCTTTGGGCATGGGATCACTTCAGGGAAACCAACGGCTTCTAATAAACTGCTCACTGCAATCCTACCAGATATGGCTTCATCAACCATTTCCATTAACCTCTGGAAAACCTCTTTTATATCATCATCCATTATCACTGTATCCCTTAGTTTAGGTAAACAATTACTGACCAGGGAGAATTTATTCAGCTTCATGAATTTTACTTTAGCAAAAGACATATTGAAATATAACCTTGTAAAATTCCTATGAAGATAACTCTTTTTCTTTAAAATGAAGAAGCTCAAATGAATTACAGGGCAAAGGTTTCTATAAAAGTCACTGTTTTCCTGCCTTTCAAGAATGTTAGCTCACTGCTCCCAAAATGCCTTCAGAAGATAGCAGAGCAGAATAAAGAAATGAAAAGAGAGGAAAAAATAAATACACACTTGCTTCTGCTCCCATCATTTCATGAAAAAATACCATCAAGTCATTTTTACACTGCAATAAATGATATTAGCTAGTTTCCCACACTTCTCTTTAGTAAGAAAATCCCACGAGCTGAGGTGGTGCCACTCTTTCAATCACATCAATCATTTCATTGTCAGTTAATCAATATTTGGCTCATGGCTTATATCTGGGTATTATTACATCTCAGAAATTGATCCTTGAACCATAAAGTTGGGTTCAAAGTACATGATTCATGATGTTTAAATTTCTATGCACACACGATAGCCAAAGTGGACCCCAATGACTTTTATAACAATTTCATAAAATTATGAAGCGTGATTCTAAAATTTGGCTCGGAAGACTTTTTAGTGTAAAAACGTAGAAGTGCACATTCCATCATGAACTTTGAAATATAAATTTGAAGTTCAAAGTTCAAGACTTAATTCAACATTTACACAAGGACACGCGACCGCGAGTGAGGAAAATATTTTACATGATGCAACAAATACCCGACGCTTTTGGAGAAAAATATATTGAACTTTGAACCTTGAACCGAGAGGTTCAAGTTCGAAGTTCAAAATTCAATTTGCAACTTGAAATTTGACAAAGCTTGAAAAAGGCCGTGCATAAATAATTTATTTGGTGGGCAACAAATATGAATTGTCCAATTTCCAAATATCAATTGAATGGACCTGTTGCCTCCTAATTAGTTGGGGTGTTTGAATTACTCTCGGATTAGAGAGCCAACAACCATAGACCAAGCTAAAATGGAGGATTTGAAAGCTTGAAATGATCAAATTACAATGAATTAAGCTAAAACAATTGTGCAAACTAAGCTAAGAACTTGAAATAAATATGAGAGTGCAGATTTTAATCTAAAGCTTGAAAATGAATGTGAGAATTAAGCTATTAAAAATAGCAAAACTAATTAATATAAAAATGCATTTATAATAGCATGATAATTACTCTAATTATGCAATAAAAGCTTTGAAATATGAGAGAATTGAGACAAAAAATGACTATAGTTTTGGTACTCTAAAATTGCCTTTCTCTGAATGAGAAAAGAGGTTCATAATATAGGAGAGCCTGGGGAGAGGAATGAAGAGTTTCTTTGAAAGAAACGGCTAACTCTTCATTTCCATGGAAGGTGTGACAAAATTGAAGGAATTATTTAATTAAATAAATGAATTATTGCCACATATGGGTGACTCTTCGAATAATATTTGAATAATTAAATCTAAATAAGAATGTCCATTTAAATAACCAAATAATTATTTAATTCCCTTGATGTGTATTAGCTAAAAGGGGTGGAATTAATTTAATTAAAAGCATTAGGACTTTAGAATTAAACTAATTAATCATAAGGATTATTTAGCCAATAAAGTCAAATAATTAGGAATTAAATATAGTGTAAGATTAATGACAATTTAGGGTTTTTTACATTTGAGACCAAGTCAAATAAAGTCAGGTAGGAGACAGAATTACCTAGTAAAATAGGACTTCGATGATGTAGAAATTGAAGGAATGCACCAAAATTGATTAAAATTGTAAGGTGCCAATTTTGGGGTATTACATTTTGCCCCTTTTTGAATTAATGTGCAAGCAGCGCGTTGATTCAAAGAATAGTTTGATGTGACAGATGAGCAAAGATTTCAGAAGTCTAGGTTAGGTTGCCAAGACACCAATCAGATCAAGATATAGAACCATCTTCAGAACGAAGCATGATTCTCCAAAGTCTAAGTTAGATTGCGAAGACAATGGTCCAATTACCACTTGAGAGAAAACTGGAATCAGGGTTAGATTGTCCCAATACCCAATGATTGATGCAGATTTAGGACTACCTCTAGAATCAGGGTTAGATTGCCCCAACACAAAGTTTGGTCCTCTGAGACCCAGGTTAGATTACCCAGATAACGGTTGAAAAGAGCTTTCGAGAGCCATCTCCAGAACAAAGATTGACTTTCAGGAATTAGGGTTAGATTTCCCCAATACCTAATGAGATTTTGAGAACCATCCCTAGAATGAAGCTTGATCCTCAAGGATCCGAGTTAGATTTCTCATATACCTAAAAGATAGATGACAATATGTGAGGCACAAAGATGCCCCTGGTGATTGAAGATCATGGGATATCCAATTTTGACCACAAGGTACGAAAAACTAAATATGCCCCAAGTGATGAGATGCCCCTAGAGATGGAGATTTTTGGTTTAGATTAGACTGATTCAAGAATGATTCGACAAGATTCAATGATGCAATCATCTTTCCCCCTCGGGAGAGAAATCAAAAGATGACACATCAAGAAGATGATTGACAACAAAAAGTTTTAGATAGAGATAAGATCAAAGATCCAGAAGAACTCAAAATAGATTAAGGAAGCATCGAGGGGATGCAAAAGTAATTTGGAGCAATTTGAAGGTCCTATTGACCAAGTTTGACCATACTTGACCAAATTTGACTTGAGTTGACTAAAGAGTTGACTTTAGATGAAAACATTGAAGATCTCAAGAAAATGATGACGAGATGAAATTCTAATGAGAAAAACGATGCCAGAAGGGTGACTATGCAAGCGTCTAATCCCAAAGGTCCCAGAAATTTAAAACACAAATTTGAGCTATTTAGAGGTGTCAAATTTCAATTTTGGTCCCAAAAATGGATTTAGAATGGTTGATTTAGCTGAGGGTGCAATTTTCAAGCAAAACGGAGCACTTTTGAAAATTAGGTCAAAAGTTATATAAGACCTAGAGGGGTCATTTTCAAATCATTATTCACTTTGTCTTCTAGCGATTTGAGAGCTCTAAGAGAGAAATGGAGAACGTGTCAGTCCATACACATCAATTTGAGCACTCCCACTGACACAGATGACCATCAGAGTATGACCCACCTGTAAGTAGTCGATAAACTATCCTGCACTCAAAGTTTTAATGCTTTCTAGGTCATTTAGGTTAGATTTTTAGGAATTTTAAGCCTTGTTCTTCAATCGTCACATGAGGAAACAATTTCCTTGTGCTGGCCTCAGTCACCCCTCTTGTGAGAGAATGGTTCTCTCGCATGGGTTAGGGTTTCCTCACCTAAAGCATCTCCACGAGCTTGAGCGAGATGCTTCGTGACGCCGCGTGAGATTTCATTTTCTCACGCGAGAAAATATCCTATCTCATGCAGTAGAGAAAAAATCTTGCGTGAGAAGCTGTTGCAACCTTGTAGATTCTTTGCCCAATTTTTTATAAAATCAGCCAATTAGAGCATCCTAGAGTCATGTTTAGGATAGATGCATAGCTTCCCTTTCTATTATTGCTTTGAAAAACCACCATGATTGAGATACTAATTGAATGTCATCACTTGCTATGCAAGTTGACTTCCCAGACGTTGTGTTCTGGTCTCACCACCCAGTTATCAATGAGCTAGTACAGAGACTGACAGATGCAGAAGGTACCCACCTTGATGGGCTAGGATTATCGTATTTGCATGATATACCTAACATTCAGGTAAATCACGGTCTATTGGGTGCATTGGTCAAGAATTTCCATTCAGAGATGAACACTTTCCACTTGCCAATGAGAGAGATGACAGTCACTCCTAAGGACATATATAGGATACTAAGGATACCATTCCATGGTACCTGGGTTGAGTATGATGTGCAGCTGAGAGTGGGCACATTGGCACTGAGGGCCATATTTTAGGATGAGCTCATGATGGGTCGGGCCTTCTCATGGGAAGAGCTGGTCAATAGATATGGAGCTAGTCACAGGCTAGCGGTTGTATTAGCCATAATCTTGAGATGCTACTTAGTACCTGATTGAGGATAGCATGGGTTGGACTATGGTTGGACTAGCATGCTACAACAGATGCTGAATAGGCCAGCTGTGAGATTCAGATGTGACAAGTGTATGCTCGCTCAAACATACCATGAGATGCATGAGATCGTGTATCAAAGTGCACGGACCATGGTTGCAGGCATTTTTGTGCTACAAATATGGGCCTGGGAGCATCTCCCTATGTGTAGGCTAATCTTTCATGATACATAGTAGCCCTTAGAGCTGTACATATATAGGTATGTAGGCCCCATGACTCAGTCAGCGCTGGGTAAGACAAAGTAGTGGCGCAGACAGGTGGATGACATAGAAGTAGTCATATGGAGACCATGGGTGGCCATAGAGGTTTGGGATGATGCTCAACATGAGCTCCCACATATGTTTTGTTAGGAATGAATGTTGAATGTTTGGTATCCATTATGTAGCAGTTGTTGTTGCATTCATGACTATGATTGTCATTGATGTCAACACAGTGATCTTTTGGAGACTTGCAGAGAAGAAGATAGTGTTTGGATTAGCACATGTGGTATATTACAGTTAAAGCTATGTGATGTTTAGGATATACTCTTTGATATGTTATATGTTTATGGTTAAGATCACAAATATTAATTCATTTATTCATGGAAGTTATGAGCATTTTAGTGGAAGCAGTATTCAGGCAGTGTTCCTAAGTAGCGGTTTGTGGAAATCAGATGATATCTCCTAATCGGGATGGAATCTAGTTTTGTATAGTTAAATGAATGTTGAAGACACATTGATAGTGATGTGGATGATAGCACAAACTTTGAGGTCACACGAGTGAAGAATTATTGTAATTGGAAGCTGATAGTTTTGTGTAATTTTGATGTAGTGTGTGGAAACTTTTATTTTGTAATTAGATGCTGACTCATTTTTAATTACTTGAGTGTGGTATAAAGGAAGGATTTTTTTCTATATTGAGATATAGAAGAGGAATGTTGATGATGTTAATGTATTCATGAAGTGAAGAAAAGAGCTAAAGAATTGTGAGAGTGAGATTGTGAAAGAAGTTATGCAAGGTACAGAGATCTAAAGTTGAGATCTAGTGTAGTAGTGAGTGCAGTTTGACACAATCAAAGAAGAGGTAACATGTTTTAATATTATTCTATTTGAATAATCTTGAGATCAGTTGGACAGTACATTCAGTGATCTTTCCATTGAAGTTGTTTGGGCAGTGGGTCCTTTTGTCTTCCATAACTCTTAACAAGGTTAGAATCTTTTAGCAGGGATTCAAAATCTCCTAACCGGGATTCATATGTATTGAATGTATTTCATAAGACTCCTAACAGAGTCCATCCTTTCACAAGGAATATTCATATTAGTGCATCTTTTTTGGGCATCTTTCTCACCGGGGTTTACTCTTTGATCAAGAGGTTCCCTAGTCAACATATCTTGTGTCATTGTGTTATTGTGTATGAATATATTTCTATGGTTGGTAATTATATTGCTTACATGGTTAAATGTTGTTTAAGTTGATAAAAGTTATAATTATCAGATAAATGATTCACCCCCCTCCCCCCCTCTCAGTTATCTTGGTGGACTTTACTTTCTAACAATTGGTATTAGAGCAGCAGGTCCTTGAAAGAAAAGTTTAACAACTTAAGGAGATCCATGGCAAATTTTAGGAAAGAAAGCCCTAAGTTTGATGGAGTAAATTTTGATAGCTAGAAAGAAAAGATGAAGACACACCTACTATGTTTAGGACCAGGTTATTGGTTGATTACAAAGAATGAGAAGACTATCATTGATGAAGAAAATATTGAAGCAAGTACAAATGATGAGAGAGATCTATTCATGTGTAACATACTTACTAGAGAAGCACTTTTGACAGCCCTTCCAGAGAATGAGTATAGTCAGGTAAAATATTTGAAAACATCTCATGAAATTTGGAAAGCTTTACACTCTACTTTTGAAGGTGATGAACATGCAAATAAAGTTAGATTACATAATTGGATATGTGCATTTGAAGATATAAGAATGGTGGAAGATGAATCTGTTAGAAGCTATATTGGTAGGATGTCAGAAATTGTTGCAGGCATAAAATCTTGTGGAGGAACAAAGACAAAGAATGAAGTGATATGGAAAATTCTGAGGACATTGACTCCTATATTTAAGCAAACAACATAGATGATTGAACAAGTTATACCTTTTACTATGAACTTTACAAGAGAGACTCTTCTTGTAAGATTAGAAGCAGCAAAAATGAACATGAGGTTATCAGGAGACTCACCTAGAATGGAGACAACATTCAGTGCTCTTAGTATTCTCCCTACTTTTTCAAGAAGCATCAGTGTAAGAAAAGATTATGCTAGTAGCAATAGATCTAGAAATGAAGAAGATGGGAAAATTGAAGGTATTGCCTTGCTTTTGAAGAGAGAACCAGATGGTAAGAAAATCTTTAAATGTTGGACTTGTCAAGAATATGGTCATTTTGCATCTAAATGTCCTAAGAGAGTTAAAAAGTACAGAAACAATTTCAAGCCTAGAAGATCTAAGGAATGTTATTATGCTAATGATGAAGATCTTGAAGCTAGTATAGAAAGAACTCTAAGTGAAAATGATACTGAGAATAATGATGACATAGGATTTGTAGCAATTAAAGAAGAAAATCCTGAAACTGATGTTAAGGAAGAAAAAGCCCTAGTTTCTCAAGTTGAAAAGAAAGTTGATTGGATTATAGATAGTGGTTGTTTACATCATATGACTGGAGACATGAAAAAATTCATAAAGTTTAACAATTATGATGGAGGCGCTATTAGAGTTGGAAACAATTCACCTTGTTTAATTAAAGGTATAGGATCTATTTCTCTTGATGGAAAGACTAATACTGATGATGTTTATTTTGTGGATGGTCTGAAACATAATCTTTTAAGTGTTGGACAGTTATTTGATAATGGATATCAAGTTTGGTTTACTAAAAAAACTTGTGTAATAAAAGATAAAGATGGAAATTTGATTGGAAATGGATCTAGAACAAGAGGTAATGTATTTCAATTGAATCCTGTTGAGATGACATGTTTGATTACTAAGATTGATGACAGTTGATTATGGTACAGAAGGTTTTGTCATATAAATTTTGATAACATTATGAAAGTTAGTACTACACTTGTAGAAAGGGATTTGCCTAAGATTATGAAGCCTACTAACATGATTTGCAAGGAATGTGTGATGGCTACATAGAAGAGTTCCTTTCCCAGTAAGAAGTTTACATCTACAAAGAAGTTGGAGATTGTTCATACAGATTTGACCAGTCCTACCTGGACTAGAGGATTCTATGGAGAAAGGTATTTTATGATTCTTGTTGATGACTTTACAAGAATGATGTGGATTGCATTTCTTAAAGAAAAATCTAAAGCATTTGATAAGTTTAAGATTATTAAGAATAAAGTTGAGAATGAATCTGGAATGAAGATTAAATGTTTGAGATCTGATAGAGGTGGAGAATTTACTTCTAGAGAGTTTAACACCTTTTGTGAAGTGAATGGTATTAAGAGATGGTTTTCAGCTCCTAGGACACCTGAACAAAATGGTATTGCAAAAAGAAGAAACATATCAGTAACTGAAGCAGCAAGAGCTTTGCTATTTGAGAATGATTTGGCAAAGATATTTTGGAGAGAAGTAGTGAACACAATAGTGTATACCATGAACAGAGTACAAATCATAACAGACACAAACAAGACACCCTATGAATTATTGTTTGGACATGCACCCTCAGTTAAGTATTTTAGAATTTTTGGAAGCAAATGTTATATAAAGAGAGATGATGATATTGGAAAGTTTGATCCTAGAAGTGATGAAGGTATATTTCTTGGATATTCTTTGAAGAGAAAAGCTTATAGATGTTACAATAAGAGAACTAAGACTATTGTTGAGAGCGCAAATGTTAAAGTTGATGAAAAGTTCAAAATTTAGGAAAGAATGCATGATTAAGAATCAGATGAAGGAACTCATCCTAAACCTAACATTGAGACTACTAAATTATTCTATGAAACTGACAGTGAATTGTTGAATGAATGTCATAGTGAAGTTATTGAAGAACTGACACCTAAAGTGAGATCTGAGACAGTGACACCTAACAAGAATTTATCAAGGAATCATCTTGTTGAGAAGATTATTGGAAACATTGACAGAGGAGTTCTAACTCAAAATAAGGTACAAGAATAGTTATGTTTGATTTCTCAAATTGAACCTAAATCTACTAGTGAAGCTTGTGAAGATGAAAATTAGATTAATGCTATAAAAGAAGAACTAGATTAGATTGAAAAGAACAAGACATGGGAACTGGTCCCTAGACCTAAAGATAAGAATGTTATTGGAGCTCAATGGGTATTCAGAAACAAGATGAATGAACAAGGAGAAGTAGTAAGAAACAAAGCAAGATTGGTATGTAAGGGATACTCACAGCAAGAAGGAATTGATTATGAAGAAATTTTTTCACCAGTAGCAAGAATTGAAGAAGTAAGAATGTTTTTGGCCTATGCAGCTTATAAGAAATTCAAAGTATATCAAATGGATGTGAAATCTACATTTTTTGAATGGTGAATTGGAAGAAGAAGTCTACATTGAGCAGCCTAAAGGTTTTCCTTTGACTCAAGAAGGAGACATGGTATGTAAACTGAAAAAAGCCTTATATGGACTAAATCAAGCACCTAGAACTTGGTATGCAAGACTAGATAAGTATTTGTTAAAATTGGGATTTGTAAAAGGAATAGCAGATAGCAATTTGTACACAAAAGAAATTGAAAATGGTTTGTTGATTGTAGTTATTTTTGTTGATGACATCATTTTTGGAGGAGAAGATGAAGCTAGTGATAAATTTGCTAATGAAATGAAGACTGAATTTGAAATGAGTATGATTGGTGAAATGAAATACTTTTTGGGACTATAGGTAACACAGAATGATGATGGTATCTTTGTAAGTCAGACAAAGTACTTGAATGACTTGTTGAAAAGATTTGGAATGGAGAACTGCAAACCAGTTGGAACACCTATGGTAACTAGACATAAATTATCTAGCACAGATGAAACACCAGCAGTTGAACAGAAAAAGTACAGATCTATGATTGGAGGATAGCAGTACTTGACTCATACAAGACCTGATATAGCACACTCAATTGGAATTGTAGCAAGATTTCAAGCTGAACTTAGATAATCACATTATGCAGCTGTAAAGAGGATACTGAGATATTTAAGAGGCACAATGGACTATGGATTGTGGTATGAAAAATCTGATGATTTTACCCTATGTGCATATACAGATGCTGATTGGGGAGGCAGTGTTGATGATAAAAAGAGCACCAGTAGTGAAGCATTTTTCCTTAGAGGAAGATTGGTTTCTTGACTAAGCAAGAAGCAGAATATGTAACAGCAACAAACAATTATAACTAGATAATTTGGATGAAGCAAATGCTAAAGGATATTGGAATAAAGCTTGGTGAACCTATTGTTTTATATTTTGACAACACCGGCACAACTAGTATGTCTAAGAACCCTATAATACATTATAAGAAAAAGCATATAGAGATTAAGTATCATGTAGTAAGAGAGAAAGTTGTTGAGAAAGAAGTCAAACTTGAGTACATAAGCACAAAGGAGCAGATAGCAGACATTTTTACAAAGCCTTTGCCTAAGGATACATTTGAGTATCTAAGAGGTATGCTTGGGGTTATGCCCCAGCCTACTTTTGAGAAGTGATGTAGTTGGTTGCATCCATCTAGTGGTATATGAGCCTTATCTTTCTTCTGGACTGGATGTTGGTACTTCCTCTATGGGGGAGTATGTGGATCTGAGCTGAGTCATGAGGACTCTAGTGAATGTATTTTCTGAATAGTGTCTTTTGACATTGGAGTTGTTGTTGACATAATGATGAAATTTCTATCATTGATGTCAATGGGGGAAAAGAGTACATGAAAAACCATTTGTACCATCTATTGGAGAGAACTGAATAAGGAAAATGAAGCAAGATTTGTTTGATGAAGAAGACTTGAAGTAATTTTTAGAGCAGTATTGTTGCAGTATTGGATTCTTGGAACATTGGATGTTTTTCATCTATGTTGCCATCAATGCAAATGGGGGAGATTATTAGGAATGAATTCAGAATGTTTGATAGCCATTCTATAGCAGTTGTTGTTGCATTCATGACTATTATTGTTATTGATGTCAACACAGTGATCTTCTGGAGACTTGCAAAGAAGCAGACAGTGTTTGGATTATCGTAAATGGTATATTGCAGTTAGAGCTATACAATGTTGAGGATATACTCTTTGATATGTTATATGTTTATGGTTAAGAGCACAATTAGTAATTCATTTATTCATGGAAGTTATGAGCATTTTAGTGGAAGTAGTATTCAGGCAGTGTTCCTGAATAGTGGTTTGTGGAAATCGGATGATATCTCCTAATCGTGATGGAATCTAGTTTTGTGCAGTTAAAGGAATGTTGAAGACACATTGATAGAGACATGGATGATAGTGCAAACTTAAAGGTCACATGAGTGAAGAATTATTGTAATTGGAAGCTAACAGTTTTGTGTAATTTTGATGTAGCGTGTGGAAACTTTTATTTATAATTAGATGCTGACTCATTTGTAATTACTTGAGTGTGGTATAAAGGAAGGATTGTTTTCCATATTGATATATAGAAGAGGAATGTTGATGATGCTAATGTATGCATGAAGTGAAGAAAAGAGCTAATGAATAGTGAGAGAGAAATTGTGAAAGAACTCATGCAAGGTACAGAGATCTGAAGATGAGATCTGGTGTAGTAGTGAGTGCAGTTTTGCATAGTCAGAGAAGAGGTAACATGTTTTGATATTATTTTATTTGAATAATCATGAGATCAGTTGAACAGTGCATTCAGTGATCTTTCCATTGAAGCTGTTTGGGCAGTGAGTCATTTTGTCTTCCATAACTCTTAACAGGGTTAGAATCTTTTAGCAGGGATTCCAAATCTCCTAACCAGGATTCATATGTACTGAATGTATTTCATAAGACTCCTAACAGAGTCCATCCTTTCACAAGGAATATTCATATTAGTGCATCTTTTGTGGGCATCATTCCCACTGGAGTTTACTCTTTGATCAAGAGGTTCCCTAGTCAACATATCTTGTGTCATTGTGTTATTGTGTATGAATATCTTTCTATGGTTGGTAATTATATTGCTTACATGGTTAAATGTTGTTGAAGTTGATAAAATTTATAATTATTAGATAACTGATTTTCCCCCCCTTCCTCTCAGTTATCTTGGTGGACTTTACTTTCTAACATGTTCATCTTGCGTCCACTAATCAGATGCACCATCACCATCATTCAGTGTTTCTTTCTCACACAGGTTCTATGCCAATTCGGGAGACCGCGAGATGTCTCCCAAGAGTACTGTAAATGCACTTGATTCATCGATGAGATGAAGAAGGGCTGGTAGTCAAGATTGGACCTAGAGATGTGCATGATCAATGCATGAGTACCTCCAGCCTGACAGGACTATATGGTGGATGTCACCAATGCAGGGGTGATGCATGCATGTAGAGATCACATCTTGGCTCACCCATACCTGAGGTTCATAGATCCTGTTGGTATGGTCCAAAGGGCACAATAGGTCATGTAGTAGGTACTAGCATAGTAGGTGCCAACAAAGTAGCCTAGATAGCAGCAAGTACCACAGCAATAGCCTACTCAACAGTAGTAGAGAGTATTCAGGTCGAGGACTAGGTAGGCTCCCATCCCCTCTAGGACTATGGGTTCAGATGTAGGCACTGGTAGTAGTGGGACCTAGCATAGGTCCACAAGATAGAAGATGGGTGATACATCACAGTAGCCTCCTAAAAAGGAGGTACACATGAATGATACTGATATGAGGATGCACCTGCGAGAGGATAGGTACCACAGCTGCAGGAGGCTCTTCAGAAGAGATGAGAGAGGATTAGACAAATACAATGGGAGTGAGATGACTTCCACATGCAAGTCATCATCCAAGAGACCTAGGTAGCTAAGCAAGATCACAAGATCAGAGGGCTACAGGAGGAACTAGATAGGTCTTAGCTAGAGGTGAGATATGAGGCTTCTTAGTTAGCCTATTACTATGTAGCTTACATCAGTGTAGTTCTAGATCTAGCAGAGTAGGTGTCACCATTCTCAAAGTATTCTAGGGCATGATCCATTCCATAGGGGCCACCTCCTCAAGCACCATCGCAGGGTCCACTTCCATAGGGACCACCACAGAGACTGATGCCTCCACCTCCACCTCCTCTAGGTGGTAGTGGGAAGAGCTAGATACACGATTTGATATTCATTGATGTACTGCCCCATTTTTTATATTCTGCTCGAGTAGCATCATTTTGTACATTCACATTAATCAACCGAGATATATATATGAGATCATCTTTGGATATAATTGTACTTGTATCTATATTGATTTTATGTTGATGTTTATGAGATGTTTCGTATATGATTAAATGTATGGATTAGATATGAGATGCACATGATGTTTTATGTAAATGTTGATGAATATGCAAATGTTTTATTGATATATATATGCAGTGTGAAATGCACTGATAGATGGTAGTTGAATAAATGCAATCTATGATTATGATTTATGCTTATAATGGATGCACATGTATATGGATACGTAGATGTAAAAGTATGTAAATGCTATTTATGGATGTAATATGAAAATGCAATGGATATGTAATGTATATGATACTAATCATCTCAAGCAAGATGTTGCAATACATGAAAAGTACTAACCAAAAGGAATGTTTGAAGATTCAAGAATGAGGACCAAACACTTGTGCATCCAAGATGAACCTAGGACAAAAGATGAGAACCTCGATGAATAGATCCAGAAGAAGACAATCAAGCAAGCACCAAAACATTGTCTCAAATGCAAGCCTAGAATGAAAATGCAAGTCTAAACTAGATGCAATCCCTAGGACTTGGTTGTTGGACTCACCTTGTTATCATCATAGAGTTTTTAGTAATAGATGGTCACAAGATGCAATATAACCCTCACTAACATCGCAATCATGAGAATATGAATATGACATAAGTCTTAGATTTTTCAGAATGAGATGTAAGCATTAAGGCACAAGAAGCCAGAATGACCCGAACACCTATTCCTTTTAATTTATCAAGTTAACATAAGCATCAAAGCACAATTGCTAGAATGACCTGAATGTTGCTTGTATTCAAATGCACCAAACACACAAGAGTTTCTTCCTTTTGCTAGGTGAAAGATAAGCATATCAAGGTGCTCACAGTGACCCTTACGTTCACTTCACAGGATGAGTGTTTTAAATTTCACTTGTAGCAAAAAGAAGTCACCCAAAAGACAAGGAAAAGATCCAACCTCACCGAAGTTTCCATATAAAAGGAGTCAAGGTACGCATGTCCGTCCAATACGTGATGAAGGCTCTCATAGTGGACACCCCTCTTATATGAATTATTTGGATCATTGGAACTAAACCAACAAATAGAAAGAAAAGAAAAGATCATGCCCCCAGTCTTTGCTTCTCTCAGTCAAGATGATGTCTTAGATTCGCTCGAGGGGAAATGATAAAGTAGAAAAACAAGCACCCAAAGGAAAATCTTAGCACGTTTTAGAGAATTAAAATCCAATTTCAGTTTAAGTGGATTGAGATCGGATCAGAAGAATATAGCATTTGAAGTCTCAAAAGGATAGTGACATTAGGCAGACACAGTGAGAACCATTGGTGACTGATGTGGGAGATAGAGTCTCAGGGAGATATTAGAATGATAACCAAGTATTAGCAAGAAAACACAGTGAGAACCACTGGTGACCGATACAAGGAAGATCCTTGAGAGAGAGATCTGAGAGAAAATGAAACATCAGCAGACAGATGCAGTGAGAACCACTAGTGACTGATGTACAAGGGATCTCAAGAAAAGAGATCCGAGTGATAGCTAGGTATCATTAGGTAGACATAGTGGGAACCACTGGTGACAGATACATGAGAGATCCTCAAGGAGAGAAATCTCAAAAGTAGTTGGGCATTAGTAGGTAGACACAGTTGGAACCATTGGTAACTATTGCAAGAAGAGTCTTCTGAAAATGATAGGATAGTGCTCCCTAGACTATGAAGGTGCCCCCAAGTGCGGTCAGTTTCAATCCATGTAGAGTTTATTAAAATCTCGAAGATAGCTGAAAGGGAATGCATGACCTAGCAAACTAAAGTAGGAAATGAACTAAACCGGGAAACAAATGAAAGTAGGAAAGCAAGAAAGCAAACTAAAGCAGGAAAGAAAGAGTCAAGCGGTGCTACAATGGGTATAGCATTGGGAACAAGAGGCACTTGTTTACCATATTTTTACCATCTTGGCAGAGATTCTATTTTTGCTACCATGACGCCTGTTTAGCAGGTCATCAATGGCACTTTCTTTTTCTTTTTCAATTTTTTTGTACTTTTCTTCTTTCTTTTTTTTATACTTTGGAATTTTTCATTTTTTTCCTATTTTTTCATTTTTTCTATTTTTTTTGTATTATCAAGGTGCCTGTTTACCAGGTTTTCACTAGGATAATAGATACATCAAAGCGCTTGTTTACTAGGTTTTCACTAAGATGATCATTTTTTTAGGACATTTTGTAATTTTTAGGATTTCTAACAATATATCCTTTTTTGGATTTTTTCAAGATCAATAAGTATGTATAGGAGCATGCAAAAAATATCTCAATTGTAGAACTTCTTTAGATGAAGAATTTTGATTGGTTCTTTGAGTTTTTCTCCTTCAGTAGTGGAGAGTTGGTATGCACTAGACCCAAATGTTGCAGTGATGACATACGGACCAAGCTAGTTTGGTTCAAATTTCCCCTTCTAGGTCCACTACTATTGATTCTTGGGGTTCTCTCTCAGGACGAGATCACCCACTTGGAATTCCCTTGGTCTAACTTTTTTATTGTAGCTTTTAGACATCCTTTTCTGGTATGCTCTGAGATGATCGAACGCCACTTGCTAACGTTCATCCAGTAACTCTAGCTCTTGTAGCTGAGATATTCTAATGTCTTTGTCAGTAATGAGGTTCTTCAGAGAGATTTACAAGGTAGGAATCTTGACCTCAATAGGAAACATAGCATCTGCACCATAGACTAAGGCAAAGGGTGTAGCCCCTATTGGAGTTTTAATGCTTTTTCTGTAGGCCCATAAAGCCAGATTAATCTAGAGATGCCAATATCTACCAGATTTGTGAACTGTTTTGTGTAGGATCTTGAGAATTGTCTTGTTAGAGGCTTCTGCCTATCCATTATCCTGGGGATAATAGATCGAGGACCAATGTTGAATGATCTTGAACTTAGTACATAATTCCTTTAGATCTTTATTCTTGAACTGCCCCCCATTGTTAGTGATTATTGAGGAGGGTACACCATATCTACAGATGATGTAATTTAGTATGAACCTGGCTATAGATTTTCCATCACCTATGGTTAGAGGCACTACCTCAACCCATTTCGTAAAATAGTTTGTAGCTATGATAATGAACTTGTTCCCTCTTGAGGAAGATGGATGTATCTAATCCACTAAATCAAAGGCCCATTGCTAGAACAACCAAAAACTGATAAAAGGAATGAGCTCCTTGGCAGAAGTGTGAATTAGATTCTCGTGTAATTGGCACTATTTGCAAGATTTGGCATATTGTGTAGCTTCTTTTTCCATATCCGGCCAGTAGTAACCAACTCTAATAAGTTTTCAAGCTAATGTCAGACCGCTCAAATGAGAACCATAGATGCCTTCATGCACCTCAGCTAACGGGCATTTGGACTCATCAGGTTCTAGACACCTAAGGAGGGTACCGTCTAGACCTCATCTATACAAGTTGTTAGCAATAATGACATAATGTGAAGCACTGCAGATTAGGTGGCAATTTTTGTTTCAGGTATAAGTGTCAAGAATAATTTGGTCCTAGAGGTAAGATTAAATATGGTGGTAGCAGGATGAATTATGTACAATGACTGAACAAATCATCTTAGATTTAGGATTATTATAGGCTGGGTAGCATAATGTCTCCACCAGGAATTCATGTCTAAAATCATTTTCTAGCATCTATAACATGGAATTAAGAGTAGCCATGGCATCGGCTGCTTTTTTATCTTCTCTTGGAATTTGCTAGAAAGTGATGTGTGCAAAGTACTTATTGAGATCATCAACCATTCATTTATAAGGCACCAGCTTTTCATCTTTTGTTTGATAGATATCATTAACCTAATTAATCACCAATTGTGAGTCTCCAAAGACCTTAAGTTCATCCACACACCATTCAATGTCTATCTTCATACCATTTATGAGAGATTCATACTCAACAGTGTTGTTTGTGCAAGGAAACAACATTTTATAAACTTTAGGTAGAGAGTATCTTTGTGGTGTGATAAACAATATTCCAGCACCTCACCCCTGCTGGGTGAATGATCCATCAAAGAACATAGTCCATGTCTGATGCGTAAGAATCATGATGGACTCATCTGGAAATTCAATGCTCAGTGGTTGATAATCTGTTATAGGTGCTTTAGCTAGTTGATCTGCAATAGCTTGTCCTTTAATAGCTTTCCTCTCTACATACTCAATGTCAAACTCACTGAGTATCATGACCCATTTTGCTAATCTACCCATAAGGGAAGCTTTGCTGAGAAAGTACTTTAATGGATCAATTTTAGCAATAAGTCTCATAGTGTGAGAAAGCATATAGTGCCTTAATTTCTATGAAGTAAACACCACTACTAGAAAAGCCTTTTCAATAACAGAATAGTTCATCTCATAAGAGACCAGAGTTCTGTTGATGTAGTATATAGCCCTTTCATTATTATTTTGATCCTCTTGAGCTAGGTGTGCACCCAAAGATGTGTTCATAGCTAAAATGTATAGGATGAGTAGCTTCCCATGAATAGGAGGCATCAAGATCAGGGATTAGCAAGATATTATTTGATTTTTTTAAATCCCTTCTTACATTCTTCATTCCACTCATAAGACACACCTTTATGCAAAGTCTTGGTGAATGGTTGTGACTTGTCGGCCAATTGTGCAATAAAATGCTAGATAGATTTTAGTCTTCCTTGAAGTCCTCTCATCTAAATGATGTTCTTTTGTGGAGGCATGTCCATAATAGCTTTAACTTTCTTAGGATCTACCTCTATTCCTTTAGCAGATATGATATAACCCAACATTTTTCCAAAAGTGACACCGAATGCACACTTTTTTGGGTTGAGTCTCAAGCTAAATTGTTCCATTCACTCTAGTATAGGACTTAGATCTACAAGATGTGTTTTCCTTTGCATGATTTTAGCCAAAGTTTCATCTACATAATCTTCCATTGTTTTGTGCATCATTTCATGAAAGATGGTTGTAACAGCTCTCTAATATGTAGCTCCATCATTTTTTAGTCCATAGGGCATGACATTCCAATAGAATGTTCCCCAAGCACATGTGAAGGCAATATTTTCCTGGTCTTCTGTTGTGATCTTTATCTGATTATAACTAGAAAATCCATCCATTAGAGAATACATTTCATATTTAGCTATCATGTCTACTATTATGTCAATATTAGGCAATGGAAAATCGTCTTTAGGACATGCTTTATTCAGGTCCCTAAAGTCCATGCATACTCAGATGGACTTATCATGTTTTGTGACTAGTACAATATTAGATATCCACTCTACATAGTCAATAGCTCTGATGAAACCAACCTTGAGGAGTTTTTCTAACTCTGCCTTGACTAAGAGTGCCACGTGTGGATGCATCTTTTGAAACTTTTGTTTAACAAGCTTAATGCCTGGTGCAATAGACAGATGATCCATGATTAGATTGGGATCAAATCCAGGCATATCATAGTAAGTCCATGCAAAATTTATCTTTTTGCTTCGAAAGAAATTAGTGAACTCTTCTTTTTCTTCTGCAAATAGTGACTATGCTAGATGAATAATTTGAGGTGCAGCTTTTGTACCCAAGTTCACTGGTTGGGTTGGCTCAATTAGCACTAATGATCTTTCTTAAAGATGACAAGGAAGTGTATCAAGTATCTCATCCTTGGGCACCTCAGAGAGGTTTTCACCCTTGGATACATCTTTTATTTTAACTATTTTTGGCTCTGACACTGGCACAATGTGGTTTTCACCATCAGAGTGCCTATTCTTTTTTCTTTTAATTTGATGACTAAGATACTTGATATCAACTTCTATCATATTGACACTTCCTTCACTGGTGGAGCACATTATAGGTTCAACAGCATTAAGGTAATAGGCAAGAGTGTAATCATTCTGGAATACAAGGACTTCACTAGCTAGTGAGGGAGAGTTCTAGTCAATGAGATTGGGATGGTAGAGTGAAAGAGTAGTGGTTGGTTCAAGTGCATTCATAGTATACTCATCAAAAGCACAAATGAGAAAGTTGAGACCTAAAGCAATCACATCCAAAGGTACATTTGATTCCTTTTGACACCTCACATTAGAAGTAGAGGGTATGTCAGCATTAGTAGATTCACACTCGGCGTCCTAACACTAGACCCTTCACCTACTTCAAGAAGGTTTTCATACACATGAAAATCATCTATATCTTTGTCAAAAGTAGCATCAGAAAAAGAGTCAAATTCATACTCATGTGAGTCAGTGATGCTTGAAATGGGAATTCCATCAACACTGGTTGTATCATCAGACTCATTTTCATCTCTTGTAGCATTTATGGTTTTCTTAAGTTGATCTTGTTCAAACCATTTCTAAAAGTGTGGCGGTATGTATAGTTCACCATGAAGACTAGGATTATCAGTTTGCATTGCTCTCCATTGATCATATGTAAATTGATGCACTGAAGTAGTGTTGTCATAATCACTATCAGTCCCTACCAGATGAACAGCTATAATAGGATCATTTGGCTTTGCAAAGAATGTAACAAGATCCAGAGGAATAGGATATGGAAAGGTGTCCTCATCAGAGTTGTTCTCTGATTTATCAACTGAAGCAATCTCTTCTGGTTCTGGTTGACATTCTGATTGTGGCACAAATTTGTTTATCCCCAAATAGAATGGGATTTTATTGAAGCCTAGACCTATGGTGTCTTTGGTCCTATGACATGTGGATTCGATGGGTTTCAGAAAGCCATTGTCATTCACCCCAATGGGACCACTCCCTTTGTAGCCAAAGTGCTTCATGATCTTGAAGGCTTCACTGTATGGTTCTTGTTCCAAGTCTTAAGTAGGAGTGGCTTGTTCAAATGTATTCTTATCTTTGTAAAGCCAAGCTGTAATAGCTCTTTCCTCATCTTCATCCTCTAGTGGTGTCGTGGCCTTGACAAAGGCACCATCATAGATTATTTGGGGAGAACAAGCAGAGGGTTTTTTGCTCTTAGAGGGTCTCTCATAGGAATGCAGAGATGGAGGTAGAGCTTCTAGTGAAAAAATAGGTTCAATTTTATACCCTCCCATACCTATATCCTTGAGTTTCAAAGTCTATTCAATTTCTCTCAGTTTGGCATCATAGAACTTAGTAGACTCTCTATTAGATGGGACAAAGCTATCTGTGAATTGTGTGAGTGTATTGAAAGAATAGTTTGTATTGGTAGGCACTATGACCTCCACTCCATGGAACTGGAACTTGATGCATTGGTGATATGTAGATGGGACTGCCTGCATCTCATGAATCCATGGTCTCCCCAGCAATATATTATAAGCAAGAGGAATATCAAGAACTTGACAAATGACGTCCCTCTCAGCAAGACCAACCCAGATTGGTAGCACAAGCAAGCCTTTAGATTTTCTTTCTTCTTCATCAGATGCCTTGATAGTGATTCTCTTATGAGCATCTATGAAATCTTCATCATAGCCTAGTTGAGTAAGTAGCTTAGTAGAGAAAATGTTTAAGTCAGCACCATTGTCAATAAGGACATGGCAAACACACTTGGGACCTATCATGACTTCTATATGCAAGGGAGCATTATGTGGATGGCTTAGTGAGTGGTCATCTTCTTCAAAAAAGGAAAAATAATGAGGCGAGGTCAGGTAACCCACCATGGATTGAAATCAATCTAGATCCAAGTCTTTTTGGCTATTCACTTTGGTGAGGGCTTTATCCAAAATCTCCCTATGGGCATGTGATATCTTCAATAGTTCAAAGATAGTGATTTGAGCATTGGTACATTGTAGCTGGTCTAGAATGCCATAATTAGTTGTACCAGGTGTAGGAACTTATTTCATGTTCTTGTTGGTAGGGCCAATAGAATTCTTATCCATAGTTTGCTTTAGAGTGGATGCAGAAGGGTTGGGACCCTTGATGGTGATCTTAGTGCGAGAATGAGTAACAAAATTTGCACAATCTTGAGATGATTCAAGTTTAGACAAGCGAGACCTGGGGCCTCTTAAGAAAAATGGGCTCTTAGGCTTAGGAGAATTCCTACTCCTCTTGATAGTAATCACATCACAATACTCAACCTCAATAGGTTCGATCATGTTGATTATATTACCATTAGTAGTATTCATGTAGTTGACTTTGGCATTGTTATTCTTGGTCTTGGAAGATTCACCTTTCTCATGAGGAGGAAAGGGATCTTTGAATGCCTGGTGGTCTAAATTCTTATTATGATTGTCCACAACAATATCACCATTATCAATCAGATCTTGGACTTTATGGCGCAACTGAAGACAAGTAGAAGTCTTATGACCCTTATTTTGGTGATAGTCACAATATGTGTTGTCATTCCACCAGTGAGGTCGTGGTTGTGGGTCATAGAGGCACTTTTTCAAAGGAGTGAGAACTTGGTTTTGCACTAGAGTCTTGTAAATTACATCGATAGGTTCTCCTAAGGAAGTGAATTCACGCTTGGGTCAAGGGGCCCAAGGTTTGTTGTTAGAGAATCTTGAAGGCGACTGAGTGTTTATTGCAGCCTTTTCTATGGCTTTGACCACTTGTATACTAGAAGTAAGATTGAAAATAGCTTTTGAAGGCTTCGGGGTAACATTATCAACCACTCCATCATTCACAACATCTATATTCTTGTTGACAAACTTCCCTTTATCTTTCTTTGAGGAGGAGGACCCTTGTTTTTTGTCCTTGTTCAAAGTCAACTCCCCCTTCTTAACCATGAGTGCTTCTATTCACACAACTTGCTTGATCATACTATCAAAGCTTAGGGGACCTTTTAATTGTACTTGATATCCAAAATTAGGAACAAGATTATCTAAGAAGATATCAAGCTTCTCAGACTTAGGTAATTTGCGAGGATATTTTGTACAAAGTTGTCTCCATCTTTGGAGGAATGTTAAGAAAGGTTCCCCTTGTCCTTGTTTTAGATTACAAAGATCTCTGATATTGACTGGATGTTGAATATTGTGTGAATAATGTTGTATGAAAAAATTCATAATTTCATCAAAAGTCTTGATCCTAGTGGGTAATCGAGAGAACCACTCCATAGATGACCCACCTAAGCTACAAGGAAAGTGACACATAAGGTATGTGTGATTATGCATAAATTCCATAGACAAAGCTCCAAACTCCCTCAAGTGATCTTGGGGATTAGTAGTACCCAATTATTTCTCATATTTAGGCAACTCTATGCCTTTAGGAAAAGGAGGCATGTGAAGACTCCTATCAAAGGGAAAAGGACAAATACTTTCCATTGTGAATTGTTGTACTAGTTTGTCCTTATCTTTTGAAAGTTGGCTAATTTGATCTTGCATTTCTTGAATCATCTTTTGCAACTTGGCAGTTTCCGTTTCTTCTTCCTTGGCCACAAGCGTCTCAACTTGACAGTCCAGGGGTAATTTGGCCCCTTGTTTGGCTAACTCAAGAAATTATTTTTCCTTTTCCTCTAAAATAAGGATCTCCATCATCTTGATAAGACTCTTGTTGGCTTATGCAGCATCTATGTCATTTTGAGTTATCACTTCATCACCATCATTTCCAAGAATCTCATAAATGCTTGGGGCTAGATCTTGACTATGGTCATATGGAGGAGGACGAGAGTGATATGATTGTCGATCGCCTTGAGGTTTGTTTCAAGATTTATCATTTTGGGATTGATCATGATGTTGACTATTTTGAGATGGGCCAGGACATTGGTTTTTTTTAGACTGGCCGTGATATTGGTTATTTTGAGATTGGTGTTGGCTTTCGCAGTACTTGCCTAGTTGGAAGTCGAATGGATCTACCATCTTGTTAATGTGGGATTGTGCATTGTGTGTAGACTCAGTAAAATGATATGAATGATGCTGAAAGGGTGTAGCTAAGGTAACCTTTGGAGCTTTAACAGGATCAAAAGAATCGATAGGTTTAAATTTGTCAATATCTTTGGTAGGGTCGATAGGTTCAATAATAGCACTAGTCTGAGGGAGTGGCCTTCCAAAGTTATGAAACAATGATCTATTTTGGAAGAATGAGTTGTCCTATTCTTGAAATGATAAGTCAGGTTGTGCTTGAAACAATGGATTATAACACTCCTGAAACACTAGAGGTGATGATTGAGATGGATTGTATTTCAATGTACTCAATGAGGAACTTGAGGACCCCTGACAATATTTAGATTGTGAAACAGGTTTGAGATGATCTATTTCTTGATTACGAGGTCTACCTCTACCTTGTCCAGTACCATGAATGGGGAAAGTGTTACCACTTCTAGTCATAAAAGTCATATATGAAGATCAAGTAATGAATGAGAACTTAGGATTATGCTAGAACTCTATCTCTAGGAAAAGTGAAAAGGAGATAAAGGCTAGAACAGCCAATATGTGAGATGCACCCACATGAATCATCAGGAGAATGGCTAGAATAGTCGAGATGTGGCTATCGCATCACAAGGTACAAAAGTGCAGTAAGGTAGGATAAACAATAGGGAAAAAAAATGAGTTTAAGCAAGAATCATTTGGTTCATAGCTTAAGACAATCAGTTTTAGACTATGGATGACAGGAAAATAGGCAAACAGACCTCAGACAAAAATCAAATCAGGTAAAAAGTTAACCATTTAATAGGAAATAACTCACTATTTTGGAAATCAGGGTACAAGTTCACGCGAGAAAGTGCCAAGTTTCGCAAGAGAAAATCCTAGCTCGCACAAGGAAATGCTCAAATTCTAAAATCTCGCATGGGAAAAGATCAAAGTTCAATAGTTTAATACAGTTTTTGAGATAAAAATTTGGTTTCGAGACATAGCAAGGACTATTCTATGATAGAATTTCTAGTTTTCAGATAATTTGAAGGATAGTTTGAATCAACAATCTCAATTTGAATGTGGCAAGCAATCATTTACAAGCATGGAGTTTAAAACAAGAAATAGTGACACAAGAAGTAGTTATAAACAGTTCTAGCAAGGACAAAGCAACTTGGCAGAATCATGGGATTCTTTGTTTAATCATGATGGACAATTTAAGTCTCAAAACAAAAACTTAGTTATCCCTACAAATAAAATGTTAGAGAAGACAAAATTTGTGCCTCACAACTTATGTGCATGCGTGCACCTCACACAGCCATGTCACCACCTAGAGGGTGCCCGTGTTTTTGGTGTTTCCAAGGATTCAATAATATATGTTCAAAGGTTACCCTTGAAGTAGGGGCCAGTGTCATATACCACCTTCAAAAGTCCAAGTGCATGCCTATGGTGAGAATCTATGGGAGAGATACTTCCCCCTCCCTGGGCAAAGATTATGTCTCCTTTTAGAGGTGATCCGGGTAGGTAACTAACTAAGAAAGTTTTTAGTGGGCTTCCGTTCATACTAACCTTTGGTGCCCCCAATATAGGGCTATGGCCTCATGGCCACACCAACACCTAAAATTCATACACCCCTGTAAGCAACGCTAGGAGCAACGTCGCTCAGTACAACAGACAGATCCTTCTCAAGATGATAGTCAAAATCAAGAGAAGGAAGTTAACATGGCTTTGGAGTCTTTAGACTCAACAAAGCATTATTTATTATAGTGAGGTGGAATCACCGGCAATAGGTGTGTACTCACTTGGGTCATTCCCGGAGGTTCAACTTCTGACAGGCCCTCTAAAGGTGACACAACTTGGCTTGGATTCAAGGGTCAGATTTTTTGATTCTCTCAAAGAGAGAAGACCATACTTCTCTACCTCTACACCTTACCCAAAAATGCAAGACATATTCATCACCGAGCTATTTCCTCCTTAACCAATCTACAAGCTTTTGGGTTTTTGGTTCTTTCAAAGAGAGAAGAGCATAATCCCCTAACAAGTAGACATGCCAAAGATTTACTACCTTTCCTTGCTTCCTCGGGTATCTATCATGCTAGTAGGATCTAGGTCTTGGATTCATCCATGGGCATCACTTCCATTTAATGAAGAGCCTATTACCCTAGCCCACTATCAAGACCCTTAAGAAACTTTAACAAGGCCCTAGTTATACTATGTGATGAAAGCAATAAAACAAGCAAACTATTTTGAATATCTTCAATAATCATCCTGCAAGAAAATCGTTAGCAAGTTTATGTGTCTTTGAAAAACATCCTGTAGCCCACTATTATGTTGTGACAAAAAAATAGAGATATGAAAAATCAACATCAAACACTAAATGTTAGAAATCTAGAACAGAAACACACAGAAACTGAAAAAATTTTAAAACTGATGGCAGGATTTGCATGAGGAAGTGTAGCATTGTGCATGAGAAAGTGCAAGTTCTGGCATGAGAAAGTGCTTTTTTGTGTGAAAGAATGCCAATGAAATCAAAACTTCGTGCGGCACGCTCAAAAATCTTGTGTGAGCTTTCGTACACAGTTGTATGGACCGTACGAATAGAGTGCAAAAATCTTGTTAGAAAATATTTGAGAGCGAGACTAGAAATGAGTTTTCTACCCCATGGTGGGCGCCAAAATGTTTATAGCTGAATGTGGACCTCTAATCCAACCATAGACACAACATAGTCATTGCTCAATCATCGAATTATGAAGATGAACATGAATTGTCCAATCTGCAAATATCGATTGAATCAACCTGTTACCTCCTAATTAGTTGGGGTGTTTGAATTACTCTTAGATTAGAGAGCCAAAAACTATAGAACAAGATAAAATGGAGGATTTGAAAGCTTGAAATGATCAAATTGCAATGAATTAAGCTCAAATGATTATGCAAACTAAGCTAAGAACTTCAAAGAAATATGAGAGTGTAGATTTTAATCTAAAGCTTGAAAATGAATGTGAGAATTAAGCTATTAACAATAAACAAACTAATTAATATGAAAATGCAATTATACTAGCATGATAATTACTCTACTTATGTAATAAAAGCTTTGAAATATGAGAGAATTGAGACAAAAGATGACTATAGTTTTGGTACTCTAAAATTGCCTTTCTCTGAATGAGAAAAGAGGTTCATAATATAGGAGAGCCTGGGGAGAGGAATGAAGAGTTTATTTGAAAGAAACGACTAACTCTTCATTTCCATGGAAGAAGGTGTGACAAAATTGAAGGAATTATTTAATTAAATGAATGAATTTTTGCCACATATGGGTGACTCTTCGAATAATATTTGAATAATTAAATCCAAATAAGAATGTACATTCATATAACCAAATAATTATTTAATTCCCTTGATGTGTATTAGCTAAAGGGGGTGGAATTAATTTAATTAAAAGAACTAGGACTTTAGAATTAAACTAGCTAATCATAAGGATTATTTAGCCAATAAATTCAAATAATTAGGAATTAAATATAGTGTAAGATTAATGCAAATTTAGGGTTTTTTGCATTTGAGACCAAATCAAATAAAGATAGGTAGGAGACAGAATTGCCTAGTAAAATAAGACTTCGATGATGTAGAAATTGAAGGAATGCACCAAAATTGATTAAAATTGTAAGGTGCCAATTTTTGGGGTATTACAATTGTAACAATCGACGAGGCAGCAATAATAATAGCAACAATAACACACCAAGAAGTCACATCCAGTATGACACAAAGGGGCCCATGATACAGTGACATAGATGCAATGAGTGAGGTTACTACATGGGATACTGTCAGGGTAGGAAAGATAGTAGGAGCATGCTGCGAAAATGGTGTGGTCTAATAAATCATGAGGATGTTGACTATCCCAAGTGGAAGCAAGTGACTCTGATAGACTTCACACATTTGAAGGAAGTCTCCTTGGCAATAACATGATTGCAAGAAAAAAAATCCACATATCTCGACCCTTTCACAGAGAAAGAGAGGTTGAAGGAAGCAAGAAAGGATATGGAACAGGTGATGGAAGAACAAAAATGGTCACCTGACATGGCCAGTACTCCCCTACAATCATCATCAAAAGAAAACATTATACAATAGATGTTGAAAGATATCGTACCAGTATGGTGGAGACCTATAAAAATTACTACAACTAAAGGTGAATCACCCTTGTAGATGATAACAATGGTAGTCAAGAAAATGGAAAACCCATTGACAACATTCAAGCACATGAGCCACAAAATGAGGACTCCATGGAGGGCACTTCCACAAATGGCATAGCAGATCCAATGTTGTTGGAAATTGGTGTGGGAAGGACCCCAACAATAATCAAGATGGAAATCATGGGATGAACATTGTTTAACACCATTGGGGATGGTGGATCAAGTGTCAATGTATTTCCAAAGGATACATGGAAGGCCCTTGGAAATCCAATACTCTGGCCATGAACCTTCCATTTGGTAGGTCCTGACTAGCACAATAGTGTAATACCCCAAAATTGGCACCTAATAAACTCTAATCAATTTTGGTGCATTCCTCAAATTTCTGCATCTTCAAAGTCCTACTTTCCTAGGCAATTTTCTCTCTCCTACTTGACTTTACTTGACTTTGATGTCAGATGCAAAATACCCTAATTTGCAATAATCAAACGCTAAATTAATTCCTAAGTCCTAGACTTTATTTGGCTAAATAATCTCTATGATAAGTTAATTTAATTATAAAGTTCTAAGTGCTTTTAATTAAATTAAATCCACCCCATTAGCCAAATACCCTTGAAAGGAATTAATAAATATTTAGTTAATTGAATGGACACCTCTTTATTTGAATTTAATTATTCAAATTATTCGAAAGGTCACCTCTCCACATGTGGCAAATTTCATTCTTTTAATTAAATAATTAGTGCATTTTTGTCTCACAAGGGAATGAAGAGTCAGGAGTTTCAAATCAAGAAACTCTTCATTCCTCTCTCGGGCTTTTCTATTTAATTGACCTCTTTTTCTCATTCAAGCAGGGCAATTTGGAGAGTAATCTACACTATAGCGAATTTTAGTCTCATTTGATTCAAAGCTTTTTTATTGCATATTTAGTCTATTATCTCATCTTAGTTTAATATTGCATTTCATATTAGAGTTAATTTGCTTATTGGTTTCTTAGTATAATATCATCTTATTTCAAAATCAAATAAAAATCTGCACTTCATCTTTACTTTCAAGCATCCTTTTAGATTAAATTGCATCTCATTTTAGCTTAATTTCAATTATATTGTTCATTTTTATGCTTTTGTAAATCCTCCATTGTTAGGTTGGTCTTATGGTTGTGGACTCTCGATCTGAGAGCAATTAAACACCCCACCTACATAGGAGGCAACAGGTTGATTCAATCAATGTTGTGAGATGGACAATTCATGTTCATATTCACAATCTCATGATTGAGGGATGACTATGTTGCATTTGTGCCTGATTTAGAGGTCACATTCAAGCGCACACATTTTGGCGCCCACCATGGGGTAGAAAGATCAATTTCTGGCCTCATTCTCATTTTTTTTTCTGACAAGAAATTCTGCTCTGCCGTGCATCCATACTGTTTGTGTACAGATCCTCGCGTGAGAATCCAGGGTGTCCCGCGTGAAGTTTCACCCCTGTGGTACTCTCTAACGTGAGATTGTACCTATCTCACCTCAGACACTGCACTTTCTCGCGCAGATTGGAGTACTTTCTCGCATGAGCTTTCATACATTCTCGTGTGAACCTTCATACATTCTCATGTGAGCTTGTGCTTTCTCATGCGTGGTTTAGTACTGTCTCGCACGCGGTTTGGTATTGTCTCGCGCGTGGTTTGGCACTATCTCGCGCGGCCCTCTGTATTGTCTCACGTGAAATTTTGTGATAGACAAAGGCCAGGATTCTAGATTTGTTAGTTTTGTTTGTTGTTTTTAGTTTTTTGAAATTTTTTGAAAATTTCAGCGTTTTCAAATCCATGCCACTCTCGAAAATGGGCACCCATTTTTGAGAAATTTTTGCAAATGGTATCGAAAATCAAAGTGTGATATATCATTGGAAAGGTCTTTCCGAGTCTAATCCAACCATGATGGTTTCATTTTTAGATTTTGTCATTTGATTAGTTATTTTTGCAGATTATCTAATTTTTCATGTGCTCACCATTGTTAGATTTTGAATTTTCCTAACCTTTTGTTGGTCTAACAAGTTGTTTTGAAGGTGCTCTTGCTTTCATGGAAAATGTTTAAAAAAAAGCATTGGACTTGAGGTATTTTATTCCATCTCTACAACATTTGGACTTTGGGATTAAAATTGAACCTCTCATGTGTTTGGTTTGAGTGTTTACATGCTTTCATAGAATGCATTTCAATTGATGCTCTTAATGGGAAATGAATGAACATAGATTTTCTTTCATACAAGTTTATGTAAGTGAATGCTTGTGTTTAAACCTTAAGTAATTCTTGGTTCCAATATCAAATATCTCATTGAGTGATTAAGGGCATGGATTCATTCCTTGTTTACATAGGGAGTTAAATGCACCACTTTGTGGACTCACTCTATGTTTGCTTGGAAAGTTAAATATTCCATTGGTTCAACCCTTTTTCATTTGTGAGTAGTATTGATAAGCAACTTTAGATTACTTATGATTGATCTAGATTGCTATCTTGGGTTATTGGACTCGCTAATCCGCCGACCCCTCGTTTCTGCCCTATGGTTGCAAGGTCAACGCCACATTAAAGGGGAGGGGTCTACAGGAAAGAAGCGTTAATTGTTCCACCTGGCAACCCTTTTGTGCTTTTTAGAACTCATTAGTTTTCTAAAGTGTGGACTCACTTTGAGTTTGTATGAAGAGTTAAATGTTCCACTTTTGGACTCACTTTGAGTTTGTGTGAAGGGTTAAGTGTTCCACTTTTTTGGACTCACTTCACATTCACTTGAAGAGTTAAATGTTCCACTTTTGGACTCACTTCACATTTACTTGAAGAGTTAAGTGTTCCACCTTTAGTGCTTTAAATACTTTTGATAGTGAATTACTTACTTTTTTATTTCTAGAAGGCCTGCTTGGGGATTTCATCACCTCAAGGGACGACCTTAACTCCCGTGTTTCAGCAGAGTATAAATATCAAGAGGTGAATCCAAAGACACCTTTCTTGGGAATGAGTTAGATTTCACTCTTGGCTAAGCCTCAAAGAACTTTATACCTTTGAGAAGTGAAGGAGGAGATTTGGGTTACCGTCTCCCCCCGGCTGTGTGATTTCAGACTCTTCTCATCTATGGATTTGGGCCTCACGTACCTTGCGTATATCAAGGACTCCCTTTAGAAAATCCATGTATATCCTTGTAGACAACTTGCTAGGATGTTGTTGTGTTTTAAGTGCCTGCTAAAACATTTTCAAAAACATACACAAGTAGAGTCCTTAGGGAGTAGAAATACTAAGTCACTATTTCTATTCATGCGCAAGGTTGCTTTGTCCCTTGCTCATTGCTTGAAGACTATTTGCTTGAACTCCTTGATTGCTATCTTATGTGCTTGATCAATCACATAAATCTGATCTGCCTTTTTTTCTGTGATCTATTTTTCTATTTTCCTGTCGTTCACCGTCAGAAATTGGTTGTCTTGAGTTAGGAATCGATCGATCTTTGCTTTGACTTGCATTGTCTCTCATCTATTCATCTTATCTCTTTATGCCTTTTGAACCTCGCGTTGCGATAGTCTTATCTTAGCTGTTCTAGCCACATCTCTTTTGACGATTCGTACCTAGTTCATCTCTCATCTTGGCTTTTCTAGCCATTTATCTCCTTTACATTATCTTAGAGATAGAGTCTAGCTTCATCCTGAATCTTTTCTCGCTGCATCTTCGTCTATGACTATCATGACTCGAAGTGGAAAGACTTATCCCATTCAGAATGCTGATCAAGATCAAAGTAAACCTTGTAATCAAGACATAGGTCATCTCAAATCTGTTATGAAATCTGAACTTTGTGAGAGATCCTTACATTCCTCCTCGTTCCAAGAGTATTACAATCCATTGTTTCAGATACAGTCTGACTTATTATTTCAAGAATATTATAACCCATTGTTTGAAAACTAGCAAGAATCTAAACGGTCACTTTCTAAAGTTGAACCTATCGACTCTTTTGATCCTATTTTCAAGATGGGAGATCCATTCCACTTCCCAAGGGGAGGTAAATTCAATGATAGTCATGAGAAATCTCCAAATGGCCAAGGTCATGGTCAGTCTTGAAATGACAAGAATTATGATCAATCCCACAATATTCAATATTCGGTCAACATCCAGGACCTTTACAATTTGAAACAACGAAAAGGGGAGCCTCTCCTAACATTTCTCCAGAGATGGAGACAACTATGCACGAAGTATTTGCATGAATTACCTGAGTTTGAAAAGCTTGATATCTTCTTGGGCAATCTTGTCCCAAATTTTGGATACCAAGTACGATTACAAGGTCCCCTCACTTTTGACAATATGATCAGGTGGGCTGTGAGAATAGAAGCATTTATGGTCAAGAAGGGAGAATTGACTTTGAACAAAGACAACAAGCAAGGACCTTCTCCCTCGAACAAGGATAAGGATAAGATGGTCAACAAAAACATGGATGTTATGAATGACAAGGTTGTTGACAATGTGATGCCAAAACCCTCAAAGTCTGTCTTTAATCTCAGCTCTAGAATATAAATGGTCAAAGCCACTGAGAAGGCTATGACGAAAACTCAACTCCCTTCCAAATTTTCTAGAAACAAACCTTGGATCTCTCACTGTGACATGATCATTGCTCCAGGGAGAGAGGATACTCCTAAACCCAAAACTCCCTTTGTCTTGCGAGGCCCTGCATCTCCCTCTTATAAATCCACACAGTCTCCAGCTTGTGCGAATGCTATCACTCGATCTCATGTGAAGATTGTTCTCAAAGGTCCCGAACCTTTGACATCTGAATCAAAACAATCTATGGATAAATCCCTCACCGAGGCAAATGTCCCTAAAGATCTCAATCTCAACCAGTTTCAATCTATGGTGGGTCACTTGACTTCACCTCATTATTTATCCTTCTCTGAAGAAGATGATCACTTGCTGAGCCACCCGCATGATGCTCTCTTGCACACTGAAGTTATGATATGCCCCAAGTGTATCCCCCGCATCCTCATTGATGATAGTGCTAGCCTAAATACTTGCTCTGCTAAGATTCTTACCCAAATGATAGACACCTTTCCTGCTGATAGGGAGTCCACTGAGTTCTATGATGCTAAGCTAAAAGAAATAGAAAAGACTCTAAAGATAAAAGATATTGGCATGGGGGAATATCAGATTGAATCTGTCTTGTCTTTGACAGCTCTCCCTCCATCTCCACATTCTTGTGAGGAACCTTCTGAAGATGGATTTGGTATTGGCTATCAAGGCCATGAGCTTGACCAACCTAGCTACATCTTGCACTCACATGCAAATTTAGATGATGAAGAAACACAGATTCAACCTATGACATATGAAAGACCTTTGAATGATCAAAATTATGATTCAGACTACCAAAAAGAGTCTTATCTACATTCTCAAGTGCTTCAAGAACATGATCTTGGTCCTCACCAGGAGGATTTTATATGCTCTACTGAACAAATTTCTACTACTACAGCTACTACTGAATATGTCATTGCCTCCAATGGCACACATCTTGATTGGGAGCAACTGTTGGATGCTTCCCTTATCTTGGGTATGCCTCAAGGTATGCCTATTCCAGATTACTCGGCTGCTCCTACTACTGAACAAGATCCTACTGTTAAAGAAACACTTCCTATGTTAGATGACAATAATGAAGAAAGTCTACCTCTGACTATGTCTCTAGCTGAATGGGACTCTATATCAGATGCTACTACGAAAATACCAGTTGATGCTATGAACCTATATGCTAGTCTTAACAACTCTGGAAGAGGAGAAAGTTATGATCCTCCAGATCAATCTATTGATGATGATCCTTTCCACCCTCCTGTAGAGATCATTCCTCTGGCTCCTAGCCATCTGCTCCAAGTTATACTTCTACTACTCCAGCAAATCATGGGTATGTAAGACCCCATTCTGTTACAGGTTCATGGAATATTGGTAGATCTAGAATTGATATGGTTCCTATTCGTGCACTCTTACCACTTGAAAGGGGACCCGACTCTTGCAATAGACCATCTTGGTTAGGCTCACATAATATTCCTCCAAACTTATCTGACTCTTGTAAGACGACTCACAATCGACAATGCTCTATGGAAGATTACTTTCTTGATCTATCTGATGCATTCATGAATGATGAGGATGATACTGATATATTTTCACTTGAGCCCATCCCATTGACTTCTCTTCCCTCTTCATCTCCCAGAAAAGTGGCCCGTCCACTTCCATTTCCACCTCTCCACCTGAACAAGTCATATAAGCCTTTTTCATCCACCATTCCCGAGTCTTTTGGAAGTAACTTGGATGTGCAACATAAAAAAAATAATAATAAGAATCCACTTATATCTCAAGGTCACCATGTCCCATCTAATCGACATGTGACTACGAAGAAAGGAAAGAAACAGAGGTGTTCAAAAGACCGCAAAGGTCCTCAAAAAGAAGAAGACAATCAAAAGCCAAAAAACAAAATAAAAAATGGATCTCAAAATCCATTCTATAGGCATTGTCATCAAAAGCACCTCAAAGTAAAGAAGAAGAAATTCAAAAGCTATGTGGATTCCAAAGAAGGGAAAAATCAAAGTTGTCATTCGAGCTTCCAAAATTCTCATACTTCCCTCCATTCCATCACCCTTGCCTCTCATACTTTACCCTCTTCACTCCATCTTGCCTTTTCCCAAAGTGCGTATCAGTATCTCCTTATTGCTAATGGCATGACTAAGAAAAATCTAGAATGTACTCTTCCTAAGAATTTAGAGCATGGGAAATCTGACAAAGAGTTAAGGTGTGTCCATGAGGATATTTGTGGGTCTCGCTTAAGTGATCTTTCCTTGACTATGGATCTCTTAATAGTTGGACACTACTGGTTGGCTCTCCTGTTACTGCTACAACATCTGGTTTTGATTCTACTGACTACTACTACAAGTGACTTTGTTTCAAGAGATTACTACTTAAGGAGAGAAACTCAAAGAGCCCATCAATGCTCTTCATCTAAAGAAGTTCTACAGCTGACATTCTCTATGTGCTCATGTATATACTTATTGGTCCTGAAAAAAAATCCAAAAAAAAAATTGATATATTGCAAAAAATCCTAAAAATTGCAAAATGTCCTGAAAAAATGATCATCTTAGTGAAAACCTGGCAAACAGGCACTTTGATGTATCTATTATCTTGGTGAAAACCTGGTAAACAGGCACCTTGATAATACTAAAAAAAAATAGAAAATTTGAAAAAATACAAAAAAAATGAAAAAATACAAAATACAAAAAAATGAGATATTCAAAAAATACAAAAAAAAGCAAAAAAGAGAAAAAGTACAAAAAAATTGAAAAAGAAAGAAAAAATGTGCCATTGATGAAAACCTGGTAAACAGGCGTCATGGTAGCAAAAATAGAATCTCTGCCAATATGGTGAAAACCTGGTAAATAGGTGCCTCTTGTTTTCCTAAAGTAACATCTTCTCTCGACATCGCTTGGCTCTTAGTTTCCTGCTTTAGCTTGTTTCCTGCTTTAGTTTGTTTCCTGCTTTAGTTTGTTTCCCACTTTAGTTTGCTAGCTCATGCCTTTTCTTTCAGTGTCTTCAAGATTTTTCTCGACTCTTCATGGATTGGAACTGGTTCACGCTTGGGGGCACCTTCCTGGTCTAGGGGGCATTGTCCTATCACTTTCAGAAACTCTTTTCGTGCATCAGTCACCAGTGGTTCTCACTACATCTGCCTGCTGATGCCTAGCTCCTTTTGAGATTTCTCTCCTTGAGGATCTCTTGCGTATTAGTCACCAGTGGTTCCCACTATGCCTGCCTACTGATACCTAGCTTTCGTTCAACCTCTCTCTTGTTCGGGATTTTCCCTTACATCAGTCACCAGTGGTTCTCACTGCGTCTGCCTGCTGATGTTTTGCTAGTATCTATGAGATTTCTCACCTTGAGAATCTCTCTCTCATATCGGTCACCAGTGGTTCTCACTGTGTTTGCCTACCAATACTTCGTTAGTTTCCCGATATTTTCTTGAGACTTTGTCTCTTGTGATAGTCACCAGTGGTTCTCACTGCGTCTGCCTGCTGTCGCTATCTCGTTGAGACTTCAAATGTTATATGTTTCTGATTCAACTTCAATCCACTTGAACACGAACTTAAACTGAAACTAAAACTACATGTGTGTTCCTTTGAGGCATGTTGAGCTTTGTTTTCTTTGAGTGCTTGTTTTTTTGCTTTGTTCTTTTCTTTGCTTTCTATTTGTTGGTTTAGTTCCTATGATCCAAATAATTCATATAAGAGGGGTGTCCATCTGTAAGAGCCTCCATCTCATATTGGATGGCTATGTGTACCTCGAATCCTTTTATATGGACGCTTTGGTGAGGTTGGTTCTTCTCCTTGTCTTTTGAGTGACTTCTTTCTGCTACTAGTGAAATTGTAAATGCTCGTCCTGTTAAGTGAACGTAAGGGTCACTGCGAGAAATCTTTAGCAAAAGAAAGAAACTCCTACGTGTTTGGTGTGTTTGTTGCAAGTGACATTCAGGTCATTCTAGCATCTATTCTCTAATGCTTATGTTAACTTGCTAGATTAAAAGGAATAGGTGTTCAGGTCATTCTGGCTTCTTGTGCCTTAATGCTTACACCTTATTCTGACAAATCTAAGACTTATGTCATATTCATATTCTCATGATAGCGATATTAGTGAGGATTGTATGACATCTTGTGATTGTCCAAACTTAAAAGGCTCTATGATGAAAATATGGGGAGTCCAACAACCAAGTCCTAGGTTTTGCATTTTTCATTCTAGGCTTGCATCTTTAGCTTAGGTTGGCATTTTCATTCTAGGCTTGCACTTTCTAGGCTTGCATGTTCATTCTCAGCTTGAATTTGAGATGATATCTTGTTGCTCTCTTAATTATCTTCATCAAAGGTTCTTATCTTTTGTCCTAGTTTCATCATGATTGCACAAGTTTTTGGGATCGAAATCGAAATCTGACATCTCTAGATAGGTCGAAATCACATTTTAAATTTTGAGACCCTTTGGGATCGGACGCTTGTGCAGTTAGCCTTTTGGCATCATTTTCCTACCAGATCATCATCTTTGCATCATGTTCTCAAGATCTTTTCTCTTTTCATCAAAGTCAACTCTAGTCAAATCTAGTCAACCCTAGTCAAACTTGGTGAGTAGGACTTTTGGATCGCTTCAAACTACTTCTGATCTGCTTTATCTTTTGGATCTTTGATCTTATCTATATCTGCACCCTCTTGCTGTCAATCATCCTCTGACGTGTCATCTTTCGATTTCACTCCCGAGGGGGCAGGATGATTGCATCATTGAATCTTGTCGACTCAATTCTTGAATTAGTCTGATCTGATTCATTAGTTTTCATTGCTTGGGGCATCTCAGTGCCTCCTATCTGGTCATCTTATCATCTATCTCTTAGGTATCTAAACAATCTAACTCAGATCCTCGAGAATCAAGCTTCGTTCTGGAGATGGTTCTTGAAATCTTCTAGGTATTGGGGCAATCTAACCCTAATTCCTGGGAGTCAAACTTCGTTCTAGAAATGGCTCTCAAAATCTCTCTTAGACCGTTATCTGGGAAATCTAACCTGGGTCTCGAAGGGCTAAGCTTCATATTGGGGCAATCTAACCCTGATTCTGGAGACAGTCCTAAATCTGCATCTTCATTAATTGGTATTGGGGCAATCTAACCCTGATTCTGGTTCTCTTCTAAGACCGTTGTCTTTGCAATCTAACTTGGACTTCAGAAATTCTCATCATCTGTCACTTCAGACTATTCTTTGAATCAACGCACTGTTCGCACATCAATTCAAAGAGGGGCAAAATGTAATACCCCAAAATTGGCACCTAATAAACTCTAATCAATTTTGGTGCATTCCTCAAATTTCTGCATCTTCAAAGTCCTACTTTCCTAGGCAATTTTCTCTCTCCTACTTGACTTTACTTGACTTGATGTCAGATGCAAAATACCCTAATTTGCAATAATCGAACGCTAAATTAATTCCTAAGTCCTAGACTTTATTTGGCTAAATAATCTCTATGATAAGTTAATTTAATTATAAAGTTCTAAGTGCTTTTAATTAAATTAAATCCACCCCATTAGCCAAATACCCTTGAAAGGAATTAATAAATATTTAGTTAATTGAATGGACACCTCTTTATTTGAATTTAATTATTCAAATTATTTGAAAGGTCACCTCTCCACATGTGGCAAATTTCATTCTTTTAATTAAATAATTAGTGCATTTTTGTCTCACAAGGGAATGAAGAGTCAGGAGTTTCAAATCAAGAAACTCTTCATTCCTCTCTCGGGCTTTTCTATTTAATTGACCTCTTTTTCTCATTCAAGCAGGGCAATTTGGAGAGTAATCTACACTATAGCGAATTTTAGTCTCATTTGATTCAAAGCTTTTTTATTGCATATTTAGTCTATTATCTCATCTTAGTTTAATATTGCATTTCATATTAGAGTTAATTTGCTTATTGGTTTCTTAGTATAATATCATCTTATTTCAAAATCAAATAAAAATCTGCACTTCATCTTTACTTTCAAGCATCCTTTTAGATTAAATTGCATCTCATTTTAGCTTAATTTCAATTAGATTGCTCATCTTTATGCTTTTGAAAATCCTCCATTGTTAGGTTGGTCTTATGGTTGTGGACTCTCGATCTGAGAGCAATTATACACCCCGCCTGCATAGGAGGCAACAGGTCGCTTCCTCAAGAATTTTAGATTGAGTAATTCATACTCTCTTCGTAATTTGATCATAGGAGTAATGACTATGTTGCGTTTGTGCCTGATTTAGAGGTCACATTCAAGCACACACAAATAGTAAACCAATTGGGACACTTATGGCCCAAAAGGTTATTATCGATACCCAATCATTCTTCCTTGATTTTTTTATCATTACCCTGGAAAAAAATGGGTACGATGCTCTCCTTGTCAAGGGTTGGCTCATCACAACAAAAGCTAACCACAATTGGAAGAAGAATACTCTCTTTATTGAGAGTGATGGGAAAACTTATGTCATCAACCTACGGAATAGGCAATAAGCCAGGATTTGGCATTAGACTCTGATTCTGATGGAGGATGAAACCTGATGATGGAGTACTAAGATTGGGGAATTTCTCAAGAATGAAATGAGTTCCCTCAATGGACTATTCCACTAGAAGATGGAGGATTCTTAAGTTTTTCATCTTAGCTATAACATCCTAGAGATCCTGGAAGTTGAAGAAAAAGGACACTTACCCTCTCTAATATGACCAATACAAGGAGGTGTGGCAAGAATGGATAACAACCCGACCCACTAGTTCATAAGGGACAAGATAGTTAAGTATGAAGAACCAAGCATGGAAAAAATGAATTTGAGAAAGGAGGATGACTCGAAGGTGATCCTTGTCGGGGAGGATTGGGACCCCATCCTAAAGATAGAAGCATTCAGGATATTCCTTGAGTATAAGGACATATTCACATGGACATCCAAAGAGCTGAAGGGTGTACTGCCAAAGATGTGCATTCATCGAATCCCCTTGGTGTCAAGAGCACAACCCATACAAAAAAGACCATACTGCATGACCAAGAACTATGTGGTGAAGTTATAGGAGGAAATTGAGAAGATGCTTGATGTAGGGATCATTTTCTAAGTTTAGACAAGAGATTGGGTGTCACCCATTGTCATCTCTCTGAAGAAGGAAGCCAACCAAATCTAAATAATTGTAGACTTCAAAAGTCTTAACACCATGAAAATCAAGGATCCCTTTCCCATTCCTTTCACTGATAGTGTATTGGAAGAAGTGGTAGGGCACAAGATGTACTCATTCATGGATGAGTTTTCTCGCTACAACCAGATTAGTATTTTCAAGGAGGATAAATTGAAGACTAAATTTGTTGTGGAAGATGGGGTGTATGCATACAATAGGATTCCCTTCAGCCTGTGAAATGCCCCAACCACCTTCCAAAGGATCATACTCCACATCTTTGACAAGATGTCGATAGGAAATTTCAAAGCCTTCTTAGAAAAATGGTCTATATACAGTAGGAAGGAAACCCACCTGACAGATCAATGTGAGTGTATGGAAGGGTTGAAGATTGACCCCGACAAGGTAAAGGTGATCATTGAGATGGAAAGCCCCAAGGATGTGATGTGAGTGAAGTCCTCCTTAGGGAATATGGGCTACTATAGGTGGTTTATCAAGGAGTTTGCAAAAAATGTATTCCCTTTAGACATGTTGACAAGGAAAGGAAAACCATTTACCTAGAGGATGGAACATGAACAAACATTCAAGGAACTTAAGTCCAAATTGGTGAGTGTTCTCATTTTAGAATATCTAGACTATGACAAGGAATTCCACATACACATGGATGCCTCAAACTATGACATCGGTGCCACCCTGACACAAGATGACACAAGAGGAGTAGACCACCCAATATATTTTGCAAGAAGACTACAATTAAAGGCGGAGAAGAATTATAGTATGATAAAAAAGGAGGCCTTGGGCATGGCATATGTCATCCAAACATTTTGAAACCACCTTCTTGATGCACCCTTCACATTTTAACATGGACCACCAAACCTTATTATACTTGGTAAACAAACCTATTATACAAGGAAGGGTAAGCTAGTGGTTACTCCTACTCCAAGAATTCATGTTCACAAACATTGTACGTCCCAGAAAGAACCATGTGATTGACAACCAATTGTCCAAGATAAAATTAGGAGAGCCTATTGATGGGGTGAATGAGGAATTTCTAGATTCTCATTTATTCTAGATAGTAGTCATGCCTTCTTGGTGTAGATTGGCCAATACCTCTCTACTTCCACATTCCCTTGAGAGATGCCATAGAATGAGAGGATAAAGTTGGCACCAAAAAGTAAAACATTCCAACTCATTAGTGGATTGTTGTACAAGATGGGACTTGACCATGTATTGTGAAAGTGTGTTGTAGAGGAGGAAATTCCAAGCGTGCTGAGGGAGTCACAAAAGGCTGGTAAGAGGGTACTTGGGCCCCAATGCCACCACACAAAAGGTACTACTTGAAAGACCATGGTGGTCGACACTACACACTGATGCTCAAGAGTGGGTCACTAGATATGATACTTGCCAAAGAGTGAGAAAGCCATTGAAGACATATTTTATGCCATTATTTCCTTCACAGCCCTAGGAGTTGTGTGAATGATAGGGCATTGACTTTGTGGGACCTCTCAAGGTGAGCATTGCATGATGGTGTAGGTATATAGTGGTATCCACTGAGTATTTGATAATCTGGGCAGAGGCGAGAGCACTTCTAGATAACACTACAATAAGTATGGCTCACTTTCTCAATGAGAAAATCGTCACCCGATTTGGCATATCCATATCCATCACAAATGATCAAGGAGTGATTTTTGTAAACTAGGTCATTCAGAAAATGACAACCAAATTTTGGATATTCTACAACATTTCAAGTTTGTACTACCCTCAGGCAAATGGGCAAGCCAAATCCACAAATAAATTATTGGTGTTAGTCCTATACAATACATGAAAAGTGGAATAGGGAGATTGGGAAGAGAGATTCCTAGCAGTACTCTGGGTGTATCAAACCACCTATAAGGAGATGACTAGACACACACTATTCTAACTCATGTATAGGTGAGAGCAGTCATACTTGCAAAATGAAGAAGCAAAGGAACCCAAAAAGAATCCAAAAGTCTTAACACCAAATAAGATGGTGAAAAAAGGAAGAAAGAAAAATCAAAAAATTTAAAGGGAAGTATGTGAAGGCCAAACAAGAATTCCAAGGACCACAAAATAAAAGGAAATTAAAAGGTACGAGGACTTCAGAGAAATTCTATTTGGACAAAATTAAAAGAATTAAGGTAAGAAAAATGGAAATAAAAAGGAAAAGAGGGGGAAAATAAGAAAAGATAAAGTGATGATTAAAAGAATCATACTAAGACTTATAAGGGAAATAAGAAGAAAAGGAAAAATAGACGGAAACAATAAAATGGAGAAAAAAACAATAACTTCCCAAATACAAAGAAAGTGCTTTATAAAAACCCTAACCCTAAAAAGGCCTAATAAATTGAGATCACATAAGGCAATGTTTGTTTGCAGGAATTGAGGTGGAATTGGGTGCGGAACTTCTGCTATTTTTCCAAATCCACCATTTGGAATGCTAAAAAAGAAAATCTGGTTATACCACCAAAATCTGATTATACCACCAAAATGGGCAGCACCATCTTCCCACCCAATAGGTGGAATTTGAAATGATAATCTGGTTTTGGGAAATTGTTAACCCTATTTAATTTGGTCATCGGGTATGTGGTCTTCTTGGATTCATTTTTGGGGTTTTGTATTCTCGCATTTGCATTTCTACATCTATCTCAGTTTAAGGGAGACATCACCATTCTCGCAGGGCTTTCGAAGGGAGACATCACCGTTTCGTAGGGTTTCATCACCATTCTCCTACAATAGGTATTTTTTGTCTTGTTTTGTGTTTTTTCTGAGAAACGAAACTATTGTGGCCATTTCACCTTTCTCCTACAATATCAGGGTTTGTGTCCTTTTTTTCGTTTGAGAAAAGAGTCTATTGTGGCCATTTCACCTTGCCATCGTGAACTTGCTAACATTTGGTAGTTGTCTTTTGTTATGGCCATAAACTACATGTTGTACTAAATGATGTCTTTTGTATTGAATCATGGAAACTAAGAGCCGTTACCTTCCATGAGGTATTGTTGAATGGTTGTTTTTTTTTCGTGGGTGTTGTTGAATATGGGAAATATTTAGGAGTTCAATTGTGGAAAACCTAAAACCCATTACTACTATACTTATTACCATCACTAGCATGGTTCTTATGGTAGGCTTTAATAACTTTATAAAGCCCTCTCTTTTTAGGAGGGCTAGAAAATTCTCATTCATCAGCATCTTAGTTAACATTTCTTTGATAGTTGATATCATTGAAATCTTAGTTAACATTGCTTTGATAGTTGATTATCATTAATGTTGGTGAATCAGAATTTGTTAATTCTAATTCTACAAACAAATAGGGCCTAAGTTAATGAATTTGAAATCCTCTAGGTATGCTTGGATAGTTGATATCATTGATTTTTTTGTTGAAGACCATATGTGTGGTAGAGTATCCCCTTGCTTATCTTGAGGGTTTCCACTTTATTTTGCTCATGATTCTTGATCTCTATAGCCACGACTCTCTTCATTTTGTATATCCATGTTTTTCATTACTCTTTGACATTTTGTAAGGGTTTTTTTGTACTGGTGTTGTATACTTGAAATAAAACTATGTTTATTCAAAAACACTTGATAGATATACTAGAAATTTCCTTGAGTTCTATACATGAAACTCTGCGGATATCAAATCCTTTTGTTCTCAAACAATGAATAGCACTATATATTTATTCTTGATAGGAGTGCATGTGTGTAATATAAAATATTGATATTAACCATTTCTTTGGAACTAAAGAGAATCATGGGAACTCTTCAGAACAGTCAAAAGATAATCAGAATACTTTTTAAAAACAACGGGTAACCCTCTTATTTATAGATCCCAAATTGGATTGATCTTTGACTAAAAACTGTGAATGCTTGAGGAACACTAACATTCATCCTAATTAAAGTTGTTATTTCATATGATGTTCATAGCACCATATATATCACTAGGTGAGCTCTATGGACACTAGTAGAAGACCTTGATTTTCTTTGACAATATAGTGATTTTTTCTATATCCCTCTTGTAAGTAATCTAATCAGCATTACAGTTAGATATATAAAATGATGTTACTATTATAACAATAACCTTCACATTAAATTAATGATGTTTTCTGATCTTTTCTCTTAATTGTCCTTCGGATATTGGTTGTCCTACTATAAGAATACTTTCACGTGTTATTTTCTTATTGATTATATAAGATGATATTGCATCATCTCTGTAATAGAAAAAGTCTTTCTACTTTCTGATCACCTTGATTGTGATGGTTTTTGTTCACTTATGAAACTTATACCATATTCATAATAGCACGCTCCTAATATAGTTGGTTATTCCTATGATATATGTGTTCCTTCAAAGGTCACTGTAGTAATTTCATGCTTATTGACACATACTTATGATCATTATTATTAACATTTATTTTGTAGCTTGATGATGCATGATTGTTCAATAATAGTGACTCTATGATCTTCTTGAAATAGTACTTCAATCTTCAATTGCTCCTTGGTTTGTTCTTGTTAACATATACTATGCTTCTAAATTGATGATGTAGCTCTACTTCTAGCATATGAAAATGATCTCCATTTCTTGTTATCTATCATTTTTCATATTTTAATTATGATATATTGTTAAGCTCCTAGCTAATCACTTTCTTTTTTGCTGAAAAAAAACATGTATATCATTATTTTGTGCATATAGAAGTGGTCTTACACATGTGACCTTGATTCTTATTTTCATGTATCTATGTTGTTATAAATATCTTTGATCTTTTTTTTTAAGTTTTTCAATATGTAGTATTATATTTGATCACAATTTATGATGCATAACCATTAAACTAATACCTCTATTTTAGACTATACATCTTTGTTCTTGCAAGATACTCATTCTTTTTCTGTGGCTAGAAAATTCTCATTCACCAGCATCAATCATAATCAATGTTAACATTGCTTCAATGTAACACTGATTTTTAGTGTTAACACTAGCAAGCAACACTAATTGTCATTGTTAACATTGATTGTCAGTGTTAACAATGATTGTATAAATGGAGAGATATCACAGTAGGTTTTATTTCAAGATGTAGATATTAGTGATGCCTTGAGTTAAAGAAACTAAGATGCTGATTAACTTTCTCAAAATATATTTTTGATATCTTGCTCATCTTTCTAAGACCTAGATTTCATGCCAAAACTTGTTTAAGTTATTTCTGATAGTCAATAATAAAGATGTAGACATATTGTCAACTCTGATGAAGGAAACCAGAGCCAAATTCTTATAAAACTAATTATAATCAATGTTAACACTGAAGCACTATTAACACTGATTATCGGTGTTAACACTGATAATCAATATTAACATTTCTTCAGTATAACATTGATTTTCAGTGTTAACACTAGCAAGGAACACTAATTGTCATTGTTAACACTAATTGTCAGTGTTAACAATGATTGTATAAATGGAGAGATATCACATTAGGTGCTATTTTAGATGAGAGATTGAAAATCTAATTATATCCCTATTGTAGATTATATCCTATTCATATGATTACATTGCTCTCTCTGATATGTAGTATGTTCTTTTCTTGTTACTCTTCTTTATTATTAAATCTAAATCTAAGAATTTGGATGGATGGTTATCCCTTCTAATTACTATTTTATTATCTCTATGAGAGAGTTTTCAACATGTAATTCATTCTATTTGTACTTTGATTGTTTCTCCCCTGAGTAGATGTAGTAGTGCAAAAACCAAAAATAATAATATCATGCACTTTTTAGTAAGACTTTAGTCTATCCTTATTTGTTGTGAGTGTGTATTTTAAGTGTTGGCGTGTGATGATGGACAACAATGACCATGCCTCATTATGTCTAACAACTCCAATGCTTCATCAATATAACCCCACTCACAATATGCTCCTAGTAGACTATTACAAGTTAACTGACTATTACAAGTTAGCATTGATTAATAGTCTTAACACTTAACAATGATTATAATCAATGTTAACAATGTTAACACTGAAGCACTATTAATACTGATTATGGGTGTTAACACTGATAATCAATGTTAACATTGCTTTAGTATAACTCTGATTGTTAGTGTTAACACTAGCAAGCAACACTGATTGTCAGTGTTAACACCGATTGTCATTGTTAACACTGATTGTCAGTTTTAACATTGATTGTCTATTTGTGGCAGCATATGGGTGTTCTTTTCCTTATACATTGATTAATAGTGTTAACACTTAACACTGATTATAATCAAATTATAAAAAGTTACACATAATCAGTGTTAAACATGTGTTAACATCTAATCTAAAAAGTTACACATATTCAGTAGCATTTAAGAATTTTATCTACTAGAAGGCAGAGCTGAAACTAAAATAGAAATGACACCATTGGTTTAAGATGTGTATCATGTACAAATGAGGACATGTATAATACATATTTATGATGGAGATTGGTAGGGATCCTATCTATAAGTACATGTTTGTGCTTTGTGTCATGGATGGAAGCATATCTTTGTGATTATGTACTGCTATATGCTTTATTATTGTGCTTCATATTGGATATCTCCTCGCTCAATCATTATGTTTGTCCACATTTTAGGTCATTGATGGATCATATTGAGAATATTGACGTTCTAGGACATGTAGTTATGGAGACCACATATTCTCATCTTCTCACAATTTTTTTTTCCTTTTCTTGTCGTAGCCAAAGTAGTGGTAGCCCAAGAAGGGAGTGCATGAATGGGTAAACAATTAAGAAAAGAAAATTGTTTTTATAGAATGGTTATTCATTCCAATGATGTGGATTGTCATGATCAAATTCGCATGAGTAGGGGAGCCTTCTTTCATCTAGCTACTATCCTAAGGTTGAAAGGAAGCTTAAAAGATACAATACACTTGACATTAGAAGAACAACTTGTGATGTTCCTCTACACCCTTGGCCACAATCTGAGGAACTGCAAGATTGCCCATAGCTTTGGGCACTCAGGAGAGATAGTCAACTGATACTTCCACAGGGTGTTGAGGGCTATCTTAGCACTCCATGAGGATCTCTTTATACCACTTAGTCCAAAGACTCCTCCTGAAATTAGTGGGAAGGACCGTTTTGATCCATTCTTCAAGGTAATTCTTGTGTTGTTACAAATTTCTTGTATGGATTTTTATCCTTGTCATATTATTGGTTGACTATATAATTGATGATTGTATCATATTGTATAGGGTTATGTTGGAGCTATCGATGGAACCCATAAACCAGTCACCATCAATGTCAACATGCAGGGTAAATATCATGATAGAAAAGGAAACTTGTCACAAAATATTATGGGTGTGTGTTCCTTCAATTATAAGTTTCAGTACTGCCTTGCTAGTTGGGAAGGGTCTGCTATGGATAGTTATGTTCTGGGTTTAGCTCTATCAAGAGAAGATCCTCTTGTTGTTCCCCTCGGTAAGCCAAATCATAGTTTAATATACTCAAGGGTACATTCAATGTTTCAAGTTTTATCAATCTACTTTATTTATGTAGGAAAATATTTTCTAGTGGATGTTGGATATCCAAATGCACCTAAATTTATTTCTCCATATCGGTGTACATGCTACCACCTGAAGGAGTTTTCAAGAGAGAATCCAATAAACTCTCAACAAGAGTTGTTCAACCACCGACACTCCTCTCTTAGAAATGCAATAGAGCATACATTTGGTATTCTCAAGTAGCATTTTCCAATCTTGAGGCATGCCACATCTTATTCTATCATGACACAAGCCCATATTGTATTAGCATGTTGTATACTACACAACATCATTAGGATAGAGGATGACATTCCATCAGAAATTGGTACCGAAGAGGAAGATGATTGTGCTGGGATAGATGTACCAGTGCTTGAGACATATGGGTTGTCTTAGCATGATAGAGACCAGTGGGCACAGTTTCGAGATGATATAAAAAGTAGAATGTGGGAAGACTACAAATCCTAAGAATAGTTGTTCTTTTATGGGTCAATGTATGAAGATACTTTGATCTACATGATCGTTTCCTTTTTCTTCTGTTTGTATCTGGAAGTATTGGACTTTTATAGGTCGATGTGTTTAATTTGACTAAAATGATGCATGAAGATATTTGATATACATCATGGTTTCCTTTTTCTTCTATTTGTATCTACAAGTATTGGACTTTTATGGGTCAATGTGTTTTATTTGACTAAACTGATGTATGAAGATACTTTGATATACATTTTGGTTTCCTTTTTCTTCTATTTGTATCTGCAAGTATTGGACATGTTGATTTTACCATTAACAACAATATGTACATTGTGATCAGTTGATCTACACAATGTCATACACATAACTAATGATGAGCATGGAAGAACCTGGTAACATGCCTCAAATATCTTATTCCTCAAAGAAGATAATGTGGACCAAAGAGATGGAACTGAAGTTTCTGGACTTGCTCCTTGAGAAAGTACATCTTGGAAGAAAAGGTGATGGGGGCTTCAAAAAAGAAGAGTGGACCACCATTGAGAGGAGGTTCAATGCAGATATGCACCTGAATCTAACAAAGGACAATTTTAAAAACAAGTTGAAAACATGGAAGCTTGCATATAGAGTGATGAAAGAGCTGAGAAATACAAGTGGTTTCGCTTGGAATGAGAAAAGTCAATGCATGGATGCTGAGGATAGCATGTGGGATGAGCTTTTGAAGGAAGGGTGGTCTCTCTACTATTTTTATTGAAATAATATTGCCTTATTATAAAGTTGATAATGAAAGACAAAGAGCCTAATCCATTTATTTACACCAACATGCAACGAAGAGAATTCTAAAATGCCAAAGTGTATAAGAGGCAACCTTTCCAATACTTCAATGAACTGGGTGCAATTGTGGGTAATGACATTACTGAAGGTAATGTAGCCATGAAGGTCGATGATACTAAAGAAGGGAACCCTATGGAAGATGCATTCAATGTGTGTGAGGAAGAGGATATTGGTTTTAGTATAGATCTTGACAGTGTTGTTGATTTTGATGAAGACCCTTATCCTTCCAATCAATCCATTGTAACTGCAAGTGGTAAAGGAACTTCCATGTCATCATCATCAAGGAGGGGAAAGAGAAGGAAGGCAAGTATGGCAGCTTCCTTGGATGTCATCTGTGAAACAATGAAGAAAATAAAAGATGTCCTCAATAATGTTCACCTTCACAAAATTGATAAATCTAATGATGATAATGCTTTGATGGGCGCATATACCACTCTCAAATCCATCCCTACATTGAGTCAAGGTGTTTTCCTAAAGGTATACAACACCTTCATGGTTCAACATGAAAGAGCCAAAGGGTTCTGCTTGATGAGTGAGGATGAGAGAGTGGACTGGATTACAACCACATATGGTGGATTGTAGTTTTTTTCTACATACTTTATCAAACTTTATCATGAGTTAAAATTTTATCATACTTCGTTCACATACACTAAAATAGAGGTGTTCTGGGTGATGATTTAGTGGTGAAACTTAGTTTTTGTTACTGACTAAAATATATAGATTAATTGATGAGTTAATGAAATGATTTTCTGTGAGATAGATTCTAGTCTACATTCTGATAGATAGATTCTGGTCTTTTTCATAATGTTTGAAGTTGTTTTTTATAGTAATTTAAATGTCTTCTTATAATGTAGTTTGATGTTGTTTTTCATAGTGATTTAAAGGAATAACATCAGTTGATACTCACAATGCAGTATGTGTGTTTAGTTTGTACCTTGTTATGAATGTCCTCTTGATGGTAACAGAATAGGATGTATGACAGCAAACAAGAGATCTCTACCACTATGAATAGTGTTATGAAAGGTTTCAGTAATAGATTTACCTTGTTATGAATTTCCTCTTGATAGTAATAGACTTAACAATGTTACACATAATCAGTGTTAACACTAGTACTGTTTAACACTAATTATGTGTAACACTATGTAAGGAAAAAGTGTTAACACATAATATAGGCTATTATTATTGTTACATATCGACAGTAATATTATTGTGAAATTAGTATAGGCTATTCGACCTAGGTAAGTTAAATTTATAATTGTCCAGTGCTCTACATTGTATATAAGCACCAGTATGTGATTAACTAACTTCTTCAAGAGCTCACAACATAAAGACACATATAGATTCTAGTATTTTTGTAATGTTTGAAGTTGTTTTTCATAGTGATTTAAATGTCTTCTTGTAATGCAGTTTGATATTGTTTTTCATAGTGATTTAAAGGAAGAACATTACCTGATGCTTGTAATGCAGTATGTGTGTTTAGCCTGTACCTTGTTATGAATGTCCTCTTGATAGTAACAAAATAGGATGTATGACATCAAATAAAAGATCTCTACCACTATGAATAGTGTTATGAAAGGTTTCAGTAACAGATTTACCTTGTTATGAATTTCCTCTTGATAGTAATAGATTTAACACTGTTACACATAATCAGTGTTAACACTAGTATTGTTTAACATTGATTATGTGTAACACTATGTTAATAAGGAAAAAGTGTTACACATAATCAGTGTTAACACATAATATAGGCTATTATTATTGTTACATATCGACAATTATATTATTGTGAAATTAGTATAGGCTATTCGACCCGGGTAAGTTAAAATTATGATTGTTCAGTGCTCTACATTGTATATAAGCACTAGTACGTGATTGAGTGACTTCTTCAAGAGCTCACAACATATAAAGACATATAGATTCAAATCTTTTTCATAATGTTTGAAGTTTTTTTTTATAGTGATTTAAATGTCTGCTTGTAATGCAGTTTGATGTTGTTTTTCATAGCGATTTAAAGGAAGAACATCAATTTATGCTTGTAATGAAATATGTGTGTTTAGTCTGTACCTTGTTATGAGCGTCCTCTTGATAGTAATAGATTTAACACTGTTACACATAATCAGTGTTAACAATAGTACTGTTTAACATTGATTATGTGTAACACAATGTTAATAAGGAAAAAGTGTTACACATAATCAGTGTTAACACATAATCAGTATTAACACTAGTACTGTTTAACACTAGATCTAAAAAGTGTTACACATAATCAGTGTTAACACTAGTACTATTTAACACTAGATCTAAAAAGTGTTACACATAATCAGTGTTAAAACTAGTACTATTTAACACTGATTATGTGTAACACTATTTAACACTAGTACTGTTTAACACTGATTATGTGTAACACTTTTTAGATTACGTGGAAGGGGAACCTCTTTGTAACCTTTAATTATTCTAATTTCAAGTGGATCACATCATAACATCCATCAATGTGTAATAGAATCACATCACAAGATGAAAAATAGGAGTTGAATCCATAATCTCAACTAGCTAAATCAACAGTTATATTATTGTGAAAGGGGAGTAAGTAGTGAGAAGATAATATTGAAGAACTGTGATATTGCACATTAATGTACATCATACTATTGAAGAACTATGATATTGCATTACAATCTTGATGAACATCATACTGCATTACAAGCAGACATCTAAATCAATAGCATATGGTATAATAGAATCTTTACATATTTAGTGGAATACAGAGCTAGTCGTATATATCTTGTCTTGTTGCTTTTAACATATTAGAGACCAATACACCAAGGAGTACCACATGATGAATGCTTAATTCAATGCATTGTCAATGTGTAGTCTCAGTTTTGTCCATTTCTAGATCTTCAAAAGAGATGGTGATATAAATGTGTTTTTTTTAGATGATTGTATTGTTCATGATTTTGTCCCATGTTATATGTATATACCCTAACCATCTTGTTGTTACTATTGCATTACAAAATTTAGTGGAATAATTCTACTTTTTTCAATGCTCTATTTCATCTTGATTTTCTTTTGGTATTTCATTCATTTTTAAAAACCACATGATAGGTACAGAAATAGAAATGGATAGTTCTAAGACAACACATATGATGATAAAGTGACACTACACATATGCTGACATTAAAAATGCTTGAAATAGCTTCTGGATTTAATTTTGTAGATATTTTTGGCATCAACGTTTCTTATCACACTCTGTGATCCTTCATCGGGATGGAAGAGAGAAAAATGATTGAAAGAAAAGTCCATCATTTTTCTCTCTTTCATCCTGATGATGGATCACAGAGTGTGATCCAAAACTATCTACATAATCGAATCCAAAAGCTATTTCAAACATTGATGCCAAAAATATCCACATATGTTGATAAAAAAATGAGCTATCTGATGATTGTTTACTGTTCATGTTTGTAAATGGTCAATATTTTTGATGGTACTCCTTGGTGTATTCCATTTAAAAATAAACAAGTTTTAGTTTTTCTATCATGTTTAGTTTGTAGGTGCAGGATTGACCATATAACAATATGGAACGTAATGGGAAGAATGAGCGGGATATGAGATGGTTTCTCATCGAATGTGGGGCATAAGGGCGTAGAGCATGGATTTCCTTGTGTTTTCTTATTTAACGATTTGTTTTCACACCACCATTCCGTTCATGGATATTGTTCTTCCCCATCTTCTATATGATGCTATAGATGTTTCATTATATTTTTTGTATAAATTCATATATATCAACATAAATGAAACTTTTTCAATTTGTACTGATAGAATATAGTCATGTTGTTATATGAATGAACAAAAATATTATGAATGAACAAAAATTTGTTTGATATAGTGGTGATGGCTATGATAAATGTCCCTATGTGTGACTGTGGTGATGGAGTGCACTACGTGTTGAGGGTGTCACACATAGACACTAATCCAAAGCATAAATTTTGGACTTGCATAAATAAGAAAATGGTTGTTGATTGCACAATATTTAAATGTTTACAAAGAATAAATATTAGTCATTATAGCAATACTAACTTAGATTTATGTTGTAGGATGGCGGTGGATGTGACTACTTTCGGTGGGCCGATGACACCCTTTTGTTGTCTACATCATCTGCACCTTCTACACATATACATGTTGTGGATGATGAGTGCAAGTCTTGCAAAGTGCTCGAGAAAGCTATTGCAAAAGTGGAGGCTACCTATAAAGCTGATGTCATGTTTTTACGATGTTTTCTTTGTGCAACAATCACACTACTTTGTTGGGTGATTATGCAAAAATAGATATATATGTAGACTATATGACTAATTTATATTTTGATGTGATATCGAGCAATGCAATAATTATTTTCTTGTTATACTATTGTTTATGATAATGTATAAAATTATTAAAAAAATTTAAGTTTACTATTCATAATATTGAAAAAAAAAAAAAATTTGTTTATGATTTACTATATAAAAATATAAATTAATAAAAAAATATATAAATTAAAAAATGGACAAAATAAATAAAATATTAAATTAAAACATTATATAATAATTAAAAAAACATAAATTTCTTCTTGTCAAATTCTAATTCCAATTCAAAATGTAGAACCAAACAAAGAAAATGGATAATGCAATTCCAATTCTAATTTGAAATTGCAAACCAAACACATAAATATGAATTTCTCAATTCTAATTCCAATTTCAAAAATGGCAACCAAACACAGAAGATGGATTGTCTCAGCCATCTTTCGGGTCAACCAAATAGTCCAAACTATCTTCCGAATACACAAAACTAGAATTTTAAAACCTTATTTTGAGATAATCAGGTTTTGAATCAAATTCCAATTTTGCAAACAAAGAGGGACATTCAAATTTGGAAGTGTAAATCAAAAGTCAAGGAAGGAAAAAACAAGTCCGAGCATGTACAGTCTATCAATATGTTGTACCAAGGCTAGAAGAAAATTTTATCATACAGAAGAAAGGGGATTGCAACTTCGTATGGTGTCAAGGAGAAGAGTGTATCGAAGAAGTGAAGTGCCAATCACCCTCGTAATGTCCATACATACGGGACTCGTATGACCTCGTACAGCTTGTACAAAATACACTAGGAACACTGCAAGAGTTGGACCCATCCAGGTCCATACAGTTGGCGTGGAGAACACTAAAAAATCTAAAGAGAAGTGTATGAAGGAGGGCGGGTAGGGCAAGGAGTGTTGGAAGAACTTTGAGTAATCAAAGGGAAATATCCAAAGAAAGAGAGAACAAATCTACAACATGAAATGAACCATAGAGAACCATGCCACGTACTGGTCAAACCAGGTGTAACAACAGTGGCACCAAGAGTATACGAACCAAATATAGGAGTGGAATTCATTTAGCAGAGACCAAGTTCCTAGTCTGTACAACCCCATAAGACAATAGTACAGTGCATGCAGAGCCTACGACAATATTTACATAGAAAGATACATAAGTGCAAAAGAAAATACATAAATTACACAAAGAAGTATGCAACTTGTACATTATGGTGAAGGTTAGTTATGACCATAGATAGCATACTTGTCGAGTAATCACTGAGTTGAAAAAATGCACCGAGTTTTCCAGCTGGGTGATTAACTCGGCCAAAAACTCACCAGAAAAAAATCGCCAAGTTTTTGGAAAAACTCACTGAAAAATCAGCAAATTTCGGCGAGTTTTTCCTAAAACTTGGTGATTTTTTTAAAAAAACTCTCCTGCCACGGTTTGAATGCTATATACAGCATTTTTGGGCATAATTTTTCATCTGCAACGTTATGGCCTTTGAGTAGAGGAGGAAAGTTTCCAATTTTTCACTTCAAGGGCAAGAGGATTTATACAAACATAACATTTAAGTATAAGTTTGATTTATTTAATTTCTTATACTTTAAGTTATATTTGTATAAATTATAAAATATAATACTTCCAGGATGTTTGGGATAGGTTCCAGCTTCATAGGAGTTAAGATGCAGATTCTAGATTCAAAAAATTCCAGACTTAGCCAAATTTTAGGATTTAGCAAGCCTTCAATAGGATTACCTCCCACAATCCATCATAGCTTTCTAAGGTCAAACTGAAGTTGGAAAAAGGATTCCCAAAGGGTTTTAACTCATTTTATCACAAATCACTTGGTTTCGACTCTATCTCTACGACAGACTTAGCTTAGCTCTCACCCAAATCCCAGATAGACATGACTTCCCAACAAGCCAAAATCACTCAAACCTCATTTGTCGGACCTAGGGACTTGAAAATAGCCACCAAAAAAGACCACCTAAGACCTAGTTATGAAGACTTTGACATTTGGCATTGATCAATGATCAAGCATCATAGATTCATACTAGTTTTGTAGAAACTATTTACTACTTTGCTTCCAGTCATCAGCATTCCACATGAGAATGTGATTTTGTACCCACTTTGCATTTATATATATATCTAAACTTAGCTTGTTTCTTTTGTTTTCTCATTAATTAACTCATTGGATGCATCTTCTCATAGAATTTTGCAAAAAAAATGCATTTTTAATTAAATTTTATGCTATTTTTAAGTTCCTAAGTTTTTTGTCGAGTTTTTCCAAAAACTGGCCGAGTTTTCCCAAGTAATCTTTTTTAGGGCTTGGCGAGTTTTGGGCATGTGAGAGTTTGCCATTCTTGGTTATGAAAACCCTAAAAAGGGTAGTTATGACATTCAGTATAAAGCTAGGGCTATAGCCAAGAAACTGTTACAAACACAAATGGCAACTTCAAGCAAGAAGAAGGGAAAGACATAAAAGGAGAAAGATGAGCAAATTAGAGCCAAGAATATCATGGTTGAGAGTGTTACAATGAGTGAGTGCAAAGCCTGGTGGGAGGGCACTCTAGAAAATCATCCACTGAAGGATTCATTTTGAAAAGATGAGGTAGATAAAATTGTTTTTATGCCCATTTTCAGTCTTAGATATTTTGAGCCAGTCTTATGGACTATAGTTCATGGTTATGACAAAAGTACACACAAATATATCATTAGATTCTTTGATCAAGTAGTGGTGGTTTCTTACTCATCCAAGTAGTTTAATAGGGTCTTTGGTGTGCCAAATAAAGGACATTTTGCAACCAAACCCTCTTCAAAGATGCCTTCTGAGGACAATAAATTGTTGTTGGAATGCATATGTAGGCATGCCCTCATAGAGAAACAATGTGACAACTTGTGGAGTAGTAATAATAGTAGAGGATTGAAGAAATCCTTCGTAACTTCTCTAGAGTGGAGGTGCATAATGGACTTACTAAAGAGAAAACTCATAGGTGGGAGAAAAGAATCCAATATTGTCATATGAATGCTAAGGCTAATGAATGGGTTGAACAATGATAGGGTTTACAATTGGGTACAATATTTGTCTAACCATATTGAGCAATTCCTACAACTTAGACACAAGACATTTTATATGCCACACCACACCATTGCCCTATTTTTGGAGGCACTTCGCAGACATGTAGCACTTGAGCATTGGTGTACTTTTGTCCCTACTAGCTAGGTTGAACCATATAAACCTACCATGAATTCCTAGTTGCATTTGGATACCTTTACAATGGGTAGTTTTGAATGCTTGAGGAAGACAGTTAGACAAGAGGTCATAAGTAACACATAGGAGGGAGAAGAAGGGGATGACAGCTTGGAGGAAGCAAAGGAGGAAACAATAGAACATACATCCTCTTCTTCCAATTACAGTTCCGAGGATGATGAGTTTGGCATGGCACCTTGTCATACTCAGGCACTGTTGTCAATCAGGAATGTGCCTCTAGCTTGATTGAAAATCTAGCCTTCCTATTGAAACATGGAAATGAACTATTTGTGGGGAAGAGATCGAATCTCTGGATTCTATGCCAGTTCTTGTAGATTTGGAATATCACCTAATACTAAAATTTTCAAAACTTGGAGAAAAAGAGAGAAGGATAACTGAAATAAAAAAAAACTAACTAACAAGTGATACACCAAAAAGAGTGAAGATTTCCTCAGAATCACAAATCCATACCTATCAGACACATATTACTAAATTTGGCAATTGAAATCACGTTTCAACACCTAGGCTAATTTAGAACTTAGAATTAGGGTTTGACCACTAATAATAAGATTTCAACTAGCAAACAGATAACTTCTACAAAAGGTTAATTCCTTACAATTTTAGAATAGGAATTTGAACAATTCACTAATCTATACTTGAAATATACAAACACTTAAATGCAGAAAAGTTGTAAGGCTCAATGACAAAACATTGAAAAACGTATGCAAAAAATTGGGCCAGCTTTATACTCTTCAAACTCTGCAAAATGGTTACAAAATATCAGAAAAGGGTGGAGGAACCAAGTGCTCACTTAACACCTCTCTTTCATAAAATTTTCAACCCCCAACAAATGAGGTGAAAATACAACAAATAGATTTTCAAAACCCTAACTCAGATGCATGGGAAATCCATTTGAAATGAGGAGTCAAATTGTCAAAAAATGTAGTCTAAGTAGCCCTTGAACTCCTTCAAGTCATGCATAACTGAAGTACCACTAAAAATCCCCTCAAAACTGTACCAAATCTTCAAAAATCATGCATATTTTGTCGGGGTCGGATATCAACAAAAAGCCCACCAAATCAAAAGTGTAACTGCTAGAAACCAAGAGTAAACTCTTCCAAAAGGCTTCTCAAGTGATACTAGCTGATAGAGAACTCAAAAAATCTCCTACAAATGACTCCAAGATGCTGTCAACCTCCCCTAACCTGCCTCAAAGAACTGAAAACAACTGAAAAGAACTGAAAAATCTCTTCCTTTACCAAAATAATGATCTCAAAATCAACCTAGGCTATATGTTTATTTATTAATGTAGGATTTGAGCAATACAAATCCACAGAACGCCAAGATCATCTGCATACAAAAAACCTATTACAAGGAAGTAGAGAGAAGAAGAGGCCAAGGGTTTGACTCAGAATATGAAGAAGAAAATATCCTCAATAATGAATAAAAATAATGTACAATGGATCATCCTTATAAAGGAGATCGAAAGCCTTGAAAGGCAAAGTCTAATGCATGCAATAATCAGTTTAACTATTACATGACTAATGCATGGGTTTAGACCAACTAATGTATGTGCTTTTAACTAAAGCAAAAGGAAGTTGACATCTTACGAAGGGAGTAAAGATTAATTAACATAATCAATACTTTACTCTAACACCCCCCCTTAAGATGAGCAATGATGCATCTACAAACAATGCAAGAAGAAAGCAAATGGGTCCTGGCAACAAAGGCCTGATCAGGTACCCAAGTACAAAAAGAGAGTCTCTGAAAAGCAGAGAAATAGAGAAAACCACATGGGAAAAACTCTACTCCAAAAAGAGACAAAGACTAGTCTGAAGGATTGAAGAAGCCTCCAAAACTAGGAATGTTCCAGAAAATAGGAACAAAGATGAACATGTACAACATCACTGAAGCATGAATCTGCAAACTTTGTCAATATGACCAGGTAGAGAAGACTATAATCTGCATGAGTGCCCTTAAATAACACTACTCGAATCAGGAGGCAAACAAAGGCAAACACCTGAACTCAAAGATACAGATGGCATAAACACCAAAATCTTGAAGAGCCGATCAATCAAAGCTGGAAGAGTGCATCCAAAAATAGGAAAGAAAATAGTGTCCATATGGTAAATGATCCATCTCACCGGAATGCATAGGTACCCAGCCACTACAACCGCCTAGAACATAGGATCAAATACTAAATACATGGCTCACACAATCGAACCAAGGAAGCAGCAGAACCAACAATAGAAAGCCCCCCATACTGCTGACAAGGGAGTAATGATAGGTACACTGAGAAGATCGTCCAATATGAACTGCATGATGAAGATGAATCTGAAACATCGAATGTGCAGAAAGAGTACAAACACATATAGAGATACCTGAGGCTAATGTCATTGGAGGAATGCTCACATGACAAAAGAAGATGGACAACATCAAACCCCCCAGCACTTTATAATGGAGTGCGAGTACAAATAGCACAAACATGTGCCAAATCCCATCAAAGCAATAGAATGGCACTTTATCTCAGTGTGTGTGCATAAAAGAATGCTACAAAAGTGAAGTATACATTGCTCAAAGAAGATCAAAGGCTGCTGAACCAAAAGAACAACCTAAGACGAGTCATCCCTCAAAGGGAAGAGATCCCAGGACCTGAAACAACCAAGATATCCACCAGACTGCAAAAAAGAAAGAATCTGAATAAAATGAACCTAGAGAAAAATCTGGAAAAATGACTCACAGCACTGAAAAACAATCTGAACAAGCTTTCCAATGATATATCATTTTCCAAAAACAGAGACCGGATGTGCAAGATAGAGCTCCCAGAGTGCATAACTAAAGATCTGGCTTTGACATAGAAAAACACTATCAGAAAAATAAAACCAGAAAATATAATCTCCAGATCTGGAAAGATCTCAGAATCAGCTTTCTGACGATATCTCGTTTGCCAAATTTCAACACCGTATGCTCAAGATATGAGCAAAAAACCAATAGCTGTGCTAGAGGGCCCAAAGAAGGTGTCTGCAAGTATCTAAGGATGGGTGACGTTAGAAAAAGGACAAAATCACACATGAAACTATCAGATCTGAAAAAATCTCAGAAAGATCTTTCCATCAATATCTTGTTTTCTGAAAACAGAGCCCGGATGCAAGAGAAACGGATCCCGGAAGGCAGGAGGTCTGAAACACCATGATCGCAGAAAACATCTGACTTTGATAGAAAAAAAGAGCATCAAAATGGAAAAATCACAAAACCATACCAGAAAATTTAGATTGGGCTTGGAACCAGCTTTCTGATGATATATCGCATGCCCAATTACAATCCCGTATGCCCAAGATATCGCAAAAAAACACCCAGTTACCCCTAAAAAAGAGCCCTGAAAAAACCATGCAATTTAAAAAAAATTAAAAATTGCATACCTGCTGACGTCATGTTGACGTCAGCAGGGGGCCTGGGGGGCTAAAAAAGGAGCCCCTAGTCACCCATGTGACCAGGGGCTAGGCGGAGGGTGCCAAAGGGCGGCGAGGCCGCCGGAGGGCTGAGCTAGGCAGAGCGGGGGTTGCCGGCGGCGGTGGAGCAGCGACGGCATTGGCGGCGGCTCTGGCGGCGGTGGTGTGGGAGGCAGCTCCGTGGGCGGCGGAGCGGGGCGCAGACTGTAGTGGAGTGGGGGCCGTAGTGGCTGGTTCTGGGCGGAGCTGGGTTCGCTGAGACTGGTGGCCGCACGGTGGGCAGGGCAACGCGCGGGTGGCCGCGAGGTGGCACCCGGGTGGCCGCCCAGCCAAATAAAATATTTTAAATATTTTTTTGAAATTTTTTCCATCTGTACCTCTATCTCGATCTACGTGCTAGGGTCGTACAGCCCTGGTAGGCAAAAAAAAATTGCCTCAGAAGCCAACTTGTCAGAATTCGACAAGTTTTATATGGATCTTGAGTATCTCGAGCCTTCCGGACGCAACCATGACATCCGTTTAGGCCAGAAATGATCCAAAATTAGTGATTGCCTCAGGATCCGCACTGGGGCCGATTGCAAAAAAAATTTCTCACAGATCTAACTTTGTCCAAATTTGACAAATTTTATATGGATCTTGGGGTTCTTGGATGCTCTGAATGCAACTGTGAGGTCCATTTGAAGCCAAGATGACCAAAAAAATAGGTTCCCCATAGATTCAATAAAAACCCAAAAAAGCCCTCATCTAAAACAGATGAATTTCATCTCTAAATCCTTCAAACGTGAACAAGCTGTAGCAGATTAGGCTCTGATACCATGTAGGATTTGAGCAATACAAATCCACAGAACGCCAAGATCATCTGCATACAAAAAACCTATTACAAGTAGAGAGAAGAAGAGGCCAAGGGTTTGACTCAGAATATGAAAAAGAAAATATCCTCAATAATGAATAAAAATAATGTACAATGGATCATCCTTATAAAGGAGATCGAAAGCCTTGAAAGGCAAAGTCTAATGCATGCAATAATTAGTTTGACTATTACATGACTAATGCATGAGTTTAGACCAACTAATGCATGTACTTTTAACTAAAGCAAAAGGAAGTTGACATCTTAAGAAGGGAGTAAAGATTAATTAACATAATTAATACTTTACTCTAAAAATTAATATATTCTGTAAAAAGTTTTATTTATAATTTTCCAAACTATACTTACTATATTTAATAATAAAATAAATAAACAATAGACTTATACTCAATATATAAAAATAGAATTAAATCTAATTCTATCTAATATATTTAATGTCAAGTATAAGTTTATTCTTTATTTAATATTAAATATAATAAGTATAAATTAAATTTAAATTTTAACCATATATATTATAATATAATGTTATAATATATATTACTAAAATTTAAATTTAATAAAGAAAGGAAAAATATGAATAAAACCTAATAACTAATATGCAAACAAATAAAAGCATACAACCTAAGGCATACTTTATTAATTTCTAAAATGCTAAGTTAAAACTCAAAGCCATCTGTGAGTTTTAAAATGGAGAAAAAAATATAGGGCTCACGAATTACTTAGGGTATGAAAACCCTAAAAATATTATCATTTATCTCTTTTTCCTTTGCTGTCGTTTTTCTCTGCCCAACCACCATGAGGGTTTTAAGTTGAAGACTTTCAGCTGCTGGAATATCGATGATGTTACTAGTTTTTGTATGGGCGCCATAACAGATGCTGAGGGTCTTAAACTTTTATTGTGACTGGGTTTGAAATCTGTTATTGTTCTCTTCCTATGTGAGAATGGCTAGTCCTTGAGTGTGAATCTGGAGTTCTTTCTTTTTTGATTGGCTATAACCTTTACTCGTAATGGCGTTGAATATGGTTGTGATTGTTCTAAGATATGAGTTTTCTCTCATGAATCTCTGAGATAAGTAACTCATCATTATTTTTCCTTTACTCATTATTGACTATTTATCTGGCTTGCTTTCTTTGTACAAAATGCTAATAATAACCTTTATATGTTTGCATAAAACCTAGAAATTTCATCTCTTCTTGCTGGTTCCATTATGTTGTAGCTTGAATATGCATTGTCATTTCTATTATATAAAAATGTTGGAGATCTCACTGTTTCTTTTGCGTAAAATCTGGGCTTCATCTATTTGAGTTCTACTCTGTATTGTATGTATTTGGATCATAACCTGAGCTTTTATGTCAGTCGGTTGTATTACTGGATAAAATCATCCCTCATTGCATAGAATCTGGGCTATCCTCTGCTTTAAGCTTCGCTATGACTGTTTTGTGATTTATCTTTTACTTTGCCTACATATCATAACTTTGGAAGTTCCATATGGTTGAACTGGGAGCTCTCGGTTTAACACATGAATATGATTTTGAACCACAACTTTCATAACATAAAATTTTAAAAGACTTTTTGCTTGCTGCAACATATATCATGAAGAGTTTCTTTTATACTTGCCTCTGGTCTTCACTTGGCATTCATTATAAACTCTGTACTTGAGACCTGCACATTTCTTGTATATCTGGTTACTTACTTGAGTGTTGAAGCTAACAAGTTGTAAAATCTCAAAAACTCATGATACGTGTATCTATGATATGCTCGGCTAATCGGATATCACTGAAATTTATATTGAATAATAAAAGAATTTTATAAATATCAGTATAAAATGTTCCTTCTTCTGTTTGTGGCAACGGTTGTTGCATTTGATTTATATTTGAACATTTCAGACTTGTGACTATTGAGAATACTTCAGTTTCCTTTATGTTGGATCTTAGAATTTTGCACTGACTTTTGATAAGAAGCTCGGGCTTCTTGTACTTAAAACTGAGGCTTTCTCTTTTCACCATGGACTCTTATTTGAACTAAAAGCATACCATATGTTGTATACACCTTTATTTCCAACATATGCTTGTATTTTGCAGCCTTTTAATTGTCACCATGCTCTGTTTTTATGCATCATGTCTGAATGTAAAATGTCTGGTTCATAACAACTGATATTGCAATCTGTACTTTGTGACTTCAATTAGAATAATGCATTCATATACAAAATCACCTGTCGTTTCCATTTTATATCTATATATTGCTCTTTCTACTTGATCATCCAATCAACATCTTTACTTTACTATTTTAATATGAACTATCACCTATGGGGTTCGAGCACAGGCTCGTGACTCCCATAGGTCATATTCATGACATGAAGCTCATTTTGAACATGTACTTTTTTTGCATATGAAGCAATAATTGTGTGTTCTACTTAGTCTTCAACCTGCACATGAAGTAAACAATATTAGCATAAAAAATGATCTCATTTTCTGTCTTCTTCCCTTTTTGAATATGTATCTGTATTGTTGTCATGCTTAGAGATAGGTGTTAATTTCATCATTGCTTAGTCTTTATGAACTAACACCCTCTCCTCCATATTTTGCAGGCACCTCTAGGATGTGAGACCTCTTCAATCAGCCAACCAAAGCTACTCAACAACCTCATCCATCATTCCATCCAGGCAATGATGGAATTGACCCATATCTTTTCCTTGACTTCTGTACATATGCATGTTCTTTCTATTTCTTGCATTTTTTTTCAATTATTAAGAGCTATCCCATGGCTTGTGTGGGACCCATTCTGTATATTCCTTTTCAAATGAATAAAGAAATCTTGATTGCAAATACACTTATATTTTACTTCTAAATAATGCATTTGCAAATTAAAGAAATTTTCTCTTTTCCTGTATTTCCATTCAGGATATAGTAATTAATCATGAATGCTTCAATATTTAAATCTATCAAAAGTACCTTTCACCAATGCTATCTAAATTTTACCAATTTTAGCATGATGCTAAAATTTGTAACAGGCACAACATAAGGCTAAAGGGGTAGCACAAGAGAAGGATGAAGGGGATACATTTGAGGAAATTAAGTTCATACGTTCATAGGAAGGGCCCCTACTTGGGATATTTCCAGAGAATGCATTGGAGGTGACAAATGAGATGAATGTGGCACATGAGGGAGAGGCTATATGGAAGGAGTTAGTGGTAGAGATAGAGGGCACATAGTAGGAGGTAGTATGAATGGGATCCATACGCCCAAGAGAGATGTAGCAGGTAGTATGGATGGGAGTCGTATGACCAAGAGAGATGGAAGCCCATGGAGGAGAGATGGAGGCCTCTAGTGGAAAGATGGCTATCGGCAGTGACAAGGTGGCAATCCAGGGAGATGATGGATGAAGGGAAGGGACAGTGCCAGAGGGAGGAGTGGTACCTTATAAAACTATGTTGGAATGGATGTAAGTGTTTTCAGATTAGAGGGAAAAGAGGGCACAAAAGATATTATTTTTCTCATCCTAGTTGTCATCCATGGCACACTTTGTCCTACCACTACAATTATCACAGACCGGGTTGGTAGATCTTAGAGCACATAAGGGGGGTGCATACACCATTCGTATCACCACCTCACATGAAGTTGAAAGAGCTAAACTTGTTACAATTATGGTCACTTTGGCACCTCCAACTAGAGTAGTCACCCTAGCCACCATAGTCACCACTACAGTAGCACCATCAATAGTAGTAGCACCAGTGGCAGTTCCACTTTCTGGGATGGTAGGAAATGATAAGGAGGGGGGAGATATGGATGTAGAAGCTAGCAGGTTGTTGGAAAATTTTCTGATGGAGGTACAGGATATACCATTTCCCTCACCCAAGTTAATGATGTGACACCTCACTAAGGAAGCCACCTAGGCCCAACCAAAGGTTGTAGATATAGGCAGAGGGAGTCAGCATATGTGAATATGAAGTGTGTTCTATGAAAGTTGGAAGAGAAAATGGTTTGATTCCTCATTTTGGAGACTCAACATAACGGTTCTTAGTAGAGATGGAGGCTATGGTAGCAACTACACAGGACATGGCAAATTGAACGAGGGAGTTTGATGCAGAGCCTAGCAACATAAGGTGAATAAGCCCAATCAGAATCTATAAGGTAATACAAATCTTAAGAAGCTGAACTCAATTCATTGTACAATCGACATTATGGATGTAGAGAAAATCATAATCTTGTGATATCTCAATGATGAGAATATCAACAAAATCAAAACACTCACTAACAGCCGACTAGTATGCATTGTTTCTTCGTGCCTTAAGGATCTTTTGAAACACAGGACCAACAACCATTTCAATCTCCCTATGGCAAGCATGAAATATAAGAATCTTCTAACAACATTTGAACCATCCGCCCTCTTTCTCTAATTCCAAATGTCATTTCAAACATAAAAACTTTGACATTATTTAAACATTCCTTGCTGGAACCATGGTTCTTCAATTCCACATACCATGTACAAACTTAATGGTCTTCGATATCATTCAATCATTCCAAAATGGTGTTCTATCACAATCGGAAGCTTTACATTCAAAACATGGATCTCAGACTCCACATGGCATACACAAATCCTCCACCCTTCCAATAGTTTTCAAGCCAACGTAAGAATTGTACAATGGTTATTGGAAGCCATTCTCAATTCAGTTAATGACCAAATTTAAAATGCATTTTCTATTGCACAGAAATGATTTCCACAAGCTAATAAACTTCTTCAATAAACTTGATACTCGGACTTAAGTTATATCCAAATGCAACATAAAACATTAAAATAAACATTCATTCTCTGCTATCAAATTCCATCATGGCATTTTTACATTAAAGACATGTTCAATCCAAAGAACAATATAGATAAAAGACTATGGCACCGAATGGGCTAATTAAACAAAAATGAATTGCAAAAACAAATGAAACATTCGAGAAAACTCCACAGTCATAGAGGCAATCAAATGCAATTACAAAATAATATTTCATTCATCTTGTTCGTATTACATTGATCATCTCGTTTCCCATTGATTCCTCCCTCCTCTGCCATTCATCAGTTACAAGATAAAATCTTGTCGAGACCCGATAACTTCCAAAACTAACTCATCTAACTAAGTTTTAACTTCCACTTATTCCAACTGACTGGAATGACTGATTTATATGATTACTAACCTAATAATGAATCATGGAGTTGACAAAGAAGTTGTCAACTTCACAATTATACAAACCCTTTATTTATTATAGCTATGACACTTAGATGACTAAGATGTAACCGATACTAAGTCTCACACCCAATTACTTCCATAAGACACAAAAATTCAAGTCCCATTGAATTGCCATGATCTTCTTCTGATTTTTCCAATTGCATGAAGGCAATGTTGTCATGATAAGAATGATTGAATTGATGCCACTCCCCATAACGTATTGGTTCCAATCTTCATGGAAAACACCCTTCTCGATATGTGGAGTGGTACCTTCTTTGAATTCTGGAACAAATACATTCGTCATAATTATCATATCACTAGTATATAGATACCTAATAGGTTGATCCAGAATCTGATCTTCTTTTCATTTGTATATCTCTAGGGCATCATAGTGATCAACAAATATTCCATCCTCTACATCAATAGTCTTCTCTGCGGCATGTGATTCTTGTACTATGTCCTTCCCTTCTTGATCATTTTTGTCAACATTCCCATCATCCAGGCAAATGATATTGTCTTCAACCACACCCGTCACCAACTCTCCTACATCTGTAAGAACCTTTTCCTCATAAGGTTCAACAACAACATCATGTTGTTCACTCTCAACACCAGCATTCATCTATTGTGCATGCCCTTCTAATGTAATGTGTACCTCTTCTTGATCTATTCCTTCATCAGTAACTTCATCTTCATCCGCTGCTTGCTCCAAGAGTAATGCTATCCTCTCCCACTTCTCAATACTCTTATCTAGCTCTTCTTCAAGATTCTTTAACCTTTTCTCTTTGTGCTTCCTAGCTTCTTCTCTTTTCTTCCTCGCTTGGTCTTTTCTTCTCTCTTCATTCATGTACCCTTTGAGAGCTTTGTAGACCACTCTCTCAGAATTTGTTAGGTACATCTTCACACTCCAAGAATTCTTTTGACACCTCTGATACAACTTTCAACTTTAGAATACACAAGGAGGGAATGGGCACTCCAAGGTTTCGACAAAGGGACCAGTATACTCAAGATTACAAAAGACTTCTTTTTCCTCATCTCAGCCTAGGATGCTCCTAAGCTATGATACCACTTGATGCAGAGCCTGGCAACAGAAGGTGAATAAGCCCAATCAGAATCTATAAGCTAATACAAATCTCAAGAAACCGAACTCAATTCATTGTACAGCCGAAAGTATGGATGTAGAGAAATTCATAATCTTATGACATCTCAATGATGAGAATATCAACAACATCAAAACACTCACTAACAGTTGACTAGTATGCATTGTTTCTTCATCCCTTGCAGATCTTTTGAAACACAGGACCGACACTTGTTTCCATCTCCCTATGTCGAGCATGAAATATAAGAATCTTCTAACAACATTTGAACCATCCGCCCTCTTTCTCCAATTCCAATTGTCATTTCAAACATAAAAACTTTGACATTATTTAAACATTCATTGCTGCAACCACAGTTCTCCAATTCCACATACCGTGTAAAAACTTAATGGTCTTCGATATCATTCAATCATTCCAAAATGGCGTTCTATCATAGTCAGCGGCTTTACATTCAAAACATGGATCTCGAACTCCACATGGCATACACAACTCCTCCACCCTTCCAATAGTTTGGAAGCCAACGTAAGAATTGTACAATGATTATTGGAAGCCACTCTCGATTCAGTTAATGACCAGATTTAAAATGCATTCTCTATCACACAAAAATGGTTTCCACAAGCTAATAAACTTCTTCAATAAACTCGATACTCAGACTTAAGTTATATCCAAACGCAACATAAAACATTAAAATAAACATTCATTCTCTTGTATTGAATTTGAAATCATGGCATTTTTACATTAAAGGCGTGTTCGATCTAGAGAACAATATAGATAAAAGACTGTGGCACCGAATGGGCTAATTAAACAAAAATGAATTGCAAAAAAAAATGAAAAATTCAAGAAAACTCCACAGTCACAAAGACAATCGAATGCAATTACAGAATAATATTTCATTCATCTTGTTCGTATTACATTGATCATCTCGTTTTCCATTGATTCCTCCCTCCTCTGCCATTCATCGGCTACAAGATAAAAACTTGTCGAGACCCAATAACTTCCAAAACTAACTCATCTAACTAAGTTTTAACTTCCACTTATTCCAACTGACTGGAATGACCGATTTATATGATTACGAACCTATTAATGAATCGTGGAGTTGTTGTCAACTTCACAATTATACAAACCCTTTATTTATTATACCTATGAAACTTAGATGACTAAGATGTAACCGAGACTAAGTCTCACACCCAATTACATCCATAAGACACAAAAATGGCTTACTAGGCCATGTTACAATATAAATTAACCATATATAATCCAAAATCTTCAAAATATTTCCAGTGGCCGAATGCACCTGCATCATACTCCTAGGGACACAAAAATTCAAGTCCCATTGAATTGCCATGATCTTCTTTCGAGTTTTCCAATTGCATTAAGATAATGTTGTCATGATAAGAATGACTAAATTGATGCCACTCCCCATAACATGTTGGTTCTGATCTTCATGGTGAATGCCCTTCTCAGTATGTGGAGTGGTACCTTCTTTGAATTCTAGAATAAATACATTCGTCATAATCATCATATCACCAGTATATAGATACCTAACAGGTTGATCCAAAATCTGATCTTCTTCTCGTTTGTATATCTCTAGGGCATCACAGTGATCAACAAATATTCCATCCGCTACATCAATAGTCTTCTCCGCGGCATGTGATTCTTGTACTATGTCCTTCCCTTATTATTTTTGTCAACATTCCAATCATCTGGGCAAATGATATTGTCTTCAACCACACCTGTCACCAACTCTCCTTCATCTACAAGAACCTTTCCTCATAAGGTTCAACAACAACATCATGTTGTTCACTCTCAACACCAGCATTTATCTGTTGTCCGTGCCCTTCTAATGGAATGTGTACCTCTTCTTGATCTATTCCTTCATCAGTAACTTCATCTTCATCTGCTGCTTGCTCCAAGAGTAATGCTATCCTCTCCCACTTCTCAATACTCTTATCCAACTCTTTTTCAAGATTCTTTAACCTTTCCTCTTCTTGCTTCCTAACTTCCTCTCTTTTCTTCCTCGCTTGGTCTTTTCTTCTCTCTTCATTCATGTACCCTTTGAGAGCTTTGTAGACCACTCTCTCAGACTTTGTTAGGTACATCTTCACACTCCAAGAATTCTTTTGACACCTCTGATACACCTTTCAATTTTGGACTACACAAGGAGGGAATGGGCACTCCAAGGTTTCAACAAAGGGACCAATATACTCAAGATTACAAAAGACTTCTTCTTCCTCTTCTCAGCCTAGGATGCTCCTAAGCTCTGATACCCCTTGATGCAGAGCCTAGCAACAGAAGGTGAATAAGCCCAATCAGAATCTATAAGCTGATACAAATCTCAAGCAACCGAACTCAATTCATTGTACAACCGACAGTATGGATGAAAATAAATTCATAATCTTGTGATATCTCAATGATGAGAATATCAACAACATCAAAACACTCACTAACAGTCGACTAGTATGCATTGTTTCTTCGTGCCTTGCGGATCTTTTGAAACATAGGACCGACACCTGTTTCCATCTCCCTATGCCGAGCATGAAATATAAGAATCTTCTAACAACATTTGAACCATCCGCCCTCTTTCCCTAATTCCAAATGTCATTTCAAACATAAAAACTTTGACATTATTTAAACATTCCTTGCTGCAACCATGGTTCTTCAATTCCACATATCGAGTACAAACTTAATGGTCTTCAATATCATTCAATCATTCCAAAATGGTGTTCTATCACAGTCTGGGGCTTTACATTCAAAACATGGATCTCAGACTCCACATGGCATACACAACTCCTCCACCCTTCCAATAGTTTGGAAGCCAACGTAAGAATTGTACAATGGTTATTGGAAGCCGTTCTCGATTTAGTTAATGACCAGATTTAAAATGCATTCTCTGTCACATAGAAACGGTTTCCACAAGCTAATAAACTTCTTCAATAAACTCGATACTCAGACTTAAATTATATCCAAACGCAACATAAAACATTAAAATAAACATGCATTCTCTGCTATCGAATTCCATCGTGGCATTTTTACATTAAAGACGTGTTCGATCCAGAGAACAATATAGATAAAAGACTATGGCACTGAATGGGCTAATTAAACAAAAATGAATTGCGAAAACAAATGAAACATTCAAGAAAAGTCCACAGTCACAGAGACAATCGAATGCAATTACAGAATAATATTTCATTCATCTTGTTCGTATTACATCGATCATCTCGTTTCCCATTGATTCCTCCCTCCTCTGCCATTCATCGGCTACAGGATAAAAACTTGCCGAGACCCGATAACTTCCAAAACTAACTCATCTAACTAAGTTTTAACTTCCACTTATTCCAACCGACTGGAATGACCGATTTATATGATTACTAAGGGCCGGTTGGGTGCATGGAATATGGGCTCTAATTCTGGAATAGCATTTTCGAATTATTGAATTCCATGTTTGTGTCCATCCAAACGAGCAGGAATTGGAATTTTGAAATTCCAATTTTGCCCACAAAATGAGCATTTCATCTTCCATTTGAAAAGGTGGAATTAGAAATTCTCATTCTAATTCCACTTTTCAAATGCCCATTTTATGTGTCGTCAGGTCCGCTTGCTGTTAATAATATTTGGCGTCCAAAATTTTTATCACCGTTCCGAAAGTAAAATCTCTAGCGCGCGCTGTGTGTTAAAATAAAAACATTTGAGCAGCCATTAGAACATTGTAAAACAACCTTCCTTCAAGCAGAACCCCAATATGTATTGGTGCATGAAGAATCTGATTTCGAGGTGAGATTGTACAGAGAAATGACTTGGATGTCTGCATCTCCTGTTCAAGAAGTTTCCTTTGTGAAGGCCACACTTCAAGGCTTCCATAGGTACCCATGTTCTTTTCTTTATGCACGCTATGCAAATGTTGTAGGGTTAAAACTACACACTTGGGTGGCTAGTGCTCAAATGTTTTTTTTGGCCACATGATCCAAGCTGCGAATTTATTTATTTTCCTTTTGATTTGGCCTGTGACATTTAAAATTGAATTTTGTTCTTGGGTATATAATGATTTTGGTTTCTTTTTACGGCCAGAGCAGTAGTTGTAGGGAGGGTGATTTTGTTTGGTCATTCCAGATTGTGGCACCCAAACGCGGAAAATACATCTTCTCAGTCATCTTCCAGGTGAACCAAACAGTTCCAACACATATTCCGAAAATCATTTTGAGGATATGTATCTTCCGAAATTGCAGCATATTCCAGAATTGACTATATCCAACATTTCGTATTCCATGCACCAAACAGGCCCTAATCTAATAATGAATTGTGGAGTTGACAACGAAGTTGTCAACTTCACGATTATACAAATCCTTTATTTATTATAGGTATGACACGTAGATGACTAAGATGTAACAGATACTAAGTCTCACACCCAATTACATGCATAAGGCACAAAAATGGCTTACTAAGCCATGTTACAATATAAATTAACCATGTATAATCCAAAATCTTCAAAATATTTCCAGTGGCCGGATGCACCTACATCAGAGTTGGATATGGGGTCTGTGACCATGGCAACTAAGGCACTCTTGAGATTCATGACAAAAGAGTGCAACATGGAATTCAGTGAGTGTCTTACACGACAAGGACGGTCAGAGATGGAGATATCAGAGAGGGTGCAGGCATGGAGTATGCCACATATTCTGGCAGGACACAAAGGGCACACAAGGATGATGAACACCCTAGCTAGAATGGAGGAGACTTTTAGAGGTACATTCTTCTAGTTGCAGCAAGTTACATGGATGGCTCACAAGGCAGAGGAGGAGCGTACTCTTACTCTGGAGAGGGAGGTTGCCCTACAGACAAGAATGTAGGAGATAGAGAATGAGCTCACGTAGGAGTAGATAGCACGGGTAAGGAAAGAGCAGCAATTGGAAACTATCCAGGACCTCATGGATGCCTTGAGATTGTTGAAGGCGGCATGTGAGAAGCAATTGATCACAAATAGAGACCAGAGGATCCTTCACCAACAACTCCCATGCACTACCACCCCTACTACCCTAGGGACATCCTATCACCCAACCCAATAGTTTTGTTGATTTTTTTCTCATTTTGTTTTTCTATCATCTGGAAGACGACAAGTTTTGTGGGGGGATGATGTAGGCAACAATTATGCCATCAATAATACTTTAGTTAGTGAAGGGTAATGTAATAAAATATTTGTCTCGAAATGGTGTCAATTGTCGACAGTTGGCAATCTTAACCAACTGTTGAACACTATTCGTATGAAGGTCAAGACAATTCATGTGTATTGCATTTTATTTAATATTGAAAACTATATTTAATAAAATGAAAAATTACTACTCAATTTTTAAATAAGGATGTCAATGGTATTGTGTTCACATGGTTTTATGGCACATGGTTTTACTTTACCACTAGTTGTATCTTGTGTAAATTTGTGTCTATAAAGCAAATGCATGTTAGTGGTTTAGATTGGCTAGCAGTTTGAGATGTGGCTATTGAGTCTATATGAAAGTTGCATTTGTGAAGCATGACATGGGATGTGTGAATACATGCTTGGACACATGGTAATGCATTGTAGGACTTGATGTTTCAAAGGTGTACATTGTAACTCTATACATGTTTTGTATTGCTTTATAGCTCAATATTACAATGGAGTGTAGAGGTTGGGTTTTTCCCTCACGAGGGTCTTTTGAAGCTATATATACTATTATCTTGTGACTTGTCTATTTGATTATTGCATTATGGTGATTCTATAAGCTCATATCCATGCTTCTCTCATGAATTATGTAGGAAATAAATTAAATGTAACTTGGTGTATGCATTATTCCCTAACACAATGTGCATGATCTTTATTATCATATTATTGTCTAAATCCCAAATTCCAACATGCATTGTAAGCAAAAAATGTTCTGGCTAATGCCTTGTCATTTCTTTTGCAAAGAAACAAAAAGTTTTATGTAAAATTATCACATTACCATTCAACATTATAAATTTTCTTGCTTATTATTTGATGTCCATTTCAACTTGTATATTGCAAGGGAGTCTATTTATAACATGTTAGATATTAAATTTTATTTGTTGGAGACTTAATTCTTTTATTTCCATTTATTTTGGTGAGATATTTTCTTGTATTATTATGATGTGTAATATTTTTAGTAAAAAACAAAGAGGCCTATAAATTAAATTGAGATATTTTCAAACAGTTTTGAAGGAGTTATTTGTCCTCTTGTAAAAACTACAGACCTTGTGAATCAATCTTATAAGCCATTTTGAATACTAAATGAATATTTATTCATATCTTTCTAAAGATTTTACCCTTAATGAAATTTCTCCAAACATATTGCTTTCTTTTATATAGTTTTTCAATTCTACTATTCCCTCTTTCTTTATATTTTTTCTTTAATTATTTTTTTTATCATTTCCATTCACAATCAAAGACTAGTAAACTTATTACTTACACGCTAATTTACAACTGCCTTTATAATTTTCAATAATTTCTTACAATCAAAACGAATAAATCAATTGGTGGCATGCGAGTTGTTCAAGAGATTGAGTTCCTCATCCCTAACTTGCTAGCTCGAAAAGAAAACTCTATGCCTACTCTTCATGAACTTGGCTTCACAAAGCAAATGCATCTAATGTAACAAACACCCACATTTAAAATTTGGATACTTTTTTCTGACTTCCAGGTGTAACTTTTTTTAGTTATTTAATTTTTAAAAATTATTTACTAAATCATATTAATTTCATGTGAAATAGAACATAGTACTGATTTTTTATACCATAACATATTTTAGATAAATTTTATATTTATATTTAAAAAGATTGATCAAATTTTATCTAAGCTTAAAATAAACTTAAATCTCTTGAATTTAAGCTATTATATATAAACACCAACAAAGAAAATGAAACATTATACGATGAAGAAAATAAAATACTGTAAAGGAAAAGAGGAAATATATGTAAAGAACTAGTTTGTAAACCAGAGGAGCTCATCAAAAAGATGTGGAATGATAACCATAGAATATCATGAATTCACTAGGATTTCAAAGATTTAATGTAATAATGCATACATTGATCGACTGAAAATTTTTGAATTCACTTCCTCCTCTTTCCACCCTTGTGTCCCTTCCGCTTGTTCTTCATCTTCTGCTTATTTTTAGATTGGACTGTTTGAATGCCCTCTGTGTTAGCCTGGGTGTTATCTTCGAACACAGACTTAAGTCTGTTCAATCTGTCCTTACTTTCCTGTAATCTGATAGAGGTATGGCCTATAGCATCATTCTCTAGCCATTCAACGTCACACTCTTCGTGCTTCTCGAGCCTGCAAATCAAACAACAGGGGTACTTTTTTAGACTAGTTAACTGAGAATTCGAAGTATGCTTCTATAAACAAATTATATCCTGCTGCTCCTACTTTCTACTATAATTCAAAGACAATAATATTCTGGTGCAGGTGGAGCCTCTGCACAAAATCACTGACCGACCTTGGATGGAGGAGTTCAGATAAATGAAACAGTTCTTCATGGATGTGATGCATTTCTTCTAAGGTGCCACTTTCTTCATCAGAACAAACTTTGCGTTGTTTCACCTTTGCTATCAGGTCCAAGAATTCATCAACCTCAGCCTGCATGGATTGTTCAAATTATCAGATTTATACAGCATTATTGAGCCTTTGCCCTATCTGGGATTAACCGGCTAAAAGAAGAAAATAAAAATTAGTAGAGCATATCACATTGATTATCATATTGTCATGCACTGCGCTGTGATTTTTATACCTTGAGAGGGCAAGCTTTTAAGATAAAAGTCTCCGTATAAGAAGAATTTTTGAACCCTTCAAAAACTCTGCGGGCTTCCTGGATGTATTTTTCCTTAATAGACAGCGTCTCTTCAAGATGACTCTGAGCTGAAGACACTAGAGACTGATCATCTACTTCAAACTTGGAAGATGTTATGATATCTTCGTGTAATGAAAACTGGGTATTCTTATCTCTAGGACTAGAATCAACTCCTAAAGAATTACCCCTTTTCTGTTGATCAATGCTACTGGAGCCCAATACGGATTTGCGGAGAGCATTCCCTTTCTCTGGTTTTTCTCTGTGAGACTCAGTACTGTCAGGAAAACTCTCATCATCTTTCGGAGTTTCTGAAAGATGCTTTATATTAGTTCCAAAACTACTACTCTTTGATGGCTGTGTATTCATTTTGCCCTGTATCACAACCTCTTTACTCTTCATATCTCCATCCCTTCCGTTTATAGTAATCATATCGCCTTTATCCCGAAAGATGGACTTAAGTAAAATTTCCTTACATTTAATGCTCTCAGGTCCAAGAACAATGAAATCAGCAGTATTGCTCTGGAGCTCTGGACTTTTAACTGTATCAATCATCACCAATGGGTTATCAATCTCTCTCATCAATCGAGAGAAGTGAATGAGAAATGCATCTCTGCTCGGCTTGCCTTCTTGTAAAAATTGATGCAGCTTTGCATAAAATTTAGGAGGCAGATTCTTTCTGATATGATTATCTCGGAAGATAGTTGAAAGCATATACATAGCATTCTGATATAAACCTATGCTGTTGACACCCATCAAGCAAAGCATAATGATCAAACGTGTTGCAAGCTCTGGAAAGTAAGTTCTGCTATCAATCTTGAAAGTTTTCATCCATGTATATGTGTCAGTTTTCGAAGTTACTAATAGCTGCTGAATTATATCATACATGGGATGATAAAACTTTTCAAGCCTTCCCTGGCATCTAGGTAAATTCTGTGATTGTAGAAACCAAGCACAGGAGGAGTTCCCTTGTTCTCCAGTCATAAACTCTACGAAGAAAAACCTTGGCAAAAACAAGCCTCCTGATAGATATTCACACGAAGATGAAAAAAAGAACAGCTTTTCCATTAGAGAGAGAAAACTATGTGGAGAAATGTAATCGTTTTGGTTCTGCCAATTCTTAAAAGTGGAGTATAAAGCTGTTTCAAAGCTTTCTATCAGATTCAACCTTTTATCCTGCATATTGTTTCCTGTAAGTGTTTCCATATGCAGCCAGAGAAGTACATGATTCCAGCAATCATTGTGTTGGACTTGGAGACTATTAATAATTTTCTTACCATATTCTGTCACCAGATCCTTGGGAAGAAAGGGGAGCAATATTTGCAATCTTCCAATCTGGCCAAGAGTTAGGCCATTATGCATTTTGCTCATTATATTGAGAGTCATATCTTTGAGAATCAAACTGCTTGTTGGATTCTCACGCAAAGAGATAAATTTCATCACATTTTCATACTGTGCCTTCAATGGGAAAAAGATCTCAAAGAAATGTTCTTCCAGGTTGTCAATCCCACTCAAACTTGTTGCCTGTCCAAACCCAGCCAACAGCTTATCTTCCAAAGCTTTTGAAACTTGATAAATTTGAGTAATCAAAGTGCCTTCAATAGCAAGGATGCAATGCTGCTTTGTACATGAAAGATGGATCTCTTGTATCTTTTTGAGAACCTGGACTCCGACAGAGAACAGTTCCATCAAAAGAAATTCTTTTGCGTGCATAGCAAAGTTCTGAATACTAATCTGGGAGCAGTTTCCTCGTCTCTGCAACAGTTCAAGCTTCTTACCTTTAAGCCAGAAGGCTTCACTATTAAACACAGTGCAGCATCTATTATTTCTATTCACTCTGGTGCCAAAATACTCACAAGCAAATTCAATGTAGGTTTTATCTTCTTCGCTTTCCTGGTGCTTTTCTACTTTTACAAGTGAATACACAGAGGATAACAATTTGTTCTTCCATGAATTCCAAATAAACATCATTGTTGTTGAAGAGAATCTATTCTCCAGCAGCATTTTGGAATTATCAACCATCTTGAAAAAGCTCACTCCTTCATCAAGCTGAAATGTTTTTACATTAGATCGAAGGTGCACATCAAGAGCTTTACGAAGGGAAACAACTTCAAAGTTGACATTTCTCATCCTCTGTGAGAGGATTATTTGTTCTGCTAACTCAGAGAGACTCTGTGACTGGCTTGAAAACATTGATGCTTCACAATCATGGGAAACAAGGACCTGAGGTATATGATGAAGGTTTTGATTAGCTATTTGTTTTATTTTCTGTAAGAGTTTATTCTTTTCAGGAAACTGCTGTAGGGGCCATCCTTTATTTCCCATTCCCCACAAAGAATTTAACCACACGTGTAGTTGGATTGATTTAATTGCTTGTTCATATTTTCCTGCTTTTTCTAGCATTACCGCCTCGAGTAATAAATCCCCTTTCATCCCTGCCACCTCTGCAGCCTGAAAGAAGTTCCCATTTGCTTCTTCAATTCCCAGAAGTTCATCAAAGTAATCTTTACTTGAAAGAAAAGATCTGATTAAGTCCATTGTAGGAAAGACTTTGACAAATTTCATCATAGACGTGGAATCTTTTTTCTGATGAAAATGAGTTGCACACATTTTAAGATATTCAGTTTCAAGTTTTACACCTTCACAAATCTCACATTTTCCACAGTTTGATTTGCAATTTTCTTTTTTCAAGACTTGAATAAATTCCAAACCAGTCTCAAATATTTTTCCCTTTATGCACGCATTTAGGCATTTGGAAATACAATTAGCTCTGGCATATGCACTTGCTGCATCATGCCAGCATTTTGCCTCTGCAAAACAATCTCCTGCATCTTGAAGCCGTGTTTCATAACATTTTTCCACATATATTCTGCCTGTGTCACCAACCAGCATAGAACAAATGATATCAGCACATAGAATGGTAACACCCTATGTGTTCTCAAATAATGACATCAACAAGATAGATCTATAAGAGAATTTGACAAAGCATCTATGTAAGGAGAGAAAATGACTCTTGAACTTATTTGTAAATGTTTTGATTCAATACATGCATAAGAATAACTCAGACCCAAATAGGAATTAATCCACATCATACACCAAAAGAGGTTATTTCCTAGTTTACCAATACCAATGGCAATACCTATGACTACTATCCATGGCACTTTCTCCACTTTGCCAGATGAAAATATTCTTACACTCGTCTGACAATTGATTTATAAATTTTATGAATTAGAGGGTGTTAAAATTTAGATCCTAAGTAATGCAGATGTTCTTGCAAACCAGTGTCAATTTCTTTGTTAAATAACAAGAACTTGCATTTCTTTAAGGCCTTCAAAGTTTCCTCTTGCCCATCTTGTTGAATGCTAACCACAGATACTGTGGCCATATACAGATCATCAACTACTTACATCATGTCGTTTCCCCATGTTGTAAGAAAAATAAGAGATGCTATGATATCTTACTTCAAACTAAGCTAGGCAAAATTATAACCTGGTGCCATTATTGCAGTGATATGTGTCTGTAGGTGTTGGAATAGTTGGCAGACTTTAACTCGGCAATAAGTCAGCAGACCCAAGATTTGAAATTAAGCAAAAATGTGGAAAAAAACTCAAACTTTTAAAATTGCTTAAATTTATTTAAAACCAATTTTTTTTTGCAAAATTCAATGACAAAATGTATCCAACGAGTAGAAATTTGTTTTCTACTAAATTTGATTCATTTGAATACAAATTGAATACAAAATCACATCATCATGCGAAATCTTGATACAATGGTTTTCTGACAACTATTATGAATTTATGATGATTGCCTTTGGAATCATCGTCAAAATAATTAAATTGCATATTACAACATTATCATTCTTCCTCTTCCCTAATCTATTTAAAACATGCAGAGATTTTCTAATCCTTGCACTCTGCTTCAACGGCTCATTTATCTATGATCCATCGAAACATGCAAGACCTCTAATATACTCAAGCTCCTCTATAGTAACATCATCAAAGGGTATAAAATCTGCATGTGCAAGGGGAAGAAGACAATCTGCTGCAGGACCCTCTGGGAGTGGACAGGTATGTGGATCTCCACACATCTCCCAAAGTTGGGTCCAAAGTGTTCAAGGGCACTCAAGGTCCGATATAGAACCCATAGTGTCATAATCAACACTAGAACAAATTACACCTACAACATGGTCTGTAAGATTACCCCAAGCTGATTTAACTCCTGAAAATGTTGGTTCAGGTACGAGTCCATACAAATATGGCAACATATCTAGCCACATGAGATGTGTCAAGATGCCTAGTCACCAAGACTCATAATTTCCCTTTGTTAGGCTGATAACAAAAGGATGAACAGAAAAACCCATGATTCCTCCTCAAATGAAATTATCAGACCTCAAGAATCTCAAATTATGTAGGGCGCATCAAATACAACCATCTCCAACAAACAAATCCATTCCAAGTGCTAAAACATCCAAATAATCAACTAGAGAGTGAAAACACAAAAATCTGAATAAAATGTACCTGGAGCATATAGAAGACCCTAACATGGACAAATCTCATACTTAGAAAATTTTCAACTTATTAGCTTTGGAGGGAAATTCGACCCTAGCATGGACAAATCTCATACTTAGAAAATTTTCTCACATCTCAAACTTGCAAAGGGGAAAATCGTGCCATGTCCGTACACTCTTGATACTTAGAAGAAATTTTCCACTCCATGTTAGCCCCCAAGGGAAAAACGACCCATGCATGGACTACTTTGACACTTAGAAAAAATTTGGAGTCCATACCTGCCATGTAGGGGAAAAACAATCCCTGCCTGGACTATTCCAACACTTAGACAAATTTTCAGCTTCTCTATCCAGTCCATGGGAAAATCAACCTTAGTCTGGACAATTTCCAAACTTAGAAAATTTTCAGTGTCCGTACTCAGTCTTGGGGGAAAATCGACCCATGTCTGGACACTTTCCAAACTTGAAAATTTTTAACATTCCAAGCTCAATTCAAGGGAAAAACGACCCCTGTCCAGATTTTTCAAACACTTATAAAATTTTCAAGCAGAATTCATCGAAAGTGGTGGTGGAAATTCATGTTATGCTTGGATTTTAACCCCAACACTTAGAATTTTTCAAGGAAAAGTCAATTAATGAAGGGAAATTCATGTAGAGTTCGGATTTTGATCAAAATATGAGGGGAAATTCATGTATAGTCTGGATTTTGATCAAAATATGAAGGGAAATTCATGTTTAGTCTGGATTTTGATCAAAATATGAAGGGAAATTCATGTATAGTCTGGATTTTGTGTATTTTTATAAAGAAAATTGATTTTTTGTTAGGGTTTTGGTCGTTATGTACGTAAAAAATCAATTTTATAAGGGTTTTAAGGCCCTTATGCATGAAATATGCCTTTATATGGACTTTTGGACAAATTGGCTAGCCAAAATTTAAATACACTTAGAATTTTACATCCAACCCAATATAATATGACCCCAACAGACTTTATTTTTAAAGTTCCCACTTTAAAATCGCAACTTGGCTACTTGATTTCCCCATTACCTCTTAGTCTTTTAAAGCTCAAAATTGCCTAACGCAATGCCAAAATTTGTTGAAACTAACGACTACAACCTAAAGAGGGGGTCCCCATTAGCAATGGGGTGATGGTGTGAAAAGGTCACAACATCTGGCGACACCACTGAGGAAATGTTCTTGAATATTTCAAGGATATAACCTCTTTAGATTCGAGAATCTTGCATTAACCCCTCTTTCACCTATCAAGCGACTAGAAATTGCACTCAAAATAGAATGAAGACCACGAATCGAGCAAAGAACCTTAATCTTTAGTTACCCACGTGTGTGCAAGTGCTTTATTCCCCGCTCAACAAGAACATCGAAAGCTTCTTGGATCTATTGAAATTAGCTATTTTATATCCATACTCCAAAAGCATCCTAGATAGAGCCTCGCTCCCAGTCAGGTGTCCATAGCCCCGACGAGGTTATCGCTGTGATCCACCACGAACATTGCTCTACCTTTAGTGATTAGTTTTTAGAGCACCGGTAGAGATATTCGCACACCCAGAGCCAAAATGCCTTGATTTCTTTTTTCTCTTCTCACTTTTTACGCTTTTCTTTTCTCTTTTGATATTGCTTTTCTCTCTTAAAATTTCATTTTGGCCCATAAGCAATGAAGCTTATAATGGGTTTGGAGAAACCACAGTAGCACCGAAGCAAGCGTATAATTTTCAATAATTCCAACTTCACTTTGAGAACTTCCAAAGAACTCAGAGCAATTAAATGTGAGTAAAATATTGTAACTAAAAGATTTAGGTACCCTAGACACAACAAATGACTCCATTCCAACTTTAGTGCAAATCCTTTTCGCACGATGAGGTTATTAGGAACAACCTCCAATTCAAGATCCTCATAGAGAGATATCGAGGAAATAATCCGAACACAACTTTCGGGAGAACACCAAAGTGTGATAAGAAAACATCACCCTTGTCACAAATGGGATCCCTTTAAACCTAACCTACTAAAGCAAGGACACCTAAACTACAACAAATGAACCTAAGACAACCAATCCTAGAGAAAACTAAACCACTAAGGCAAACTAACAACTAAGCAACCTAACACAACCAAACCTAGAGAAAACTAAACCACTAAGGCAAACTAACAACTAAGCAACTAAACTACTCCTAGTGAGACCTAAGACAACCTAAACTACACCTAAACACCTAAACCGCCCGAATAACTAACCACTACCAGGAGCTACTTAAGATTCCAAGTCAAGTGACTTAAGGCAAACTAACTTCCTGACTCCCCAAAACCACTAAACTAAACAACAGAAAGGAAACCTACTCTAACTGTGTACAAGACCTTAAAGCAATGACACTCGAAAGAGTTATATACATGCTTAACCTAACATGGCTTCTCAAAATGTTTAAGAGCAACAAGGCATGGGTGACAGTTCTCAATATGGCAAACTTATCCTTGTACTCTCCAAAAAAAATTTCTACCCCATTTTCAAACTCAGCAAATTTATCATGTAAAATCAACAACTGGGGCAATTCATGAGGTCCATGGTCAATCCACATGCAAGTTTTCTTTCCTATATCACCATAATCAAAATGATAACTTTCAAAACTTTCAACATTAAAAGCAAGGAAAGATACAACCTGGCATGTTTCGTAATTATATGGATCCTGCAAGTTCTCCACAGCTTCAGGAGGTTGAAGTTGGTGATGGATCATCCTACTTGCATCAACGTTGAACTCGTTAGTGATCAAGGCAGGGTCAATTATGAACTCAAGTCCATGGAATATCGCTTTAGGTGGCTTGTCCTTGTGTAACACGAACCACGCATCCTTGTGAGTCTCCTCAAGTGCATCCTCAAAAATAAAGGACTCTTTGATGAGTTGACCCTCAAATAGTTCCTCAAGTCTTCCTTGAAATGCAAAGTCCCATTGTAGCACCAACCTGCAACGTTCTTCTTCCTCTTCTTTCATGGGAGCAACTTGTTCTTTGCTTAACATATCTTGCACATTCTCACTAAATACACTTGAAGCCCCTTCCTCTAACATGAGATTGCCATTTGCCTTCTCTCCAGGCAAACCTCGCAATTCATGTGGAATTCCCTCAAGCATAGTTTCCTCAAAACTGATAGGACTATGTCATGTCCCCATTTTGGCTGACCTCGTTTAACGTGCCGAATTTGCCTATCCTCGACTCTCGTAGGCAAATGGTTTGGAGAGAGTCATTTTTGCAGATCAGATGGTCATATTTGCTCTAGAAGAAGTGTTATGAGGTTCTATTTTATTATTATTTGTTGACGGGGCCTACATGTTATAATTTTAAGTTGAGTTGCACTTTTTATTTTATAATATTACTTTATTATAAAAAGTGCATTATAATGAGATTTTATAAAGGATGTTTCTAGAAGTTCTAGCAACTTCTTAGAAAAAGTGAATAAATAGAGGGCTGGGCCTCTCATTTGGACATGTTTGTTTTTGATATCTCTTCTACTTCTTCATTGTGAAGACATTTGTGGTCTTTGGATCTGCAAATTATTATTCGATCTTTGGGAACGATAACTCCCCTAGATTGGCAATTTTGAGGGTGTGAAATATCACTTAAATTATTGCATTTTTGGAGTTGGTACTCAGCCATCTCAATTGGACTTCATTGAGAATCAGTTGTAGGGTTTGTTCGTGGTTGGAATAAGGGTTTGAATTCATCATAGCATTGGTGGATCAATTTGGTTAGGGTTTGAAGGCAGAATTGGCACATTTTCAGAATTGCAATACCAGGGTTTGGAATCAAGTTTTTGTTCATATCTACTAAACCACTTGGAGGATTATTTTATAATTTTGTGGGGTTACTATATAACCCTAGGCGCCCCTGTTCTTGGTATTTTCGGCTGCCAAAGGTGCAGGAATTATTTTTAATAGGGGCCATACAAGACAGTACAGGTACGGCCTGTACCTGCAGATTTCCAGCAGCGTTTTGGGGGATCAGTTTGGGTGCGGTTGGAAGTCTTCTACAGCGGTTTACATCTTCAGATTTCAGTCTCCAACAAGGGCTTCGAAACAGGTTTCTATGATCTGAAAATACATGTTACTTATGATGAATTTGCTGTGGTAATACCAGTCAGCTGTTAGCATTGTCAGTGCATGTTAATTCCAGTCAATCATTTGTTGTTAGCTGTCATAAAATTTGAACTGGTTATTATTCATGTCAAAGCATAGCATTGTCAAGGGTTTGCTGCCTTAGAAGTGCACATTGTGACAGTTCCCTCAGTCTGATATTGTAATACAGTCCAGTGCATCATAATCAGTTTGGTAAATCATATTTGTACGCATTGATATGGTTTGAATATGAGGGTGTATACAAACTATGTTAGTAATCAAAAGCATATGTATTAGACATCATAGCCCATTGTAATCAGTCTTTATAATCAGAAGTTAGTGAGTTCCAGATTTGTTAGTATTGAGGCTCCACATTGTTTAGAGATTCATTGCAATTCATTACTTATATATTGGCATTGCTATCCAAATTGCATTTGGTTATCCGAGAACTATTATTACATTGGGAATACATCATTTAGAGCAAGAACATTCAGTCGCATGACAAGTGTTTGACAGAATTCCTAAGAACAGCTGAGGGTTTAAGTGACCTATATAGTATGGGTCATTACAGTGGTATCAGAGCGGTTTTCTTGCCATCCTGTTGGGTAAGAACCGATTTGCATGAGTGACCAGCACTCGATTTGATTGCAAAATGGAAAGGAAGAGGTACACTTAATGGTCAGTTAACCGTCCTACACGGCCTACCTTCTTGAATGAGGAACCACAAAGCAGCAAAAAAAGTAATCATTCAGACACTTGGGTTGAAATCAAGAGGGAACTTGATAATCTTAAGAGATTAAGCCAGGACATGTCTGACATGACTGAACAGTGGTATAAGCGCTACAGGTCGTCTCGCAGGAGAGGTGATAAGAGATCTGCTGATACAGTTACCAGAAACCTTCATGAGGATTTTGAGAAACAAGTTAGCACTCCGACAGATGTTTCAGTTTCTATTCAGCCATAGGAGGAAGTGGTGAAGGACACTATGCAGATTGATAGTAACTGTCAACTTGGTACTCAAGTTGAGACAGTTGTATACAGGTTGCCTGAGGACAATGTCACAGGTGCTCAGATTGGTTTGGTTACGACAGGCAGTGACTATAGCATAGTAGGTTCAGACGAGGATGCTGTTATGCATGATGGTGAGATACCTGGTACAGATGAGCAGACAGTGAGCATTCAGGACTTTGCAGAATGGGAGTATCAGGCACAGTTAGACGCTACATCACATGAGCTTGAGGACACTCGAGCTTCTTTGTTGAGTACTCCTTTGGCATTACAGGACTCAGAGAGACATGTTGACTTGATACAGGGAGATATCACAGGCACACTGGATTGTGTGATTGGCACTGATAGTGGTTACGATACAGTTGATCAGAGTAGTGTAGCAGAGAGACATGTGGACGAGCCTTGTCTTGAGGTGAGTTCAACGCATATGGCAGGGACTCAGCTTCCTTTTACAGTCGGGTCACATGTTGACGATGATATGAGTGTGTCTAGCATTTACACTCCGGGTTCAGAGATTGTAGTGGGCACAGTGGACAGGTGCTTGAAGTCAGTTGGTATTGTTCACATTACTCAGGTGAGGGTTTTACTTGAGTTGCCAGTTGATTTCCGTTCTTGGAGTAGATGGTGGGATCCTTATCTTAGTACTTGGGAATGTTTTGACCGGAGATATCCATCACTCTTTGGTAGTAGTATCTGTTGCACTATCATGGACTTGATTAGTAGATTACACGGTGTTGTTCTCATTCATACCAGCAACTTACCAGATGCTGGAATTAGTTTTTATACACCCGTGTTGGGCATTGTTCATGTATCTAGTCGACCATTCTTGTTGGAATGGGTTGATGATATCTCAGATATGATGGAGTTTACAGATGAGTCCCAGGATCGTTTTGGTATTGATGACATCCAGGAGTATGTTGTGGACAGTTTTGAGGACTTAGCTTCCTCGGCAGAATCTTTTGTTACAGCGGAGTTGGACAGTGATGCTACAGTTTTTGACACTCCGTGTGGTGATGTGAGCTCTGGAGTCGACTTGCAGAGTATGGATGATAGTACTCCAGAGATTAGCGACTTTGAGGATGTTATTGATAGTGTTGAGGACTTAGTCTTTTCAGTGGATTCCCTTGATACGGAGGTTTATGTTGATGCTTCAGTCACTCCGTTTGATGATACGAGTTCAGCAGCTAGTCTGCAGAGTTTGGATGGCAGTATTACAGATGATAGCTATTCTGAGGTTACTCCTTTGGACAGTGTACCAGGGGAAGAGGATTGTAGGAGACAATCTAGTCAGCGCCATCATGTGTCTAGTCAGCTGAGAGTTAGTGAGCGAGACATTGCTATCGCTTGCGAGCATTTCGATGCTGCTCGTCAGTTGTTAGCAGTTTATGGATGGGGTTCTCCTACTAGTGATGAGCAGGGAGGCAGTTATCTTTCCTTGACAGAGATCCACTCTTTATGGGAGGCTATCCGGGTTCTGAGACAGGAGTATATGCAGTTGGTAGCCGACAGAGATCATCTTATAGAGTGGGGCAGTACAGCATATGATGCATTATTGGCCAAGGAAGATGAGGTGAGTGAGCTTACTCAGCAACTCGAGGTGACTTCTGAGATTATTGAGAGTACACAGTTGGCTTTTGAGGAGTCACAGTTTCATTTGGCTGAGGTGACCATGGAGTTAGAGCGACTACAATCTTTACCAAATTCTATTGTCGTGTCTGGTGATCCTAGGATGTCCATGGTCGAGATTGTCAAAGGCAGTGGAGATGAGGACTTATCTGTCTGCGATACTAGTAGTGGCATATCTTGTTCGCTTCCACTAGAGTCAGGCTCGGTTGAGTTGGGTGTTGCAGTTGAGCATTGTAGTCCGCTCGACATGGTGGTGATCTCTACTACTGATGGCGTGGAGACTTGTGATGTTGTACCAGAGATCAAGTTTGATGTTGATGAGCCGACAGTTGGCATGGTTCCTATCAGTGGTACTACTCCCTTGGAGGTGTCTTCGGAGGTAGTGGCGAGTTCGGGCTTGGTTAGTGATCAGTTGCAGTTAGTTTCATCGGGATTGCAGTCTGAGCCACTGACTGATGTTGGCGCATTTTATCGACACTACACTGTGAGGTATGCTCATCAGTTTACTTTTGATCCATATGTCGATGAGATGATGATACGGAGATGTACTTTGGGCTCTAGTGTTTGTCATCAGTTATGGTATGGTTTGACTGCACGGGTAGAGAGCTGTGAGGCATATGACGTGATGTTGGGTTTTGTGAGCGACAGCCGGATGATTCATGATCAGGGGATTGGGGGTGATATTGATGTTATTGATGGTTCAGCTGTTGTTCTTGATTTCACTCCCTTGGCTATGTCATCTTCTGACTTAGCTAATGATCAGTCACAGTCGGTTGTATCACGTTTGCAGGATGAGCTGGTTGGTTCTTTTTATTGGTATTATATTTCAGGGTATGTTCATCAGCTTGCTTTTGAGTCATGTATGGAGGAGATGGTAGACAGAATTGGTTTGAGTGATTTCTATCTATTGTGTGATGCCTATCAGCTGTCAGCGGTGCATGGGAGTTATGGTGATTTGCAGAGATATGGTGACTCCAGTTGGTGTACAGTGTGTGGATTCTCCGCACTTGGTGCAGTTCCCTTTCAGAGTGTTCATCATTGTTGTAGAGTTGGATTGTGCGCTCTATGTAGGCCAGTGGGATGTGTTGATGACATTTCTTATGTTGGTAGTTTCAGTTGTACTCTCTACTTGGGTTCTGATATTTTCAGAGTTGGTGTCTCGTGGGTTCCTGACTATGGCAGTTATGGAGTAAGAGTTCAGTTGAGCAGTGGTTCACGATTCATTCATGGATTCCTCTTGGTTATATTGCAGAGGTTATTGCAGGAGCTTGCGTTGGTTGATTGCAGTACAGTTCATGACTTCATTTGGGATCCAGGAGGATTGATTGGTTCACTGTTTAGCCATTGCTTGGGGACAAGCAATTTCAGGAAGGGCGGACTGTCATGTCCCCATTTTGGCTGACCTCGTTTAACGTGCCGGATTTGCCTATCCTCGACTCTCGTAGGCAAATGGTTTGGAGAGAGTCATTTTTGCAGATCAGATGGTCATATTTGCTCTAGAAGAAGTGTTATGAGGTTATATTTTATTATTATTTGTTGACGAGGCCTACATGTTATAATTTTAAGTTGAGTTGCACTTTTTATTTTATAATATTACTTTATTATAAAAAGTGCATTATAATGAGATTTTATAAAGGATGTTTCTAGAAGTTCTAGCAACTTCTTAGAAAAAGTGAATAAATAGAGGGCTGGGCCTCTCATTTGGACATGCTTGTTTTTTATATCTCTTCTACTTCTTCATTGTGAAGACATTTGTGGTCTTTGGATCTGCAAATTATTATTCGATCTTTGGGAACGATAACTCCCCTAGATTGGCAATTTTGAGGGTGTGAAATATCACTTGAATTATTGCATTTTTGGAGTTGGTACTCAGCCATCTCAATTGGACTTCATTGAGAATCAGTTGTAGGGTTTGTTCGTGGTTGGAATAAGGGTTTGAATTCATCATAGCATTGGTGGATCAATTTGGTCAGGGTTTGAAGGCAGAATTGGCACATTTTCAGAATTGCAATACCAGGGTTTGGAATCAAGTTTTTGTTCATATCTACTAAACCACTTGGAGGATTATTTTATAATTTTGTGGGGTTACTATATAACCCTAGGCGCCCCTGTTCTTGGTATTTTCGGCTGCCAAAGGTGCAGGAATTATTTTTAATAGGGGCCGTACAAGACAGTACAGGTACGGCCTGTACCTGCAGATTTCCAACAGCGTTTTGGGGGATCAGTTTGGGTGCGGTTGGAAGTCTTCTACAGCGGTTTACATCTTCAGATTTCAGTCTCCAACAAGGGCTTCGAAACAGGTTTCTATGATCTGAAAATACATGTTACTTATGATGAATTTGCTGTGGTAATACCAGTCAGCTGTTAGCATTGTCAGTGCATGTTAATTCCAGTCAATCATTTGTTGTTAGCTGTCATAAAATTTGAACTGGTTATTATTCATGTCAAAGCATAGCATTGTCAAGGGTTTGCTGCCTTAGAAGTGCACATTGTGACAGTTCCCTCAGTCTGATATTGTAATACAGTCCAGTGCATCATAATCAGTTTGGTAAATCAGATTTGTACGCATTGATATGGTTTGAATATGAGGGTGTATACAAACTATGTTAGTAATCAAAAGCATATGTATTAGACATCATAGCCCATTGTAATCAGTCTTTATAATCAGAAGTTAGTGAGTTCCAGATTTGTTAGTATTGAGGCTCCACATTGTTTAGAGATTCATTGCAATTCATTACTTATATATTGGCATTGCTATCCAAATTGCATTTGGTTATCCGAGAACTATTATTACATTGGGAATACATCATTTAGAGCAAGAACATTCAGTCGCATGACAAGTGTTTGACAGAATTCCTAAGAACAGCTGAGGGTTTAAGTGACCTATATAGTACGGGTCATTACAGACTATCAAACATCTTCACAAGTTGATCATTGAATGGCATTTCAAGTGACAATGCCTCTGGAGGTCGAAGTTGATAGTGGATCATACCACTTGCAACAACTTTTCTGTCCTGAGATGCCTTTGGCAATGATTCCATTTATACTTCCTCTATGAGATCTCTTAGCACCCGCCCATAGAATATTGTGGTAATGATATCTTGCAATGCCTTGTCAAATTGCTCTACATATCTAGATTCACTTATGATATCTTTTAATTCTTTACTCAATCTGTCAACTTGATTACTTCCTCCAAGGATGTCTAAAACTTCTTGCAGTTCACTCTCAAGAATCTCCTTCTCTATCATGTGTGAAAGCACACTAAGGATATTCTTCTCTTCAAACTTGTGATGATCTTGTAGTTTTTCACCCTCATGGGTTTCCAAATGTTTATCTTCACTTGCTACCATTTCTCTTCCTCGAATGTATTCTATTGCTTCCTTGATTTCTTTCTCAACACCCTCCTCTTGTGGAGTAATGTGTGAAGGCTCGATTTTTCCTTGATCATTAAGTTCAATCATGCTATCTCGTAAATTGTTCTCCTTGGATGGTGATGCGGCATGTTCATCATTTGATATCCAACTTGAGTGATGAATGTCACCCCTCATTTCCTTCCTTTGATGCCACTCTCATTTGTTCGAGGCATGCACTCCAAATCTTGCTTGTATTTGGTTGCTCACAGTCAAACCATCCCATCTCTTGCTTGGCCTACTTTATGATATCCCGACACGGCTGACAAATATATTCTGAATGTCTCACATTATGTAGTCTACACCAACTAGAAAGCAGCACACCCTCCACATATAGTTCCTCCTCACTTAGTCGCTTCTTGATCATTTCCTTGAAATTATTCACAAACATGTTAACTCTATCATTTGATTCGGCAAATGGAATTGGTTTGAGGATATCCCAAAAGAAAATCTTCCTTTGCAATACCAACTCCACCCTTGATAGAAATGTCAAACAGTTAAGCTCATCATGTGTGGTTGTCCCATGAATCCTGCACTCACAAGGTGATGCCAATTCGGACAAATTCTGTGGATACAATTGTGCATTCAAAACCTCCCGAAATCGAGCAATGTCAACTAGATGAATGCCTTGACCATGAAACCACTGCCCATCCATTGAGAAGTCTTCCTTCTTTGATTTTCTAATTTTTGGATTTTTTTGGATTTTTTGAACTTTTATGAGATCTTGCACATCTCAAATATAACATGAATGCTCATTGTTGTTGATAGTCCATGAATGAACTTTGTTCAGGCCCTCCTTCTAGTGCCAATTTCTGCATGTTGTAGTGGAACAAAACTCGTGAGTTTTGTTCCACTACAACAATACCCTGTTTAGATGCTTGAAATCTGCTTGAAAATTTGTAAGAAGCCTTCAATCCAATACTATTATTCTGCTCCAATCACCTCTTTAAGTATGCCACAATTTGCTCTTTAAGGTCTGCTACAATATCTGAACTTAGGTGTGCTCAAGTATGTATTTAGGTATGCTACAGGTGTGAACTTAGGTCTGCTCCAAGGTCTGCTACAGAATTTAGGTCTGCTATCCTTCTTCCTAAATTGCCAAGAAGCTGCTATGATAATTATCTAATAATGATGTGAATTATATATCTGCTGAAGGTGCAAGTTTAGGCAGTCATGTTATGTTTTCTATGATGATTAATTTGCACACTCCATTCCCCTATAAGTATGCTTCAAGATGGTGTAATTGCAATGCCATAAGGCAACCGACTTGCATATGCAAGTCGGCATTTAATAATTATTTCATTCAGCTGCCTCAATTAATGCAGGTCGGCCCTCGTAGCATATTCTATAATCCAATATGCAAGTCGTCCCTCTAAGCATACTTATAACATTTATTTAATCTTTGCCAAGACGTAATATTAATAATTATTTGTAATGTTAATATCTTTGTCTCAAGGCCACAATATATTAACAGTGTGGGCCCCTCACAGGGTTTTAAATTAGCTTTTCTAAAAACAAGAAAATTGCCTTAACCAAGGAATATGACAAAGCAAGTGAAAGAGGAAACTCATCAATATCAATGTCCAAAGATGAATCAACAATAGTGCTATAACCAAAGAGGTGAGAAAACCCCTCAAATATGTCGCCCAAATCTGCAAGATGAAACCCCATAAACAAGTCAAAAATACCTACCAAATCCTCATCCCACGTCACAAGATCAAGAACACCATGATCAAGTTGTTGAACAGAAGTAATCTCCAAATCTGAAGAAGCAAGCAATGGAGGAAGCTCAACAAAAGTCTCAAGAACATCAAGGTTCAAATGACCAAGCTTCTTCTCACAAACATGATCTACCCTTGGTGGAAGGGTGTGCACATCATCCAAAAGAACACCATCATCAAGAACAAAGTGCGAAAGAATACAATCTAGACACTTGATCTACCACACCTATAGCAATGATCTCTCTGGTCTCCATATCTCTAATGATTACATGATCAGGAGTGAACTCCGCTATCCTACCTTGTCCACCATGAGTAATTTGATAAATTTTGAGGAGATTAGTGGTCATGGAGGGTACACATAAAACATCATTGAAAGATCCACCACCCATATCAATAGATCCTTTCCCACAAACCTTCATGTATGTATTCTTACCCATCAAAATGATAGGTGAACTACAAGACTCAAAAGAAGAAAACATGTCCATAAAAGATGTCATATAATGTGATGCACTGTAATCAAGAAACCATCTACCATTATAAGGAGTAATGGAAAGCAAGAATGTGTTACCTTTCCCAAAATATGAATTTCCTAACTGTGTGGATGAAGATGGAGAAGCTGCCAATTGTGATGCTAAAGAAGAAGATGTAGAAACAAATGAGACCAGCAATATACTGTGCTTTCGAAGAAGGTGTGGAAGCTCATCAATCTTCTTAGCATAACACTTATGATCATCATGACCTTGTCTTTTGCAATAAGTACATTTGAGATTCTTCTTTTGTGATGATTCCTCTTTAGAAGAGGTCTTGGTTTCAGGAGTAGGTCGTGAAGGATGATCCTTAGCTTTCGTAGAGGTTTTAGAATGCTTATGTTGTTTCTTGTCATTGCCACTTGAAGCCTTTGGATGTGGGTCTTTTATGCCTTGCATACCCGTCCCTACATTTTCTCTAAGCAAAGTCCCCTCTTTTGCATTTTCCCCTTCCTTTGTTCTTGTTTGTTTCACTTTGTTCTCCTCCGGAGTCTGGGACCCAGGAGTTCGCCCTTCTTTGTCTCAATTTTGGACGGGCCTTGGATCCCTGTGATCCATAATGCTTTTTGGTGTTATAGTGACTGGATGTCCGATCCCCAAAGCATGGAGTCTTAACTGTCGAATGAAGTACAAAGGCATTTAATACCCGTTCTCTGCCAAGTTATAAAAAGCCTTTTCGAGGCTCATTTTTAATCACCAAGTGATTAAAAGATATTTTGAGAGCTCTTCTGCGACCAAATCTTTCAGCTTGTGAATTTGCGTGTTTTTGTGAAGATTTGGTTGAGCTTGAAGTCTTTTCAAGGAATCCCTTGGTGAATTTTGCTGCATTCTTTTCAAGTAGGGTTTCGCTCGCATTTTGGTGAGGTTTTTAGGGCTTTTCTTTTTGTGTTTTCGTTTTGCTTCATTTGTTTTTGTTGTTTATGGTTTGTTCGTAGTTTAGTTGAATAAGGGTTTTTCAAGTAAATTCCCCGCTCTGATCTAAATTTAGGGCTTGCAGTTTTGTGGTTTCTAGGTTTCTTCCAGGTCATAGCTTACGGTGTCAGGCGTTTGGTACCTTAATTTTGCGTTTCACCGAATTAGGGCTTTTTAATCCTGTCGACCCGACAGCCTAATGCGTATACTGTTAGTAAATTGAAAGCTACATTGTGTTTAGATGTGTTAAATTAGAGCTTGCTAGGGTTTCCATGATGCCCTACTCTGTTTGGTCTAGTTGCAGGCCACGTATCAAGACCAACACACAAAAATCCTAATTTTGACACCATTTTTCCTAAGTTCTTACAGTTTGCCAATCAACCGTTGGCTTACACCACTCGGAACTTCAATTCCCAACCTACCAGTTACTTTCGCGGCCAAGATTCAAATTCCCCAACTTGAAACATTCATTTCAGTTTTTTCAACCTTCGTCCCCAAAACCCTACAATCGAAAGCTAACTCCCAAAATTAATTATGGTGGAAGTTCCACATTTGCAAAAGGACTCTAGACTTTGCGGTCCAAGACTCCTATATCCAATCTATCGTCTCAATCAAGGAAGTGTTTTATTGGATCTATGATCCAATATAGATCCAATATTCGTGGCCTCCATTTCCCTCAAATCCTTTAATAAAGTAACCCACTTTGGAATTTTCGCCCCAGAACTTCATCCTCATTCATTCCATCTTTTTCAAGGAAGCCTACACACGGATTCTAGGGCCCCAGTCCTTGAAGTATGTTTAGTATTCAATATGTTCATTATATTTTTGCATAAAATGATTAAGTTACCTTGTCTTGCAGGATAATATAGTCAATACAATAGCATCATATGAAGTTCACAAAGTTGAACTAGGGCTAGCACGTCTGGCCCCATCTAGCAAGAAGTCCAAAGCAGAGAAAGAACTAGAAAAGACACTTGTTACCATGAGATACATCCATGAAGGGAAAACAAAGATTTCTAGGTTGGAAAGCACTGTGAAAAACATCACGAATATAGATTTAGGGGATTTAGACTTATAGCTGATAAAAACTGTAGCAAAGACTGATCCCCCAAAGGATCACTACTACACCTGGCTCAAGAAGTCCGAATTACTACGGGCTGCCTCTTTCCCGCACTCACTATATTGCCTAGATCTCATCACCACTCTGACCCACCATTATTCAAAGTTTACAAGGAAGTGCACCCAACTAGACTGTTGGGATGGAGAGCTAGGGTACTGAGAGTGGAGGGGTGAATCAGTGCCCACAAAAACTTTTAAGTCTCAAACCTTAAACAATAAACAGTAGTAACCTTCAACTGTAACTTGAATCCATTACATTCATCATTCATTCATTGAACTATCAAAGGTAAATAGCATGAAATCAACAATATAACAGTCACATGACACAAGTATTTTGGTAATGCAAAAACCCTTGTTAGAAGGTAATAACTGGGGTGGGGATGACACCCACAAATTCTTTACTACTGCAGATAGAAAAGGTTTGCCTGTTAGGACTACAAGTGGTGATCACTTCTAGTGATCTTACCCTGTTAGGAGTAACATTTCAGATCGATTAGATCTACCTAGTGATAGGATTTTAACAACACTACTTGAGTGTGCACTCGGTTAAGAGATTTACAAAAGACTGTTAGGTCTACTCTATTAAGAGATTTTACCAAACTATGTTACAATGATTAGAAAATAACAGAATATATCTGCTAATGACAACTCTATCTTGTCTAATACAGATCTATGAAGTACTGAATAGATATCACCTTTTCATGTGAAGATCTCTGCTCTGAACTACTCAGTAGCCTTGTCTGATTCTGCTTAATCTGAATAACTCTAAATACTGTTCTGCTCTGTCTGATAACTGATATTCATGAAGTTGGCTAATGCTTCAAGAAGTTCTTTACTTGTCCTTAACTTCCTTGTTAAGCTTCTTCTCATTCGCCCATACAAAAATAATATGAAATTACATTTATATAATATACTGCTTTTGCGGCTTAACAAAAATTAGGTTACATTACCTTAGAGAAAACCCTAAGATCTACGGTGTACAAAAATAACCTAGATCTAATAATTATATAAAGATCATCATCACAATTAATGATGGAATCTTACAATAAATGATCATCGATCTTGGTAAAATGTTTTGTGATTTTCTTGTAACCGTTTGCATAGATAAATGTGCAATTCCTGATTACTATGTCATTTTCTGTCTTCCTCGGTAAACACTGTATATACTGCTCGGTAATTACACTAGTGCTTGGTGTCCAGTCTACTCGGTGTTTACTGCCGCTCGATATCAGTGTACACTGATGCTCAGTAGAACTGCCCTGGTGCTCAATGTGAAGACTTAACCGACTAGCATGAAGTGCTTGCAGTTACCGACTAGAGTGGCATAGGTAACCGACCGATGTCTTTGATACTAATGACAATCTTTAATGCTCAAATAGAGATAACACAAGACAACACTCGTGGCCACTTTCGATGCGGATTTCATCCATACGATCTTCTGCCTCCACAAACAAGAAAAGCCTATCACCCCGTATGAGGCGTTTGCAATGACCAGATACAGGAAGTCAAAGACGGAGAATAAAAGATACTTGAATACCCATTGGCTCACCACTCCGCAAAAGGATGGAGCAAAGATATCAAATACAATCCTGCAGGCCGACTACGTCTCGGCCATCCAAGGTATGATAACAACATTAAGACACATCTTTGGGAAACTAAGTGTGAAGGAATATCAACCTTGGATGTACAACTTCATGGTCATCATCCTCAACAAAAAGGTCCATTTTGACTACGCCCAAATCATTTCTAATAACATTCACAAGCAGCTCCGGGAAGTCAATGACTCGAAGCAATTCTAAATGACTTCCCATGCAATATGGATAGTTACTCGCCTTAAAGGCATAGACGGCGTAGAGAGAGTTGGACATCGGGGAGGCGGTCCAGATGATGCTCTCCTATGGGATCATTAACTTCAACTACAGTTGGAACGGTATGCCAACGTTTCTACCACGTTAGTAACACATTTGTATATAGCAGGACAATAAGGATGATAGGCAATGTCAGATATTGTCTATCTCAAGCAGCAATGGCCCTGATGGAGCCATGGAGATGCCGACTCTTGTAGTTCCACACCCTATAATGCCCCAATTTTGTGAGCATTAGAGTTTGAGGGACTGGCCTATTAGTTGGCCCTCGTACGCTAATGAGGTTGGTTAGAAGGTCTTGTTGTGACCTAATCACACCTCGCCCATCTATGATAGGACCCCTGTCTTTTCTTTGCTCACATGGCCCTTTTGTTTTGTTTTGTCTCAGTAGGCTCTAAGTTCCGTCTCCAAGTTTCCCTATGGTCCAGGTGAGAAGTGCCAAATTTGGGTTAGTAGTTCTCTGTAGGTTTCATTTTAAGGCTTTATCCTTGGGGAGCATCAAGCATACAAGAATACAATTTAAACAGAGTGCAGTTGATAATTTAAAATGTCAAATCCTTCCCTATGATAAATGTGCATCCATGGGTGCTCTACAAAGGAATTGTGAGAAGGAAATTAAAAGTCAACATTCACAGTTGAAATATGTCAAGAAAATTTGAAGAGAGAAAATCCTCTAAGATGGTCCAAATGCACTCAAAATTAAAGAAGGAACGGAGAACATGAAGTCTGGAGAATTCATGATACTTAAATGAAAATTTGAAGAATGTGGCAAATGGTTGGGTCCAAGGGTAATGATACATTCGTCATCACTAATGAGTTATTTGGACATGTTTCCTTAACTGAATCAATGCCTATGCTTAATCTACGGGCTTGATGACAAGCCAAAAATTAATCAAGCATTTGAGATGTTGGATAATGTTTGAAAACTTTCAAAGAAAGAGGATTACCAACGAAGTTTTGCATGTGCTCATGGATAAATCAAGTGCCTGAGAAATGAGTGTTTAATGATGTGGGATCCCCACAATCCAACATTTCAATCCTAATGCATTTTATTCTCGAAGAGCTTCCTCAAAAGGGCAATGGTGTAAAAATTCACTAAATTCGAAAATGACAAAGTGTCGGTCAAAAGAATGTGGAATACCACTAAGCATTCAAAGGTCACCAATATTCAAATTGAAGGGAAAGCAGGGGTTTGTCGCTCGATGAAGGTTCTCCATGAAAAGATTATCCCATTTCTTTACCTCTACAATGAATGCAGAGTTCGCGAGTCTCGAACGCTCCAACTCGAAGTCAAAGGCTCTATCACGGGATGCACACCCTGTCCATCTCTAAAGAATGCAACTAGCTTTAAAGGGATGTCTATCTTCAAGTTTGAGGCTGTGCCCAGCGTAATCTTACTCAGAAAACCATAAGATTGGAAAATATGATTCCCCCACCTAAATGCACATCGAAGCCCATAAACACAGTCTAGAAAGAAGAAAAGCTCTAATGGAAAGAGACACCTATACAACCCTGGAATCGTCCTAGATGCGAGAGCATTCAGAAAAGAACAACTAATAGGATGTGCCTGGTCGCACTTGAAGAACCAAGTGTATGAATTGGAAGAGGAATGTGCTGAGATGGAAAGGATCACTAAAATCCTCCACAGCACTCATGGCGCGGGTCTGCTCGCACAAAGAAATCCTGCTCCAGAGAAGATTCTACTCAATCTCCCTTTGTGTATGCTCAGACCATAATCATTCCATAGTCAGGGGAAATTTAAAAGAGAAAAAGAAGAAAGTTTGTGACTGGTCGAGAATGAGTCACATGCCCTAAGCGATTAGGATGGAGTCCATCTAGAGGATCATGGTTGCAGAAGATGAAAAATAAACTTTGCCAAAATATATGCAAACTTGTCACGGAGCCACTGGAACACTCCCGATAAGGTCATTGGGTGAAGTATATCACCACTGTGCCTCACGAATGCATTGACCCCAAGTGCAAGTCAACGCAGGTCTTCATTTGGGGCAATGAAGGATGCGGAGATATTCTCTATGAATTTTAGAAAAAAAATCCGCGCAAGCTCTCGATATGCGCTCAAGGCGCAATTTGCTATTTGTGAAGGAATGATATAAAGAAGAAAGTTCGCTGTGAGGGTAAAATGCACTTGGCGCGCAAAACAACAGCGGTGAAGGAACTTTAAAAAAGTAAAATCCTCAACGCATGCCAAAGTGCACTTGGAGAGCAAAACACACAATCACGAAATGTTTAAAAGAATAAAATCCTCAGCTCTACCTCAAATGCGCCAAATGCGCACTTTTCACTAACTCAAGGAATAATGCATTTTGAATATCGCGAATTTCGGAAACCATGTGAGACTCCACATCATTGAGGTGATTTGTGTTCAAATGCAAATGAGGATTTCAAATAAAGTGAAGACTTTGACAAATGAAATTTCAAGCAAAGGAAATTAAATTTTTATTAAGTATTAAATTTTATTTAATATTTAATTAATTAAACTTCTGGAAAATTGTTTAACATCTAGTCAATGAATTTTTAAAATTGAAAAACTTGAAAAGGTGGAAACATCGAAATTTTGGAAAATTTGGAAAACTCAAGATTTGGAAATCTTTAAAAATTCCAAAGCGTGAGAGAAACAAAAAAATGTGAAACTTGGAAATGTTGAAAACTCAAAGTTCAGAAATTTTGGAAAATTTCAATTGGAAATTGGAAATCTTATCTCCGAAAAGTGAAATCTTGGAAATTGGTGAGAATTGAAAAATTCAAAATTTGGGAAATTTTGTAAATTTCGAAGAATTTCAAAAATTGAAAAAATTGTTCAAAAGCTGTTAAATATTGATTTATTTTTTTAAAATACACTTGATAAATTATCAAAGTCAAAAAGATTGCTTTTTTGGGTCAAAACTAAATTAGTTAAATATTAATATTTAATTAATTATTATCTGAAAAGCAAAAAAAGAGAAAAAAACAAAATTGAAAAATGCTTTTGGATATTAAATCTCAAATTAATTAAATATTGATTTACATTAATATTTAATTAATTAATTAATTCTTTTAAAAGCAATCAAAAAATTGGAAAGAAGATCAATTGGATAAAACTTCTCCACGAAGTCAGACACTCAAATTAGAAATTGCCCAAAAGGCTAGAAGAAAAACAATGACAAAATCTCTTCGAAAGCGGAATCTTCTAAATTTGGTGCTTTGCTTTTAAAGCAGCTTTCTAGGGTTCTCAAGTCTATAAAAGAGAGTCTCTCAATTCATTTTTCACACACAAATTTCGTGATTAAGCTAAAAAGAAGAATTGAGAAAGAGATAGTGAGAATTTCTTTTTGGAGAGAAAATCTTGGAAAAGTTGAGTGAATTTTCTTAGAGAGAGAAAAGGTATTTCTTGGGAAGTGTGAGAATTATTTTTAGGAGGAATTTTAGCATTCCAAGAAAAAGGGATTTTTTTTCAGTAAGTGGGAAAGTTTTTGAAGAAGGCATAAGTTCTTGGTAGAGAGAATTCCTAGTCCAGAGGAAAATGCAAAAACTTTCAAAATTCTGAAATCTTCTTTTCTGGAGAAATTATTTTGGTTTTTGTTTTCCAGCGCACTCTTATGTTTGTTTCTTTTATGTTTTGCAGGAGAACGAAATGGCAAAACTTAGAGGAACAAACATGACCAGAAGGCAATTAATAAAGAATGAGTAGAGTAGATTCTATTCGAAATTCGAGATCGTGTCAAAGCCGTCAAAAATCAGTGACACCAACCTCAGATGCCTAGACCTGAATGAATTCCATAGGAGGTTGTTTGGATATAAAGACCATCATCCGACACACTTACCCAGCCGGATCGTAAACAGTGATTTGGTGGCTGCAGCAGAATTCCCTCTTGCCTTCTAGCATCCTGAGTTGATGCGCAAATGTGCAAAGCACTACCATGCAAGGGATAGAACAATCAAAGATGTTGATGGAAACTTACTTGCAAACCAATCACTCAGCTAAGTGTTGGTTCACTGAGCAAACATCTAATACATTCTCTAGCTTTATTCGCTTTATGAAGAAAACGATAGTTACGTGCCAGTCAACTTCCCTTCATTGGAGATAACTCCTTGATTTAAAGCCACTGAATCCAGCTTTAAATCCTTCAATCACGCCTCAAAATCCATTGATTCCGGCTTTAATTCCTTTAACTGCGCCACAAACCGATCATCGAGACAACTCAAGGTCACCCAGATTTACTACAATAAATCCTAGTAGAAAAAGCAAGCTAGAACAGATAGTTGACAGTTGACTATGACTTCCTCGGTTCATACTAGAGTCTTGTAATATATTGGTTTAGTTCTTCGATCTGTTGCAGTCTCTTTCATGTCTTACCGGTTGCATTGTCCTCGGTTAGCATTTGCATGGACTACCGGTTACACTCTCCCGGTTGTGTTATAGACACTTAATATGATTATTGCTTGTTATCTATTCTTGTCTATACCGGTTGAAGTTCGGTCCTTGGTTGATACTAGGATACTCTCTTCCCTAATTGAGTGCATTGTCCGGTTGTTGATGCTTAGTGTAGTGACTGGTTACAATGAATTTACAGTTACTCTTTTCTTTTAACTATGGTAGATGCCAAACCAGCCTCTCTTGATGTAGAGTTCCTTAGAGCTTAACCCTTTATAGAGATGACAAATCTCTATCCTCTTTTGCCAATCAATGACAACACTTGGACCAGTAGAGATCTTACCGGTTACCATCATTTGATGCCAACAGGTGATTAAAAGATAAGAGAAGTGAGATATCTTTCCGAGGAGTGCTTCAAGCACAGAGGTGAAAAAGAGATCAACAGCCAGGCCAACCGGAGATGAGATCAACAGGTATGATCTAATCAAACAGTCAGTGTTAAAACAGATCATTGCTTTTATAAGGAGTTAAAGCATATTGAAATGCCTCTATCAAGGTGAACCTAATCGATTCTTTGTAAAATCCCTTAACAGGGTAGCATCTTTGTTGATGATTCAAAGTCCTATAACTAGGCAGCTCCTAATGGGGCTCAGGTCTTAACAGATCTTTTGTAAAATAACCCTTAACCAGGCAGCACTTTAATCAGTGCTTTTGTAAGCTCCTAACAGGGCACTTTCATTCTACAGTAGTGAAGTTGTGAGGTTTGTCTCACCATGGTTTTTTCCTTCTAACCGAGGGTTTCCACATATAAACATTTGTGTTGACCTGTGTGATTCTGTTTATGCTTGTGAATAACTATTTACATTCTGTTTTACATTCGAGAATTTGTTTACATGTTTTAAACTACATCAATAGATAGTTTTACTAATTCACCCCCTCCCTCTCAGTAACCGGTAAAGTACTATCAATTGGTATCAGAGCCAAGTTCTCTATATTACTAAGCCTAACAGCTTGAGAGAAAGATCATGGAAGTTTACCTATATCAGAAACAGCTTGAGGAAGCCAATGACATTATTGCATCTCTGGAGAATAGATTGAGGAGATAACTTGCAAAAAGAAAGGAGCTAGTGCTTAAGCTAAATGAGAGCAATGAAACCATTGATGAACTCTCTGGGCAAAGTGGATCTGATGAAGCTGAGGAGGCAGTATCTGAACTCATTGAAAAGAATTAGATCCTGACTGATCAGATCTCTAATCTTAAGAGAGACCAAGAGGACAATGCCCTGAGGTTGATTGAACTAATTGAGAAAAAGAGAAAAGCTGAAGACGAAAGGAACTCAGCAGTCAAGTCTTTGACAGCCTCTGAGAAAGCAAGGGACCGGGTAGTGAAAGCGGTAGGGGCGAATGAACTTATCATTCTACAACTTCAAGAAGACCTGTAGAGTGTCACCAAAGAAAATGCTCACATGCAAAAAGGCTGGCATGACAGGAATGAAGCATGCAATAGACTGTCTCTAGAATCGTATCAACTAAGGGAACAGATGAACAAACTTGAAGAAACAAATGAAATTCTAAGAAAATACAATGAAAGTTCGACCAAGCTTGATGAGCAACTTAAAATTCAAAGAAGGCATAAAGATCAAACCGGTCTTGGATTCACCGGTAAAGTTACCAAAGAGAATGATGAGTCTTCTAGAGTAAAAGGAATCAAGAAGGATAAGAAGAAACTGCTGGCACAAAAAGGTAACAATATCTTTAATGCATCTTGCAAACATTGTGGGAAACCGGGTGATAAAACTAACAACTGCAGAAGTGCACGGTGAGGACCAACAACGATCACTGCAAGAACTGCCATAAAAATAGCCACAATACCAGTGAGTGCTGGTCTAGTCCCATATCTGTGTCCAGTAGTAGCAAGGGAAGCTTCAGAGGCTACTGCTATGCATGCAACAAATTCGGACACAAAGCAGAAGAGTGCACATCCAAGACAATGGCATTCAGATCCCCAAAGCCGGTATTCACCAAGAGAAACAAGAACTGGGGTACAGTCAACTGTATGAACCCAAGAAAATCAACCGAGACAGTTTGCTATCACTACAACAAAGTTGGACACAAAGCCAAAGAGTGCAGGAACCGGTTATCCAATAAGGAAAAGGAACCGGTCAAACCTGAAGAAAAGACCAACAAGGAAGAGAAGACTGTGAAAACAGTTAAACAGATTTGGTTCATAAAAGAATCAAAGAGCTCCATTGAAGAGAAGACAGAGGAAAGATCACCATCTGCTGATGGCGACATTTCATCAGCAAACTGAGCCGTAAAGGCCTAGAGGGAACTGGTAGATCCTCTATCATTCCCGGTATGACCGGTGAGAGTTGGACTCACTCGATCTACAAGATAAAACTGGTAAGGCAAATTTTATTCAACCGGTCAGGAAAACGAAAAGCAAAGTTAGGTAAGGCATTTATTATTGTAGCCGTTTAACAAATAGTTACTATTTGGTAATTACCGTTATAACCTAACTCTATAAAAGAAAGGGGAGTTACTCACAAGTTTTCACTTTACTTTGTGATTTACAAACTCTTGTGCTAAGTATTATTCTCACGCTCTAATCACTAAGAATCACTGTTTGCAAAACCGATCCAAGCGACTTTCTGCAAATTACCAGTTAGCAAGAATGGCTTCATCTTCTGCTAGTATAAAATTGATCAAAGGAGATCAGGTGAACAGACCAACATACAACATCTTGCTAGTTCAGAACAGAGAAAACGACATGGCTGCTGCGCTCTCCTCTATACCAGGAGTCCTCTTGACCGAGGATGTCACAACGTTTATTCATGCCAAAGAGGAAGAACTGGGAGAAACCTATATTCAAGGAGAGTATCTGTCGTTATGCGAAGAAGGGAAACTTCTCGACAAATACGCCAATCTAGTATCATCTCGACTAATAAATGGTGTATGATATCCTGCAATCTTTCGGGAAGACCAAGTCAGACTGGTGCTGGGCCGTCTTCACGAACCAAGTTTTTGGCTCACTAGAGGCGCATGTCACGAGATCACCAAAGAAGATCTCCATAGGGTAACCGGATATAGTGACAAAGGGGAAGCGCTAACCTTGCGCACTATTCCCAATACAGTCGTCAACAAGCTGATCAAATCGAAATCTGATCGTCGACTTATGACTATGAATGACATTGAAGATGATGGAGTACGCTTTGCGTCTATTGTTATCGGATACAAAGTTTGTCAGTCAAGCAACTGGAACAACATACCAGGTTGCGCAATTCATGGTCCGCACCGCATCATGCATGAAAATGCTCAATACGACATCTGTGCAATGCTTCAGAGCCAAATTTTTGAAAACATGAAGAGGCTTGGAGTTGTGAAGAAAAAATCTATGAAGTATGGAACCCTTCTGATGCGCCTATACTTTTTCTACTTGGATTTCTTCCCAAGTATCAGTAAAGTAACTTGGAGAACCGATAAACCAGTCATGCATCAGATCACTAAAATGGCCAATAGACTGGGAGACCAATTAAGCAATGCAATGACTGAACATTTCAAAGCTTTTCAATTGAAGATGCACGAAAGTGAAAGAGTGCCTTCAGCTATTGTTGACCATTACGAGCACGAGGTATGTTTTCTGGTTACCACCGACAACTGCATTATTTAAGCAATACAACCAAGAGATGCATATGCTCCCGAGCTAGGTTACGAGATCTCTGCCAAAGTTGCTAAGGCATATGCTGATGCATTAAATGATGCAAATTTGGATCTCAATGCCAATCAGTTCGGCACGTATACTGAGATTCTTCAAAATATGTCAAAAAGGGCACAGATCAAGATTGTATACAAAAGGACGCCCACACCAAGTAAGAAACTGACGACAGAACAGCCCAAGGGTCGGAGGAAGAAAGTAGAACCGGCACCTAATATCCAAGAGGAAGAACAAGAAGAGACATAGTCCAAAGACACAGTTCCTCTGATTAGAAAGAGGAAAACCGGTAAAATGTCAAAGGAGGACCCACCGAGAAAAGCCAAGCCCACAATTGACGAAATTGTGGCAGGACTGAAAGAGTTTGGGAATTTAGGTTCTGCTAGAAGAAGATATGAAGGCAGTGATGAAGACAAAGAAAAAATTGAAGAAGCTGTAGCTTTCTGCCTCCATAAATTCAATCTTCATCCTGGTGGATTGCACACTACTCTACCTGAACATCTTCTACAGAATATTGAAGCACGGTGGAAAGCTTCAGAAGAAAGAGAGGAGTTGAGGATAAGAGCTCTTCTAGAGGTCCAGAATCACCTTAATCTACAAGAAGCCACAGAACAAGCTAAACTTCATCAGAAAACTTTTGCAACCATAAGAAGGATAGGCCTCATTCTTATTGGAGAAGTTGAGAAGGTACATAATGAAGAAGTCACACTATGGACCAAACTTCTTCAGACCCAATAGCAAGTAGAACAAGAACCAGCTCAAAGAACAACAGCTCAACTAGAAGCTAACACCGGTAAAGGGAAAGGAGTACTTGGAGAAGAAGCACCGGTATTAGTAGATTTGACCAAAGGTCAAGCAGAAAATTCAACGATTCTCATATCTCCAAGCAAAGGTAACATTAAACCTATGCATGTTGATAATATAATTACTGAAGTTATGGATTTGGGAGAAGTTGACAATGCAGCAAAGTGGTACAGTGTACTAGATGAAGAGGACAAACAAAAGCTGATTGTTGGGATTGTAGAAACTTTCATGGATTATCATAGGACCCCAAGGGACTACAGATCCAAGTTCCCACCAGAACTAAACAACAGGCTACAATCAAAATGGAAAACCGGTCTAGGCACGAACACCAAAATCACTAGGGAGACACTACTTAAGGTCCATCCTGGATTCAATGAAGAAAGAATAAAGCTTCTATTAGAAGAAGCATCCATAAATCTGAAAACATCAAATAGAGTTGCAGAGATATTGAATGGATATAAGAATCAGGTCTACAAAGCAACTCTAGACTACTGGAACAAATATGACTTCAAGGCATTGGATAAATACGGTCCTCAAGATCAAAACAAACCAATACAAACACCAAAGGAGAGGCCCATAACTGGTGAAGTAATTTCTAATGAAAAAGAAAAGGTTCAAATAGAGGAGTTCACAACTAATGAACAAATAAATGATGAACAAGAAGCAGAAATTGATATACCCATGGGAGAACTACATACAACTGAGGAGCAGCAAAAAAAAGAAGTCCCACTGGGAGAACAAGAACAAAATGCTAAAGTCAATAAGCAACCAGAAGAAGAAGGTCAACCGGAAAACATAACTCATCAAGGAACAGAAGATAATAAGGGACAAGAAGAAGAAATCCCAGTCCACATCGAGCAACTTAAATCGGAGCGAGAACAACAAGAACAAGCTGACATCCCAAGCTCCTCTTCTAAAAGCAAGAAGTCATTTGCCGAGGAGGTAGCAAAAAGGAGTAAATTCACCGATACAATGGTAGACATTAGCAAAATGTCAACCACGCAGCTCAAGGAGCTGACAAAAAGAAAACAGGATATGGTCCTGACCACTGTAAAGAACATCTTGTACAACTTCGTTCCTGATGCTAATGTAGATAGCAATGAACCAGTCATCGATCAGCTCGAAGTTTTGGAACAAGCAATTGGTGAGGATCTCACAGATCCGAACATAGTGGCTATCGACCACTACGACAAGAAAAGAGTGGAGATATTCCACAAACAAGTTGAAGAGATTAAAGTAAATGTGACAACCAACCTGAGAATTCTCCAACAGCAACTTCAAGAAGCTGGAAGTTTGATGAGCAGAACATCAAACTTTGAAGTATTTTTGCAAGATTTGTCAGCACAGTCTGCCAAGATAAGAGAAGAGATTAAAGCCTTGTCCTCTCAGTTTGACATTAAGAATAAAACTGCAACATCCTACAACACAGAAATGTCAAGCTTAAGTCTTGCACTGAGAAAAATTGTTGAAGAGAAAAATAAGCGGATCCAAGATATTATTGGATTTCAAATGTTTTTGGCACCAACATTTGACATCATGATTATAACAGCTTCTTCTACAGCAAATCTAATCAAAGAACAAGCTTACAAAACCGTGGAAGACATGGAGAATAGCATTATTTCTTTGACAGCAGCACAAAAGAATTCCGAATATGTAACCAGTCAATGGGCACAATTCCTTCATTCTGCTAGAACAATATATAAGGATATCTTCAATAAGCTCCAAATGTGATGTAGTGTCTTACCTTTTGTCCTATGGAGGCAAAAAGGGGAAGTAAGACACCAAGGACACCAAGGAATGAGCAGACAGGAATAGTGCGGCACAGTGCAAAGAGGAATGAGTAGGAAAAGGGCAAAGGCAACTCAACACAGTGAACCAGAGCACTCAGTCAGGGGAAGTCCGTCACAGGGGAAGCAAGGTTGTGGTTCTAGTAAGTGAGTGAAGTTTGTGTATAGTTTTGCCACCAATGACAAAGGGGAAGATTGTTAGCAATTTAAGTTGTCATCAGTATAAATCTACAAACCACTTGCCTCATACCACCAGTAAATGTTCACCGGTCACTCATGTTACTTAGAAGCCACCAATAGACTATTAATGCACTGGTTGATGCAATGAATAGTATACACCAGTAGACCGATCCAGTCCCGGTCTCTGAGTTCATACAGAGTTGGAACCGAAAACTGCCTAAAGTTCCACATCGGATGTTGCAGAAGCGGTTTGAGTTAAAACCGGATTATACGGGACATCCACCGCATTGAAGTGGAGTTCGCTTTTTAACAAGAGTTAGCTTTATATCAACGGATGTTTTGCAAGGTAAACTCCAAATTACAACGCACAACTTGTTGCTGATTGCATGATTTATTGCAAAGTTCGCAGCCTGGCGGTTCTGTGAGTTAAGGGTTTCATTACAATGAACTCTTGTATATATAGGTCATAGGACGCAAAGAAAGTTGTTGTTGATGGGTGGTGATTAAAAGATAACAGAAGTGAGATATCTTTCTAAGGAGTGCTTCAGGCACAGAGGTGAAAGAGAGATCAACAGCCAGGCCAACCGGAGATGAGATCCACAGGTATGATCTAATCAGACAATCAGTGTCAAAATAGATCATTTCTTTTATAAAGAGTTAAAGCATATAGAAATCCCTCTATCAGCGTGAACCTAATCAGTTCTTTGTAGAATACCCTAACAAGGTAGCATCTTTGTTGATGATTCAAAGTCCTGTAACTAGGCAGCTCCTAACGGAGCTCAGGTCTTAACAGATCTTTTGTAAAAAAACCCTTAACTGGGCAGCACTTTAATCAGTGCTTTTGTAAGCTCCTAACAAGGCACCTTCATTCTACAGTAGTGAAGTTGTGAGCTCTATCTCACCGTGGTTTTTTCCTTCTAACCGAGGGTTTCCACGTATAAACATTTGTGTTGACCTGTGTGATTTTGTTTATGCTTGTGAATAACTGTTTACATTCTTTTTTACATTCGAGAATATGTTTACAAGTTTTCAACTGCATCAATAAATAGTTTTACTGATTCACCCCCCCCTCTCACTAACCGGTAAAGTACTATCACAAATATAGTTGAGGATTGGAGGCACTTGATCCTTGCAGAGTATGAAAAGGATACGTGGCCATTGAGATTGATTGATGGATCCATACAGGATGGTGGATATACCCTTATAAATGAGCTTATCATTCACAAAGGGCACATTTATTTGGTTCTAGGATCAGAGGTGAGGTGATGCAAGAGCATCCAGGGTGTAAGAGCAATCTTGCATCACCCAAAAATATTTATGTTTTTGTATTCAATAAGGCCTATCTGTTGCAGAGCTACTATTTATGGAAACTTGCTATTTTTTTTTTTAGTAAGTTGGTCATACGATCTCAGAATGTTTTGATTTTGCATGTGGAGGTTCATCTCAGTCATATCAACCTGCCAGTAAAATTTCATGGCTAGATTAGGTTTAGTTTTAAAGATATTGAAGATTTTTGGAATTGGCAGTACGGTATAGAAACTTTGAACTGAGTTTTGAAGGCTTTAGAGGCCCCGGATGAGGTCGAAAATTTGGGTAACGGGCGCTTGCGCCGGTTAAGCCTGTAGAGCGCTCCGTGGCATTTCCGAAATGGGGTGATAATAGTCAATCGGGTCAATTGGTGATGACTTCTGGTCTCCGGAAGTCGGACCACCTGAAATGGCGAAAAATAACTTTCCTTCAAAATTTCTATTAGGGTTTCAAAAGTTATTTTGAGCCGACTTTGATGTAATAAATTGAAAAATAAAATAATTCTAAGTCTAGTCGGCCCTAAGGGCTAAATTTCTGGAACCTTCTCGGGCGGTGGAAAATGCCTATATAAAGAAGGCCCATAGTGTTGTCTAGGCCAGTTCTGGGTAGTAGATCTGGGTATTGATTCGAGGCTTTGTCCTACAGAATATTGTAAGATAATGCCCATGTGGCTTTGCATATTGTCATTCTAAAAGTTTGTAATTCCACATTTGTGGAGATAATAAGAAGCCAATTTTATGTTTTTGCATATTGTTGTTGTTTCTCTATTTCTGTTACGTGTTTGTGCTATTAAGGGGAGCACCCTTCATCAAGTGGTATCAGAGCAGGAGTTCCTGAGTGTGTAAACAGATCGCCGACTGTGAGGCAATTTGCACCAAGACCGTGGTTAGGGTTTCAGCGCGCATCATGAAAATGCCTCCACGAAGGGAACGTGGCGGAAGAGCTGGTGTTGTAACACCTGAGGTTAGAGCGCTCCAGAGACAAGTGCGAGCATTGCAAGAGGAGATTCGTAGAGGAATGAATCTTAATGTCAGAGACGAAAGCGAGGATGAAGCCGAAGAAGAAGATCAAGAAGGAGAAGTCGAAGTTGTGAACCAGGAGGAAGAAAGACTTTTTCAAGCCATTTCCAAGATCGGAAAAAGACCTAAGATTGAGGTTCCTGCATTTTCAGGAAATCTTAACCCAGAAGAATTGATCGACTGGATCAATCAATGTGAAGAATATTTTGAGTATGAAGATATTGAGGATCTTGATAGGGTCAAATTCGCGAAGGCTAGATTGAAAGGTCATGCGAAGATCTGATGGCAAGAGATTCAATTGGAGCGAAATAGAAGAGGGAAAGATAAAATCACAAGATGGGATCGAATGGTGGATAAATTGAAGCGACAGTTCATCGTTGTTGATTATGAGCTTGACCTATTGAAGAAAATGCAAAGTTTGAAGCAAGCGGGATGATCTGTTCAGGAGTATATAAAGTAGTTCTATCGAATCCTTATCAGAACAAGCCATGCGGAAGCTGATAAGGAGAAAGTTGCTCATTACCTTAATGGGTTGAGGCCAAACATTCAGGAGGAGCTGAATTTGGTTCGAATCAACAGTATTGAAGAGGCATACCAGTTTGCCCTAAAAGTAGAGGAAAAGCTGAACAAGAAGTTTGAGAGCAGACAAAATGGAAGAGGTCGCGGTGGACGATCTGGTGGATGGTCATATGGAGGCCGAAATGAAGATCTGAAAAAGAAGGACGAGGCCAGTAGGAGTCAAAATCAGAGAGGAAACAATTCCAATCATTTCCAAGATTGGGACAATAGAGATCAGAGAGGAAGAGGAAGAGGACAAGGTTCAAGAAGAGGAGGCTTCCGTGGAACATGTTTTCACTGTGGAGAAGGTCATAGGGCATTCGAATGTCCTAAATGCCAAAGAAGGACAGATAGGAGGAATGAAGGCCAAGCCAGAGTTGCACATGTAGATGAAGATGTCAGATCATCAAATTCTGAAGATGCTGAAAGAGGAGAAACGTTAATTAACAAAAGAGTGCTGCTGAGTGGTGAGAATGAACCTGAACAAAGGAGGAGCCTGTTTCGCACCAGATGCAAGTGTGAGGGTAAATGCTGTGATGTAATTATTGATAGTGGGAGCACTGACAATTTGGTGTCAAAAGAGATGGTGAAAAAGTTGAAGCTCAAAAGATAGAAACACCCACATCGATATCGGATTGCCTAGGTGCAGGATGACCACAAGGTCACGGTCAGTGAACAGTGCCTAGTAAAGTTCAAGATTGGCGGGTACCATGATGAGGTACTGTGTGATATCATACCTATGGATGCATGTCACATGTTGTTGGGTAGGCCATGGCAGTTTGACAGATGTGCTGTACACGATGGTCGTGCGAATACCTATTCCCTGACAAAGGATGGAGTGCGACATAAGCTAAAGCCATTGAAGGAGACCGAAGAAAAGGTATGTGGTAATGCGAGAATAACTTTTGTTCATGGAAGAAAATTCCTAGATGGTATGAGGCATGAGCATGTGTGTTTTGGTTTAATTCCAAAATCTGGTAAAGAAGAAGTAGAGGATTTACCTGTAGAGGTTGCAGAATTGTTGAAAGAATTTCAGGATATTGTGTCCGATAATGTACCTAATGGATTACCACCGGCAAGAAAGATCAGTCATCAGATGGATTTGATTCCATGAGCTAGTTTGCCAAACAAAGCAGCACATAGAATGACACCAGCAGAAAGTGAGGAGTTGAACAGACAAGTACATGAATTGTTACAGAAGGGATTGATTCGGGAGAGCCTGAGTCCATGTGTTGTACCAACAGTATTAGCACCAAAGAAGAATGGAGAATGAAGGATGTGTACAGTTTCTAGAGCAATAAACAAGATCACAATCAAGTATCGGTTTCCATTGCCACGAATGGATGATATTATGGACTGTTTGAGTGGTGCTGTGTATTTCTCAAAGATAGATCTAAAGAGTGCATATCACCAGATTCGAATAAGAGAAGGAGATGAATAGAAAACTGCCTTCAAGACAAAGGAAGGACTGTATGAGTGGTTAGTCATGCCTTTTGGGCTAACCAATGCACCGAACACTTTCATGCAGCTCATAAACGAAGTTCTAAAAGAATTTCTGGGTAAGTTTGTCATTGTGTACCTAGATGATATTTTGATCTTTAGTAAGACATTTAAAGAGCATATGATGCATATTCGTATGGTGTTTGAGAAGCTAAGAGATGAGAAATTGTTGATTAGTTTTAAGAAGCGCAGTTTTGTGAAAAAAAAGTTGGTGTATTTGGGATTTGTAGTTTCAACAGAAGGTCTAAAAATGGACCGAGAGAAGGTACAAGCTATTCTTGAATGGCCTACTCCAAAGAGTGCTACTGAGGTAAGATCTTTCTATGGTTTGGCTAGTTTTTACAGAAAGTTTATCAGAAATTTTAGCACTATTTCTGGACCCTTGACTGCAACAATGAGAGGGGATAGAAAAGAGTTCAAGTGGACTAATGGGGCGGATAAGAGTTTTAAATTGTTGAAACAGAAAGTTACAGAACAACTTGTTTTAGCACTTCCAGATTTTAATAAAGTGTTTCAAGTAGACTGTGATGCTAGTGGTACTGCAATAGGAGCTATTATGAGCCAAGAAGGTAAACCAGTTGCTTATTTCAGTGAGAAGTTAAATGATGCCAAGAAAAAATATTTTGTTTATGATCAAGAATTTTATGCTATAATTCAAGCATTGAAGAAGTGGAGACACTATCTGCTTCCTAAGGAGTTTGTTTTGTATACTGAAAATCAAGCTTTGCAATATTTAAATAGTCAAAGAAAGTTGAATCAAAGGCATTTGAAATGGGTTGAGTTTTTGCAGAATTATACATTTGTTTTGAAACACAGAACTGGAAAGTCTAACCGGGTTGCAGATACACCTAGCAGAAGGCAACTATTGCTGACAAAGATGCAGATTGAGGTGGTTGGGTTCAAGGAACTCAAGAATTTGTATCCAGAGGATCCTGATTTTGGTGAAACTTGGAAAGCTTGTATAGAACCTGTTACTCTAGATAGAACGAAGTGGCTAAATTTTATCATTCAGGATGATATGCTATTCAGAGGGAATCGGTTGTCCATTCCAAGAAGTTCTATGAGGGAGAATCTCATCAAGGAGAAGAGCGGAGGATTGGCTGGACATTTTGGTCAAGATAAAACCCTTGCTTTGGTTAGTGAGAATTATTATTGGCCACAATTGCAGTAAGATGTCAAGAAGTTTGTACAGAATTACAGAATATGTCAGATGGCGAAAGGAGTGAAGCAGAATACTGGGTTGTATCAGCCATTACCTGTACCAGAGAAACCTTGGGAGGATATTAGTATGGACTTTGTTCTTGGTTTACCAAGGACTCAGCAGGGACATGATTCAATTTTTGTGGTGGTTGACAGATTTTTAAAGATAGCGCATTTTATTCCCTGCAAGAAGACTAATGATGTTGTTCATGTAGCATAACTGTTTTTCAGAGAAGTGGTGAGACTACATGGTTTGCTAAAGACCATAGTTTCAAATCGGGCCACTAAATTTGTTGGATATTTCTGGAGAACATTATGGAAGAAGCTGAAGACAGATTTGAAATTTAGTTCATCACATCATCCACAGACTGATGGACAAATGGAGGTGGTGAATAGGAGTTTGGGAAATTTGCTGAGATGTTTGGTTGGAGATAAGCCAACAGGATGGAATTTGATTTTACCAAAGGCAAAATTTGCATACAACAATTCTGTCAACAGGAGCACTAATAAATCACCATTCCAGATTGTATATGGAAGTAGTCCAAGAAATGCATCCGAGTTGAGGAAGATAGATAAAAGATAAATAAGTAGTGCTGAAGCTGGGGATTTTGCAGAGCATTTGAAGAACATCCATGAGGAGGTGAGGAAGCACATTACCAAGATGAATGCACAGTATAAGGCTAAGGCAGATGAGAAAAGGAGGCATAAGGAATTTCTGGTTGGAGATGAAGTCATAGTTCATTTGCGGAAGGAGCGATTTCCAGTTGGTACATATAACAAGCTGAAAATGAAGAAGTTTGGGCCATGTAAAATATTGAAGAAGCATGATTGAGGAAATGCATATGAAATAGAATTGCCTACTGAGCTGAATATTTCACCAGTGTTTAAGATTTCAGATTTGACAGAGTATCATGAAGGAGGTGTTGAAGATGAAGTTACAGCAGCACAGTGGAGTATTCTAGCAACCAGTTCAAATATCAATGAGATTGAAGACATACTGGATAGTCGTATTGGCAGAAGCACAAGGAACAGGACATATGAAGAATATCTAGTCAAGTGGAAAGGACAGCCTCTTGAAGATTCATCATGGCTGACAAAGGAGGAGGTTAACCGTCTTGGTTTTCCTCTACACACTTGAGACGTGACAAGGTCACTTCTCAAATTACCCCGAGTGTCTGATGCAGGAGCATCCAAGGTGTAAGAGCAATCTTGCATCACCTAAAAATATTTCTGTTTTTGTATTCAATAAGGGCTATCTGTTGCAGAGCTGCTATTTATGGAAACTTGCTATTTTTTTTTTAGTAAGTTAGTCATACGATCTCGAAATGTTCTGATTTTGCATGTGGAGGTTCATCTCAGTCATATCAGCCTGCCTATAAAGTTTCACGGCTAGACTAGGTCTAGTTTTGAAGATATTGAAGATTTTCGGAATTGGCAGCAAGGTACAGTAACTTTGAACTCAGTTTTGAAGGCTTTAGAGGCCCCGGATGAGGTCGAAAATTTGGGAGATGCGTGCTTGCACCAATCAGGCTTGTAGAGCGCTTCGTGGCGTTTCCAAAATGGGGTTATAATAGTCAATTGGGTCAACTGGTGATGACTTCTGGTCTCCGGAAATTGAACCACCTGAAATGGCAGAAAATAATTTTCCTTCAAAATTTCTGTTCGAGTTTCAAAAGTTATTTTGAGCCGACTTTAATGTAATAAATTGAAAAATAAAATAATTCTAAGTCTAGTCGGCCCTAAGGGCTAAATTTCTAGAACCTTCTCCGGCGATGGAAAATGTTTATATAAAGAAGGCCCGTAGTGTTGTCTAGGGCAGTTTTGGGTAGTAGATTTGGGTATCAATTCGAGGCTTTGTCCTACAGAATATTGTAAGGGAATGCCCATGTGGCTTTGCATATTGTAATTCTGAAAGTTTGTAATTCCACATTTGCGAAGATAATAAGAAGCCAATTTTATGTTCTTGCATATTGTTGTTGTTTCTCTATTTCTATTACGTGTTTGTGGTATTAAGGGGTGCACCCTTCATCATGAAGAAGATGGTGTTGAGGACTAATCATGATTCACCTATGGCAGGACATCCTGGTTTCTACAAAACTTACTAGGAGATTAGAGAGCGCTATACTTGCAAAGGGCTCAAAGCTAAGGTGTTGCAGTATGCTAGGGAGTGTCCTACCTCCGAGCAGAATAAGAAGGAACCCTCTTACCCAACCAGTTTTCTATAGCCACTTTGGATACCTCCGAGCAGAATAAGAAGGAACCCTCTTACCCAACCAATTTTCTATAGCCACTTTGGATTCCTGATAGGAAGTGGGAGTGTTTGTCTATGGATTTCACCACAAGTTTGCAGAGGGCCTAGGGAAGACACTGTATATATGTGGTTGTTTATCGACTTAGTAAGTTCGCTCACTTCTTTCCGATCACGGCTATGTACACTGCTACGCAGATGGCAAAATTGTTTTTTCCTGAGGTATTAAGATTTAATGGCCCACCTCGGAGTATAGTTAGTGACAGGGACAATAGATTCATGAATCATTTATAGCAAGAGTTGTTCAAACTGTAATGTCCCTTCTTATTCTCCTATAATATCTTGCAAAACCGACGTCAGTACATAATATCACACAAAAGATATATGACTCATACTCTACTCTAAGTTAGTAAGGGGGAAATTTGACCCTTAAGGCTGCCTCTAGGTCGGGTTTCACAGAAGTCCAGCTTGAGAGACATTCGCTCCCTCTAAGCAATCGGACTATCGACACGTCATCCCTAGAGCACTACCCGTAAGGATCTCTTGGAAGCAACTTAATCGCATTCCAAGCCTACGCATATGCATATGACTGGCTTCAATATATATATTGCCTACGAGACTAGGGAAAGGTCTTAATTTCCTCTAGTCCCCTCCAGATATGTAAACCATCCTTCGGTGAATACTTTATTCACACGTATGGCCCATATCATCAATAGACCATCCTTCGGCGAATACTCAATTCACACGTATGGTCCATAATAATAATATAACATGTATATATGTAGACCATCCTTCAGTGAATACTTTATTCACACGTATGGTCCCTAATAACATGTATATCAGCCTTAAAATCCATAGTTAGAAATACAATAATTTCTTACTTTACTATGATTCAATTATTCATAAAAGAATGCTATGATTCTGGAATTCAAATGTACATATAACATATACAAATACTCATAAATATATTCTGTAAGTCCATAACATATATATATATATATAGATATATTCTGAATTTAAAATATCATATTAACCACTATATATATATATATATATATATATATATATATATATATACACTATATTATACTGCAGATCGTACCTGGTAAAGGAATTTGTATACAACCCGCTGATTTCCTTCTACGTATTTCCTTGTTTTACTTCCTTGTTATACTTCCCTGTTATACTTTCTTTTTTGATTTCTCTGTTTTCCTCCCCTCTACTAATGACTATCTTTCCTCTTATATACTCAGAATATAAAACGGTTGCATCTTTTCATAACGCAACCCAAATCTATACCGATACATATGTTCGATGTTTTATGTTAATTAGCTTTTGTTATCACTTGTGATTATTATTGATGTTAATGATGTTCAACGTTAGATATTATTGCTACGTATCCCCTTAAGGTTTACGTATCTTATCTCATAACGTCAACTTATTATCCTTTACGGAAAATCTAAAACTATATCTTAGTGAGAACATTCTTGCCATTGACTTCTTGTACCTCTCATCTGGTGGTGTGTATATTCGATAACTTGTCTTCTTCGTTGATATCCCTTATGGAGAATTGTCGTTCTGTGTGATACAGTTGATATAGGAGTCTTTGGGTGTATGTACGATTGATCCTTAGTATGGATTGACTTGAATGTTTTGATTGACGGTAATTGATATTCTTGGCTTAAAGATCATTAATTCATCCCTTGGTTAGCAGTGATTCCCAAAAGACCGACTCAATGATTTCTGTCAACTTAATTATCCTTGATCGTGTATTTCCAAAGCGTACAAGTCATTATGTTATGAAAATGATATCGATTAGTTATTTGTATGAATCGCTTCCTCCATGATCAATATCATGTGTGTCTCATACTTGTCTAATCTTTGTCATTACTTACTCCCATTGTATATGCCTTAGTCAATCTGTTTGTACACATGGATGGTCGATTTGCATAGTTATCGATATTGCTCTACCGATATCAATTCTATAGTTGATCACTTGCCACTTCGCTATTTGATTTTGTAATAATATATTATAATTCTAATAATTATGTTATTATATTAATAATGAAATATTATTAATATATTATATATATTTCTCATTAATGGTTTTTATTAATAATATTATTAATATATTATTATTTATTATTAATTATTATTAAATGATTATTTTAATAGTGATAACATTAGGAATGATATTATATATTTTAAATTCATGTTATGAAAATATTTTATATATTAACATTATATTGATTTTATTAATTGTTTACTTATTATTGTTCAGTGTCGTATTTATTTATTTATTTTATATTTAATTTTATTATTATTAACTCTCTCAAGAAAGGGGACATTACACAAACTGTGCAAGATAGAGCTCACTCCGAGTACTAGCTACCACCCTTAGACAAGTGGTCAGACAAAGGTTGTAAACAAATGGGTGGAGGTATACCTGAGGAACTACATAGCAGGGCAGCGGAAGGCATGGGTCAAGTGGATTTACTTATGTGAATACTGCTAGAATTCCAATTACCACATGACCATACAAATGTCACCTTTCATGGCATTATATGGGTATGAGGCACCCAATTTCATGGATATGTTGTTAAGTGATAGTAGAGTGCCTAGTGTTGGAGATTTGTTACAGAAGAACCAAGACATTGTAAAGGCTCTTAGGGACAATATCACTAAGGCACAAATTCAACAGAAGCAGTTTGCAGATCAGAAGAGGATTGAGCAATCATTTGATGTTGGTGATATGGTGTACTTGATATTGCAGTCATACCGTCAGTCTACTCTCAAAAAGAGTGGTGCCGAGAAACTCAAGCCATGGTATTAAGGACCCTTTAGGGTAATCAGGAGAGTAAGAGAGGTGGCATATGAGTTGGACTTGCCAACAGAGAGCAGACTTCATAATGCTTTTCACGTGTCATGTCTCAAGAAGGCGTTAGGACACCACATTGTACCTTTTATAGTGCTTCCACCCCTGGATGATGAGGGAAAGTTAGTTTTGGTACCAAAGGCTATCATTGATTTCAAGGAGAGGAATTTGAGGAATTTAAGGAGAGGAATCAATGACAACACCACTTTACCATTTACCAGTTGCATCCCTACCAGTAATGCCAACATAGTGGAGTTTTGAGCGTCAAATGAAATGACACAAACAAAATTGAAATATCCAATATCCTCCTACAGGATAGCTCACAGATCTCAACACACGTAATGAAAATTCTCATACACGAAAGGAGATGCAAGATGCCTACTACAATACCATGTTGAGGTGATCAACCTCCCACACGCATCAACTTGCTAAAATAACCTTCATAGAGAAAGACAAAGAAGATGAAAATGTATTGAGATAATTACATATGAAAAGAACCTTGCTTACAAAGTGTAATGTCACCATTTTTGTGAGCATCATAGTTTGATGGATTAGCCTATTAATTTACCCTCGTAGGCTAGTATGGTTGGTTAGAGGTTCCTTTGACGGATGCAGCTTCTCCAATGGTCAAAGTTTTGCAGATTTGGCTTTTGTTTGAAGTCTCCAGGACACCGTATGCAATAGTTGCTATTTATAGCACATCTTTCTATTTATAGTAAGTTTTGAGAGGCTTAGAGAGGGATCCCTACTATTTTTAGAAATGGGGTATGGTCGTATACGGCTTGATCATGTTAGCTCCTAGTTTAGACGACGTAAAAAGATGATGAGTAATAACATAATTTTGTATTATAACTTAAGTCACTTAAGTAATGGGTCAAGTTATCATAGATGGGGCCAAGTGAAAAATTAATTTTAAAAGAATTATTTGTGCACCAACTATATGGAGTTTTAAGTGAAAAAATTAAAAGTGGGAATATATCTTTTATCCCACATTGGCTAGGAAAGTGTTTGAGCTCTCACAAGAAAAGAATAAAAGGGACTCAACAGCTCATTCTAACGAAGATATATTATATTTATGCTTTGATTGAAATTTCTTGTTTGGAGCATTGGAGTTTATGAGAAACCAAGGGTTTTTGGAGTCTTTCAAGCTTATTTCCATTGCAGAGCGTTGCATCTTCTTTGTGGCAGCAGTCAGAGCGTGTGAAATATTCGCCTGATATTGCTAATTGGGTTGGCTTCATTCAGGAGTCATCATTGTGCTGATTGGAGGGATTATTCGTAGATCTTATTAATAGATTGGAAGCATATTCTCATAGCAGATTGAGAACATCGAATTGAAGAATTATTGGTTATTCATGGTTGTTCGAAACATTGCTTTCTGCTGGTTCTTCATTTGCCCTACCCTCTCTTCCATACTTGGTTCGATTTTCCTAGAGGCACCAAAAAAATCAGTAAGAATTACTAAAAGGGATGCCTAGCTGAACCACAGTGATTGATATCATTAGTTTGGAGATTGGTTGCTGATAGAAGGAGATACGAGCTGCTATATGCTTGCTTTTTCGGCCACCAAGGGTTTCAAAGTAATTTCTATAATGAAAATGGGTATGCTTTTTAATGTAAAACATTCTAGTGCTATGCATTGAAGGAAAAGTAATAAATATTGTCTTCTATGCCCAAAGTATTGTTAGTGTTAATTTTCATCAGTTTTATTTCAGCATATGTATTGCTTTTTATGTCAACCCATCCCAAAAACAAAAAAAAATGGAAAACAATAAAAAACCCAAACAAGCATGGTCAGTTCAGCAATTAGAGCTTTGAAGGGTTCTTACAGTGGTATCAAAGCAGTTTCCTGCCATCCTGCGGGGTTGGAAATCTTGAGTTCCCACATTTGATATATGAGTGATCAATCCTCTAGCTTTATTTCAATTATGGATAAATACAAGAAAACTAGTAAAATGGGAAACCAATTGAATAGCACAACTAATCTCAGGAAGCAAACAAATGTCATGATGGAAATAATGGAAAAGCTTAGACAAACTTAGAAAAGGATGAATGCTTTGCTTTCAAATCCGTCAACCATAGACAATGCGGCAAAACATACGGTTTCCATTTTTAAAAAGTCTTCCTCACAGAGAAAACAAGAGAAAAATCAGAAGGATTGTATAGGTGTACCTTCAGCAGCCAACAAACATCAAGTAGTGGAGCCTTTGCTCAGTGGGGCAGCTAGTAGTCCTTATAAGTGTGATGTTGAAGGCTCTTGTCAAGAGCATGTGGTTATCACAAACTTGCCTGAGGACAGTTGCATCGAGTCCCAACATTTACATGAGATAGGAGCTAGTGACCAAGAAAATGTTGATGACATTATAGCCACCATTGATGGCAGCCTTACATCAGTTGGTAGTAATGAAAATGTTAGTCATACAAGATCTGATTTTTGTGACAGCAGTCCCTTTTCAGAGCCTATTGACGGTGTTGCTGATAGGGCCAGTGTAGAAGGGGTTGTTGATGCCACTATGAGTCTTGACTCACTTGATGAGAGTGTTGATTTTGAGGATTGCACGGAAAATATGAGCTCTAATAGCTCTGATTTTTATGACAGCATTCATAATGGTGAGCCTATGCAGAAGATAGTAGCCTTTTCATGTGTGAGAAATGGTTGCATGGAGTTTTCTAGTGTTGGCTCCCATGATTCGAGTGTTAGAAATGAGTTATATGATGTAGATTCATGCCATAATGATTCTGATTTTCATGACAAAAGTGAGTCATGTTTGCAGCAGCATGAGACAACAGAGATTTTGCAGGGGGATGATATTTGCATTGGTGATATAGGCATTATTGATGTTATCTATGAGGACGAATCATGTTGTAGTGAGTCTGATTTGTCATATCAGACTTTAGAAAATGGTTCAGCGGACTCATTGGTTGATGATAGGTCCCAAGATCATGGTTTACAGGGACTCACAGTTGAGGGGGAAGTAGAGGCATGCGAGGAAATTGATATTGCAGCGGCTACCACTCCTTCAGATGAGTTATTTATAGAGGTACCTAGCAGAAGTATCTTGATTGTTCATATGTGTGAGGTTGTTAGCGCACATGGTGATATTGATCATGAGGTGAGCATTGCGGATACATCCTTTCATAGAGCAGATTTTGATTCTCAAAACTTGCATGAGTGCCATGAATTCCAAAGACATCAATTGGTTGGGCCATTAAAGGTGAATGATAGTCAGATTGCCACAACCATTGAGCACTTTGACGTTGCTTGCCAAATGTTGGCTACTTATGGTTGGAGCACTATTGTGACAGAAGAACATTGTGATATTGGTCTTTCTCTTGCAGCGTTTCATCCACTTCATGAAGCAATTGGAATAATGAAACAAAATTACCTACAATTACTTACAGACAAAGATTATCTTCTCGAGTGGGATGGTATCTGCTATGATGTACTGAGGGCAAAAGGAAAAGTTGTTGTCAAGATAATTGTATGTAAGGGTTATTATGTTAATAAAGTGTTATGTTAGCCTCGACCGAGAGGTTAGACAGTTACGACACGACATTTTAGTCGTGCCCCTTCGAGTAGTTTATATACCCTCTCCGAGGATGGACACATATGTTGTATTATGCTATACTTGTATTGTGTGAATCAAGAATGATCAATAAAGCACTTATGTTCTCTGATATTCTGTGAGTTACTTGCAATTTTGTATTATGTCTAACAAACAATACTAACGGGCAAACATCTAGCGTCGTTGCCTAGAGGCACTCGGGAAAACAAGAACTAGATGGTGTGCGGACACGATGGGCTTACTGGTTGGTGAAATTAATCCGGAAGCAAACGACACACGTACAGAACTATACGAAGGTGAAGACAACCAAATGAGGGAATTTAGAATCCTGTTCCAAGTAGCAATAGAAACCTACGTCCGTCGAGGGGCCACCAGAGAGAAGTCCCAGCAAGTGCCATGTGGGCCGCGATTGAGGCTAACCCTGCAGCCAACCGATTTCTAAAACACCTCCCTCGCTTGTTGGCACAGACGTCACTCGCATAACGCACTCGCCTGGAGGAGATTGCCCGAGAGGAAGGTTGTCAAGAAATTCTCCACACATACCATGCACGGGAACACCTGCGCCACCAAGAGGAAGGCAATGGCAACTGTAAGGGACTCTGAAATGTGAAGACCAACTGAAGGGAGAAAAGGACACAGAAACAATTATAATGCGAAGTCATTCGATTGACAATGTTGTAAACCGACACGAATGAATAAAATAAGTGTTCTTTGGAAACAATGTTTTGTCTTCAGTTTTGATGCCCAATCTTTTAAATAAAGATAGAAATAAAAAGGTATGAGATGATGAAGGCAAGGCCGCACAGAAGGCTTTAATTTCCGCACAACAACTTGAACACTAACATAGGCTGAGGCAACTTTCCCAGGACCAACTTGTCGAAGGGTTGCCCGAAGGGAACCTCGGAAGTGGTACGAAAGGTGCACAGGCCGAAGAGGAACAGTTCACTTTGCCCGAGCATCGGAGAGTGCGGAGTAGGGAGGAACTGCTTGAAGAAACATGGCTGAGGAAGGTCTTACTTCAAGAAGAGAGTGATCGATTCGAGAGTCTGACCCGTACAACAGGTGCAGAGAACCAAACCCAAGGAGGAGACGATATGGCCGAAGGTGCTATTAACGCACAGGCAAACCCTCCATTGGAACCAATGACTCCACATAGTACAGTACCACCAATTACGCAGGCACAAGGGCAAGTACCACTGGTTAATACTACACACACTAATCAAGTGTGGGTATGAGTGCTAGCACAGGCACTGTCGAAGCACATAATCCACCACGGACACAACTAGCCAAACCACCCATGGCGACCCATAAAGAGAAATTGCCCAAATTTCATGATGATGGGAAGGACGATCCAGTACGGCATCGTCATACCTGTGAAACCATCTAGTCAGCCAACGGGGTCACTGACCAAGAGTAGTCGATGAAGCAATTTTTTGCCACATTGAGAGGAGTTGCCATTGATTGGTACTCCAACTTGGATAAAACGTAGATAACCACGTGGGACCATCTTAAGAAGGAATTCAAGGAGTTCGGACTCCTCAAGGACGACAACGAAATAGTCTCGGAAATGTGCGACACAAAACAAGGCAAGAGGGAAACCGTACGAGCCTATGGCCACCGACTAAAGGAGTTAGTCGAGAAAATGGACAGCCAACCAGCAGATGGCTTAAAAAAGAGATGGTTTGTTGAGGGTTTGAATTCTAAATTACGGCGGAAGATGAAGATAGTATCCCCGACGTCGTATGACAATGCATATAACCGGGCCATGGACCTGGAAAGTGAGCACAAGACGTCCAAAAAGAAGAAAAGTAAATTCTCGTCGTCGGATGATGACACTTCTAAAGAACAAAGGAGCAGTGACGACGGACCGAAGAAAAAAGTCACGGCACTCCAAAAAGATATGGACAGGGTGTTGAAGGAATTTAAGTCAATGAAGGGGAATACGAGCAAGGACGACGAACTCTGGTGTAAAGAATGTAAAGAGAGTAGCCACACAAAGGGTGCCTGTCCCAAAAAGGCATTCTGTGACATCTGCCAGATTATGGGACATTCCACAAAAGAATACCCATGCAATCTGAAGGCACGAAACTAGCAGGTGCTCTTTACTCAAGAGCAGTCGTCCACATCGAGGGCCACAGAACCAAACAACAACGCATCTTTAGGGGGCTATCGAGGCAACAAACGAGGTGGACAAGGGAACAACAATTCCACTCGTACTAGAATTCAGAACAATGCAAAAGAACGCCCGATGATCCAATGTAGAGCATGCAGTCAATGGGGTCATTTGGGGAGAGAGTGCAATAATAATCATGCCCCTTAGAAGCTATGTCAGTGGTGTGGCCCTGGCCATCACAAAGATGCCAATTGCCCTAAGTCTAGCGCGGGGACTAACCTACTGGACATCGAAGCAAATACAAAGACAACGGAACCATATTGGCCCTCACCGGCGGGCAAGCTCAGCGAGCCAAGTACCCTGATCCTCGTACAAAGAAACAGAGGATGCTAGAAGCACGAGAAGAATTAGAAAAGGCCATGAACACCCAACACGAGACACAAGCTAGGGGACCCTATAGTCGACAGGAAGCAAAACAAAACATTCTACGTCATATGCTTCAGTTGGAGGTACCAGTGAAACTCCAAGACCTACACACCATGCCGCATTTGGGGATAGCACTACTAAGTACACGGGCCAACCAAACCAACACCATGCACAAGGACACCTCCATCCCTAGAGGATCCGCGACGAATCCAATTTTGCTGGCCGTCAATAATGGCAGACACCCAGCCGTGGTGGAGATGGGCATGCTTGGCACCATCTTAACAGACACTATAATAGATGGCGGATCCGGAGTAAATGTCCTACCAAAGGACACGTGGAAAAAATTAGGGAAACCTACCCTGTGGCCACCAACATTTAATTTGCTGGGTGTTGATCAGCATGGAATCAAGCCCCTCGGGACACTGATGGCACAACCACTTACGGTTGGTGCACAGACATTTGTACTTGACTTCATCGTCATTCCACTTAAACAAAAGGGTTACAACGCCATCTTGGGACAAGGGTGGCTAGTGGCAGCAAGGCAAACCATAACCGAAAACGGAATACACTTTCAATGGGGAGTCAAAGCGGGAAAATTATAATCAACCTCCAGACTCAATTGGTCAGTGAAGAAATTGCCTCCTCCTTAGGGTCAGAATCGGAAGGAGAAAACAACAGACGACGAAGGAAGACATGGAATGGAACCAAATGAGGAGGGTGCACTAAATTTGGAAGGATGCTCAGAAGATGATACGGTTTCACTCAACGGACTGTTCCATTGCCAAATGGAGGATTACGAGATGTTTTCGCCCTCATGCAATGTATTAAGCATCGAGGAAGAATCGAACAAATTCCCTCCAAAGTACGGGGAATATAAGGAAGGGAATACTGCAATTGATCTCCCTCAAGAAGGATGGAAACCAGATACAGATTTGTGTCGACTTCCAGGGCTTGAATGCAGTTACTATCAAAGACTCATTTCCCATCCTGTTTATAGATTCTATCCTCGAGGAGGTGGCTGGCCACGAAATCTATTCATTCATGGATGGATTCTCTGGCTACATTCAGATATCAATAGCTAAAGAGGATAAACTGAAAACAACCTTTGAGGTGAAAGACGGAGTATATGCCTACAACCGGATGCCATTCGATTTCTGCAACACACCAGCGACCTTCTAGAGAATAATCCTCCATATATTCGATAAGATGTCCGTCGGTAACTTCAAGGCTTTCCTCGATAACTAGTCCATCTACAGCGGGGAGAAGACACATATAAAGGCCCTCGATGAATGCATCGACACGTGCCGAAGGGCACGGCTTGCACTCAACCCCAAGAAATGTCGATTCATCGTGCCATAGGGAAGGCTACTGGGGCATATCGTGTGCAAGGCGGGACTCAATACCAATCCTGATAAAGTTCGAGTAATTGTGGATATGGAATCTCCACGAGATGTTACTGGGTTAAATCCTTCCTCGGACATATTGGCTACTATCAAAGGTTTATTAAAAAATCTGCCCAGATATCTTACCCCCTCGACAATCTCACCAGAAAGGGAGAACTCTACATGTGAGGGACGGCGCAGGAGGAAGCCTTCAAAGAATTAAAATCACGACTGTTGGAGGCACCCATTTTGGCTTATCCGAACTGGGGCAATTAATTCCACTTGCACGTCAATGCTTCTAATTATGCCATAGGTGCGACATTCGCTCAAGTTGGTAACCATTGGTTGGATCACCCGGTCTACTTCGCCAACAGGCTACTCTCAAAGGCAGAAAAGAATTATAGTATGACAAAAAGAGAGGCCCTCGACATGGTCTATGTTGTGCAGAAACTTAGAAACTACCTGCTGGCGACACCCTTCACATTTTATGTAGATCACCAAGCATTAATGTACTTGGTGAATAAACCAATAATCCAAGGACAGGTGAGCCAATGGTTGTTGTTGCTACAAGAATTCACCTTCACCATTATAGCACGACCAAGCAAAAGTCATGTGATTGTAGATCAAACTGTCTAGAATCAGATCTAGAGAGCCCGCCAAGGAGGTGAATGATGGTTTTTCAGATGCACACCTATTCCGCATCGCGATTTTATCGCCATGGTACACCAGCATTGGTGAGTGCCTCTCCACGTCGCAATTCCCCTGAGAAATGCCGCCAGGAGAACAACGCAAATTGGTCCTCTGAAGTCGAACATTCCAACTCATTAACGGGCTCCTCTACAAGATGGGGCCAAACCAAGTCCTCTGGTGATCCGTGATGGAGGAAGTTCTTAGTATTCTAAGGGAAGCACACGAGGGCCCGGTGGAAGCACATATGGGGCCTGATACAATAGCTAGGAAGGTACTACTGGCGGGATTGTGGTGGCGGACGCTGCACAACGACGCCAGGGACTGGTTCATTAGTTGTGATACATGTCAGCGGGCCGGAAAACCACTTAAGAGGGATTTCATGCCCTTAAATCCCCCGGCTGCTCAAGAATTGTTCGAGAGATGGAGACTAGATTTTGTGGGACCTTTGAAAACTAGTAGACCACGGCGATGCACGTATATAATGGTGGCTACGGAATACCTAACGAAATGGGTGGAAGCACGCACCTTACCTAACAACACGGTTGTGAGTACAAGGTTCATTTATGAACAAATCATCACTCGGTACGACATTCCAATTCAACTGACAAGTGACACGGGAGGTCACTTTGTGAACCACGTGGTAAAGCTCCTCACGACAGAATTTAAGATTTTCCATTCTCTATCCAGCCCATACTATCCGAGAGCGAACGGCCAAGCGGAGGCCACAAACAAGATCTTGGTCTCTGTAATTTACAAGTAGTGTGGTGTGGAGAAGGAAGACTGGGAGGAGAAGTTACCCTCGGCCAGGAGGCTGTCATTCCAATGGAATTTAAGGTGCCAAGTCTCCGCATAGCTATTGAGAACAAACTTAGCGACATGGACAGTCTTTGGGAACATCTGTACGCCCTAAATAAACTGGATGAACGGAGGATGATGGCACAATGGGCAACTAATGTCGTTCAACAACAAAGGAACCATTGGCATGATAAGCACATCCATCGGACAAGGCTCACACCGGGATAACTTGTTCTTAAGTACAATGGGCAAAACGAGATCAACCCCGAAAAATTCAAGGTGAAATAGTTGGGTCCCTATAAGATCCGGGAAATCGGGAGAAACGAAGCAATTAAGCTATGGGCGCTCGATGGTACGGACCTCCCCAACGCAATTAATGGATCGAAGTTGAAAGTTTATCATGAACAGCCAGACAGAACGCCCAGGCTGACCTCGAAGGAGAACTATATACAAAAAAACAAGCGTCATACGGAAAAAAATGAAAAAAACGGACAAGGAAAGAACATCATACGGTGTTTGACCGTACGATACATTACCCATACGGTTTTTTCATCGTACTGAAAAAGGAAGAGAGTTGAGCCACCATACAGTGCAAAGGGAAAAAACTTGGCACTCGTACGACACAAACAACATCGTACGGTAAAACGAAGACCGAAAACGATCATACGACGGAAAGGAGGAGCATTCTGTGCGTCATTAAAACACTCATTCACAGCACCTTACGGCGTATGGCCTCAATGTCGACCGTACGGTATCAAGCATGAAATGCACATGGTGTCGTACAGCCACGAAAAGTTAAACTATTTTTTTTTAAAGGGGATCTCTATACGGTCACGTTTTTTGAGGACTACCTTTATTATTCATACGACACACCAAGAGCCTTTATTGTTCTTACTATCTGAGAGGAAGGCCGTACAGTTACCAAAACACATAAGACTGTACAAAGAGCAGCTCGTACAATTCGTACAGCAAGGAAAAGGGAAAATAAATAAGAGAAAGATGTATGAAACAAGGGATAATCAATGGACAAGCAAGAAAGAATTTGAATTTTTTTTTTTACATTAGTTATTGTCGGCAAGAGGGTTTTAGCATGGGGTCACATCAACAACAGAAAGATTGGAAGACAAAATTGCAAGCTTCAACACTAGCAATCAGCAACAAAGGCACAAGGGTTTTGCAGTTGCGAGTCCGCATTGCTGGGAGCATGGATAGCACTAAGAAGAAAATTCGCCCGTGGCTACAGCCACAGACACAGAAAGATGAAATCACATGGAAAAATGTCGCATTTGAAGGGCTCAATAGTTTGGAGTGCCGGACTTTATGGGAAGAGACTTCTGACACGGATTTTCTCAAGGGGTAATTACGTAAACTTCAAGTACATTGGGAAATTCAAATCCCTCTATCTTCCATTAAAAAATATGAAGGACCTATGAGGGCCATGATAGATACATTTGACAGATTTAGTAGGACCAGCACTCTAAAATATTCTGGGACGGAGATTCAAATTAAATTCACAACAGCCAAAATTTCAAGGGTTTTCGGTATACCTGGCAAGCAAGCCAAAAAGATAGATTTGAAGCCTAGGAAAATGTCTCGAGAGGTCAAGGAGAAATACATTAAGCTAGTGTCGAGGAACCTAACTCTGAGAGAATTTGAGTTTGTAGCAAGAGCCTCTACAAAGAATCATGGCATACAAAAGTCCTTCGTGGCTCCAGGAGATAAGTGGTGCCTCATGGATGTTATCAAAAGCAGGCTGACAGGTTTGAGTAGGGCGTCTGACATTGCCTTGGCACAACTTACTTTCATGAATGGGCTCAGAAATGGTATCATGTATGACTGAGCATCCATCCTGGCCGAGAGGATGTTTGAATTAATGACACTTCAACATCAGGCTTTTTACATGCCTCACTACACCATAGGCTTGTTCCTCAACGCCTTCAGAGAGAAAATCCACTTGAAAAGTTGAAGACAAAGCCGGTCAACATAGCCACAAGAGAACCCCCTATCTTCCATTGGCGCCATCTTGATACAAGAGGGACACAAGCAAGGTCGAAAATGAAGCGCTAGGTCCTCTCGGAGTCGGAAGGCGAGAATGCGAATAGCGGCTGAGAAGATACTAGTGAGGACTCGGAGGCCAGTCAGAGTGCTACATTGGGAGGAGCCACGGGAGACTCAAACACACTAGGTATGGAGATACCCACTCCGCCCTTCGAGATTGCACCAGATCAGATTTTGTTCACGCCGCCAAACACTTCCACTCCAATGTTGCCCTCAGTACCATTTGGTACTACCTTGAACTCAGTCCCTATACCTCGGTTTGGAAAGTTCAGAGCTCCAGTTGATATGGCACCGTTCAATGAGAAGGCAGTTGCGGTCTCAATAGCAGTGGCGTTGGCAGAGGATCAGTCCACGGAGGGGATGGTTAAGGCGAGAGTCGTACCTCTACGAGAGGAATTAGAACAACCACAGCCGAAAAGTGAGTCTCAAGTCACTCTGGATGTGGTTGGGACGAAGGCCTTCGTGAGAGTGGGCCCAGGGGTGCTAGAGGAGCCATCGAGGGAGTTACCAATGGAGTGCAGGGACGCCTCCGTGTTGACTTGGCTAGACCAGTCTAAGATGGGCCCAATAGCACTCGCAGCACCTACCTCTCTTTCACCACAGCGGGCGATGGTAGTTCATCTAGAGATTGCAGATCTCAACTATGTTATGTCACTGGAAAGACAGGAGATGGAGATAGAGGATGTACCCGAGAGGCAGGCTCTGACACAAGGACAGGGACAACAGCACAAGGCCATAAATGAGGAGTTGCGGGAGCCGGCTGGCGAGCCTAGGGAGGCGTTGGCGAGAGAGTTCAGGAGTGTGTTAGAGCAGTATTTGGTGGATGTAGCTGCAAGAGCCGAACGGGTCATCGCCTCAGCAGAGCTCTAGGCTCGAGAGGAGGTCACTCAGGAGTTGGAGCGCCTCTTGACCTTTGTACATGTGGGGTGTCCGATGGCATTTGCAGAGAGTTTTGAGTCGACAGGATGGCCTACCACAAAGTCCTTGGCCATGTTGGAGGATTGGGCTCTCTAGGAGATAATGTGGGAGAGTAGGATTCAAACACTACTGCGAGAGATGGAACAGGAATTCTGTGAGGGGTATTTTACTCTCCGGCGCGCCGAGCATGTCTCTTCCACACATGAGGCTACAAGGCTGGCAGCAGTGGCAACTCGAGAGGAGATGGCCTCACGTCTTGCAGAAATGGAAGAAACCTTGGTTAAGGAAACGAAGTCTTGGGCAATTGAGCAGAGCAGTATGGCGACTGACTTAGAGGCCCTTCAAATAGAGTTGGAGACCGAGCATACCGAGAAGGCTCTAATAGGGACTCGCCTTGCTAGTGCTCTGGAGAATGTCGATGCAAAGGAAAAAGCCGTCCTGGAAGCAACAGGAATGGTCAGGACGGCTACGGAGCTAAAAATGATAGCAAAGCGTGATTTACAGTTGCGAACTAGTTAGGTGTATGAGTTGCGGGCTCAAGTGGCTTCCCGAACAACAGCGTCAACACCATCTTCGTCAGGGATGCTTCCTACGCCCCCTCCTGAATAGTACTTTTGTTGTGTACTCAATTTTCTATCATTCCCATTTTGTACTTCATCAAAGACAACTTGTTTTTTTGTGGGGGATGATGTTGTCGGCATAATTGTATGTACGGGTTATTATGTTAATAAAGTGTTATGTTAGCCTTGGTTGTTAGTGACCGAGAGGTTAGACAGTTACGACACAACGTTTCGGTCGTGCCCCTTCAGGTAGTTTATATACCCTCTCCAAGGATGGACACATGTTGTATTATGCTATACTTGTACTGTGTAATCAGGAATGATCAATAAAGCACTTTATGTTCTCTGATATTCTGTGAGTTACTTGCAATTTTGTATTATGTCTAAGCAACAATAAGTTTACCCAGCGGGCAAACAGGAGGTAGATGAGCTCACTCATGAGCATGAGGCGACTACAGAGATATTGGAGAGTACTCAATTGGCTCTTCAGGGGTCGCAGTTACAGTTAGATGAGGTTACCATGGAATTGATCCTAGTACAACCTTCACCAGCTATAGATTCAGTTCAGCTTCCTACAGTGGTTGTTGGTGATGAGTTGATATTCATGGGTTGTAGTGTGGATGTAGCTACATCCATCACAGATTTGGGTGCAATAGACTCTATTGGGATGAGTACTTTGGTTGAGAGTTGTAGAGAGCCTCTTGTTGTATCAGGGTCTCTGGTAGTCAGCACGTTGTCAAATGATGCGGTACAGATTATTGATAGCTCTTGTGTGGCACTGGTGGATTTGTCAAAGAGTTGTGTGTTAGCAGAGCGCAATACTCCATCATTTGCATAGGGGATTGGTACAGTGTCATCTGGTTGGTAGTATGGCTCTCATGTTGATTTGTTTCCCTCCAAGAAGCAAATCGATTACCTCATCTCTTGCAGTTGATGGTGATAGACAACTTGTATGGTCTGAGTGATCAGCTCCAGGAGACAGTGGACAGGATTGAATTTGCATCATATCATTTCTATTGCACAAATACATTTATTGAATACCTTCTTGAGAGTCCAGAGTTGCAGGATGGACCATTTGGGGTCACTGAGGGTACTCTCATCCAAGGTTCTCGTAGGATTCGACAGTTGGTGGGAGCAGTTGTAGATACTTACACTGTAATGCTTCCTCACAGAGATTTCGTGTTTGGGTTTGTAGAGAGAGTTATCAATGACCCTGCCCAATCAATTGTTCGGGGTTAGAGGTTGAAGCCTGTCATGTCCCCATTCTGGCTAACATCGTTTAGCATGCCGAATCAATCTATCACAGGCTCTTGTAGACTGATGGTGATGTGGAGAGAGTCGACCAGCGACTATTTGGTAGTATTTTGGCTGTATAGTTGATTAGTGATTTGGGCCTACGTTTGTTATAAAGTAATGTTACTTTATTTGGGGCTAGTTTTATAATTTGATGTTGAGATGCACTTTTATTATAAAGTCATATTTTATAAAAAGTGTACTTTATTTCATAAGAATATTTGGATGCTTCTAGAAAAGTTAAGTGGCTTCTAGAGGAAGTTTCTAAAAAGTGAATAAATAGACCCTATGGGTCTCTCATTTGAGCATCCAGTTTGTATTTTCTCTCTTGACATCAGATTGTGATTCAGTCACATAGGCTATTGTGGAGCCTAAGGGTTTCAAGTAGTCATTGGGTCTTTGGGAACAAAACCTCCCTTGGATTCGCATAACTGAGGAAGTGAAATATCTTCTGAAGGGTTGCACATTTGAAGTGGTATTCAACCATTTCATGTTGAGCTTAATTGAGTATTCAGATTTGGGTTGAGTCTTGATATTTTTTGGAGTCTTTTTGGTGAGAAGATTGCATCTTTTTCATTAGAAGGGCTTTGCAAGAAGTTGGACAATATTCAGTTGCAAATTTGATATCTTTTGGTGATTTTCTGAGGTCTGCTAGAACAGGGGCGAATTTGGCTGGGAAGCACAAATAAATTCATACACTTGTTTTTGGTTTATGGGTATTGGAGCAATCAATTTCTAGAGGATGGACAATGATGTTTGGTGATTAAAATTAGAGGTTGCAGCTGCTATTATTTTATTTTTTGAAGTCTGATATACTGCTGCTAGGGCATCATTGGACACATAATTTGTTCATAACTTCACTTGGAGGCATCCTTTGGTTATGGGTATTTGGGGAATCAATTGCTATTGTCTTGGCAATCATTTCTATACCAATTTGGAGACCTTTTATTGCTGCATTTATTTATTATTGGCATTCATATCAGAACAGGGGTGAATTTGAAAAAAATATCCAATTTGGCAAGAGGAAGGCTTAAAGGGAGTGATATTGATAGCTTCTTCATTCGCACTCCCAGGTGCTTCATTTCAGGTTCTTTTGGCACTTATTTCAATGAGTTTTAATGTTGTTTATGTATGAAATCATTGCTGTCTTTGTACTCAGAAAATTCTGAAACTTGTAGTTGAAAGTCAAGAGACTAGGCCATTTGATAAATATTCTTGAAATCCGTTTAATGCTTCAGTTGCATACAGAGATAAGGCTGCATTCTAATTATGTGATGTTCTTGAGTTGCATGACAAATGTTTGTCAAAATGTCACTTGGCTGTTAGTGCATATGTAACATTGTAAATCCATCTCTATGCATTGGTTAAGGGTCCAAAGTGTCATTTAAGCATCTAGATGATAATTTATGTTTTGATGTGTTGATTCTCAAGCATTGGAAGCTATCTATAGTCATTTAAAAGTACATATCAGACTGATATTATTAGACCAGCAAGCTGGAAGGTTACACACGAAGTGTTTGACAATATTCCTTGTGCCTCACAAGCATATTTTAGACCTATAAGACCAAGGGATATTACAAAGCCACCTCCTGATTCTCAAGTTGTTAGTGATGAGCCCTTGACCGAGATCGGAGCATTTTACCGAAACTATATAGTGAGGAGTGCTCATCATTTTTCTTTCGATCCACATGTAGAGGATTTGGTTATATGTTGATGTGGATTGGCTCCAGGATTATACCATTCTTTGTGGGATGGGTATTCACCATCTTTAGTAGATGCAATTAGTAGCTACAAGTTGGTGGGGAGCTACTTGCAAAGTCATCACATCCATGATAGATTAGTAAAGGATGGAGATAGCGGTTTTGATGTAGATACCTTCAGGAGTTCTTATCTCCACAGTATGGATGCACGTGAGTCTCAATTGCATTGGGACCCAAGTGGCAATAGGGTTAACACTACAGTTTGGGTCAGTCCTATTGGTTGGCTTCACCACTTTTGGTATGGTGAAGTTGGGATCAGAGTTGAGTAACAGAAGTTTGAGGAAGTTTATTTGGAAGACTTCCATATTGGCTATGAGATCCAGGGACTGTTCCAACTGGTGGAATGCTTCTTCCTGTCGTTGGGATTAACTTAGTTGCAGCATACAATGGTATTATGTTGATGCCACATGGTTTTTATAACGTACTCTACAGAGTGAATTGGGATCCCAACATTCAACTAAGCATTGACTGTAGAGTTTGGGATTCTTTGGGTGGATCTAGATTTCAAACAATGTTTACAGTTGAGCATTGCAGCATGTTCAATGTGCGGAGAGTATATTGTTTCATGCTTGGCCTTCTTGAAGATGTTTTGATTTTGATGCACTATTCTTGTGCGTAGGGGTTTAATAGTTGGCATGATGATTGTCCTTGCGCAGTTGTGTTTATGTTTGTGCTACATGAGTTGGTCTAAGATGTGTGGGACATGATGCAGTTCATCTTTTCGACCTCTGGTGGCGTGGAGTTACATTGCAATAGAGATTGCCTGATGACAAGCAATTTCAGGGAGGGTGGACTGTAATGTCCCCATTTTTGTGAGCATCAGAGTTCGATGGATTAGCCTATTAATTTACCCTCATAGGCTAGTATGGTTGGTTAGAGGGTCCTTTGAGGGCTGCAGCTTCTCTAGTGGACAGAGTTTTGCAGATTTGGCTTTTGTTCGAGGTCTCCAAGACTCCATATGCAGTAGTTGCTATTTATAACACGTCTTTCTATTTATACTAAGTTTTGAGAGGCTTGAAGAGGGACCCTTACTATTTTTAGAAATGGGGTATGGTCGTATGCGGCTTGATCATGTTAGCTCCTAGTTCAGACGACGTGCAAAGATGATGAGTAATAATGGAGATATTAATATTTATTTGACTAAAATAAATATCAATAATTTTGGGCTTATATTATTAATGTTAGCCCTCAAATGTGCACCCTGTTAAGCTTACAGAAACTTAACATTTTGGGGAAACATGGAAACACTTCTGGGTAGTGGGTTTCCCAAAAATGGAGTGAATCTCCGAGTTCTAAGCCGATTCCTATGTGATACTTACCTGAAACTTTCGTAAAATGGTAAAAAACTTGGCTGGGAAAAGAGATAAGAAAGATTTTCTTGCATGAACTCTAAATATTGAAAAAAAAAAAGGAAAACTAAAAGGAAAACTTAAGGTGATGCACCAAAACTGAACATGAGAATGGTATTAATGTCATGTCCCCATTTTGGCTGACATCGTTTGGCGTGTCGGATCAGTCTATCACGGGCTCTCGTAGACTGGTGGTTGTGATGAGAGAGTCATTCTGGTGTTTATTTGGGGATTGGATGGCTTACTATGCTCTTGGAGATATTATTTTATTTATATTTTATCATTATGTGTTATGCGGCGCCCACATGTTATAATTTTAAGTTGAGATTGCACTTTTTATTTTATAAAATTACTTTATTATAAAAGTGCATTATAATGGGATTTTATAATGGATGCTTCTAGAAGTTCTTAGTAACTTCTTAGAAAAGTAAATAAATAGAGGGTTGGGCCTCTCATTTGGACATGCTTGGATTTGGGATTTCTTCTACTTCTTCATTGTGAAGCAATTTGTAGCCTTGTGGTCTGCAAATACTATTCGATCTTTGGGAACGATCACTCCCCTAGATTGGCATAACTGAGGTAGTGAAATATCTACTGAAGGGTTGCAAGTTTCGAGTTAGTACTCAGCCATCTCATTGGTACTTCATTGAGAATCTGTTGTAAGGGTTTGTATTTGTTTGGAATAATAGTTTGAATTCATCATTTGTATTGGTGAATCATTTTGGTGAAGATTGAATATCATTTTGGCACATTTCCAGTCAGTTCATACCAGGGCCTGGAATCAGATTTTTGTTCATATCTCCTAATCCACTTGGAGATAATTTTTATGCATTTGAGGGAGCATTTATACACCCTAGGCGATCCCTTCTTCATCATTTTTGGCAGTTAACACTTGGCTCTGAATTTAGGACAGAAGCCGTACAGTACGGCCTGGTACGGCCCTGTACCAGAACATCATACCACAGCAGATTGGGGTACGGTTTGGGTGCCATTTGGAGTATTTCACCAGCGTTTGCAATCAGACGGGAAGGAGCGATTTCCAGGTTCATTTATGAGTTAGCTTGTGATCATATTTGATGAAAATTGCATGTTCTCAGTCACTGTTACAGCAGTCATACTTAGTCTCTGTTATTATCATTGTAACTGAATTGTCATAGAAATTATAGTGCATTGTGTAGGGAAAAGGGAGTGCATTGTTTGGTAATGGCATTGCCACAATTTTTGCTATGTAACAGTCCATATATATATATTCAGAAATCAGTTAATGGTAATCAGATATTGCTATTGGGGTTGGTCTAGTAAAAAGGTGCATTGCTAAGTCTTTGTCATGTAAAACGGTTCATACATTTCATGTCATAGTACATGTGTGGTAAACAGTCCATGAATCAATGCTCATATGTAATAGTTGTAACAGTCATACATTGCAATCAGAATTTGAGAAGTACATGATACATTGGCATCGAAGACTTTGCATTGATATTTAGAGCTGTTATTGTTCGTTGTATTACATTTCTATATTGGTATTGTTATCTCAATTGCATTTGATGCCCAAAAACAATTATCGCATTGAAACACATCATTGCAAACAAAACCATTCAGTGCATGCCAAATGTTTGACGATTTGCCACACTTCAGATTTGAGGGTTTTTAGTGGCCTTTATAGTAAGGGTCATTACAATTAATCAGACACAATGAAACTTTCCTAAAATCAATTTGATATCGGCACAATATTGATATCAGAATACTCGGATATAAATGCTTTATAAGAAGGATTGACCTGAATTCAACTGTTAACAGGAACAATAGCATTCACTATTAACAATGAAATGAAACAAAAATCACAACTTACAACCTATGTGAGTATCAAATATTCACTTACAGATGCTAAAACTGAGACATTCACTTCAAGGATTCAAAATGAATGACAAAAACAACATCAAATCAATAACTCACATACAACAAGATGAACTCAATAATGGTTTCCAAACATTTCTTTATTCAGGCTTCAATGGTGACATAATAACACCCTCATATAACTGAGTTACAAACAATCTGCAAGTGACCACCATGAAGGACTCAAAAAATCACTCCAAAGGCTGCATCTACATAAAATCTGGAACATCTACAAATGAGTCTTCAACTCATACTTATGAATTTTGGGTCAACTGTATTGTGGAGAGCAATAACTGTTGGGTCGGATTTTCTCTACAAGGCCATTTTTTAGCACTCCAAAGGACTTCAAAAAGGCATAAAATAACCCAGAAGTCATGCCCCATTAATTACATCATAAATATCTCTCATTAATGCATTTTAATCCTTCAAAAAAACCTCAAAAGTCTCTACAAAGCAATAACTTTTCTACAGACCCAAAAACTACATCCTTATCCCTGAATTGACACTTAGTCATCTTACAAAATATCTACCTTTTTATTTTTAAAAGTAAAATAAATATCTTATCTTGCATAATAAAATTTACTAAATAATTTATAATTCACAAATAAAAGAATTATAAAATATTTAATATATATTATTAATAACAATTTTTTATTATGTAATTTATATTTTATTATTTTAAAAAATAACAATTATTTCAATAGTATATTAAGTGATAATTAAATAAATCACTTAATAATATCATTGGTATAATTTTATATATTAAAATAATAAATAAACTACATAATAAAATTATTAAGTGCAAAAGTTAAAAAATATTATTTTACTTTTAAAAGTCAAAAAGACAAAATAATGCAAAAACTAAAAACAAAACTTAAGTGATATAACATTATCACTTAAATGAAAATTTTGCTTTTAAAATGAAAAAGACTCGTACATGGGCATGAGCACTTGCAATATGAAAAAAACTAAAACAAAAGGCACAAAGCCTTTTCCTCTTGCACGAGAAAATAGGGTATGTCCAACCCTAAAAGAGCTTCCTTTTATCATTTGCATTTTTGGGAGGAGTTGCTTTGGCCGCCGCCATGAGTGTTTCAGCTGAAGAAAAAACTTGGAGATCTTTTGCGTCTTTAACTTGCACTGCTCCATGGACATCTTCAAATGTGTTAGCCGCCATTATAGAAGGAAAAACTCGGAGATTTGGCCCCAAATCTGCAACTGCTCACACCATTATGACAGAAAGAGAGTTTGAATGGAATCGTGTAGATGCAAAAATATAGATCTAGCCTTTCATTTGTAAGTTGGGCGCTTCCATAGAAGAATAAAAAATGTTTGGAACTATTTGGAGTTTGATGGCTTGAAATATTCATGCGTTTTTCTGCTATATTCCTCAAGATCTGAATTTGGTAAGGTTTTGGCACATTTATGTCATTTTCTTGAGCATGTTACAAGGGTAGTAAGATCAGTTTTTTCTTGTTTTTACTGTAGTAATCAATTTGGAAATATATGTCCCTTTTTTCATTTTCCATATCTGTGCATTCTATATCCCGCAAAGAAGCATAAAAAATAAGTCTGTTTATTCTATATCCTGTAGAGAAGTATAAAAAATAAGTCTGTTTTTTGCAAGAAATCCGGAATATTTTCTAACTCCTGTAAGCTATCACTATTGTTTAACATTTCCATGTAGGAGCACGATTCTTTCTTTGTATAAAAACTGTCAATGTGACTAAAATATTTCCTTATTTTTTAACAAAGTTTCACCAATATTGACAACCATTTGACTGAGAGAACTGGCATTATGATGTTCTTGTTGCAGATTGTTTCCCCCATATATATTTTCTAGATCAGTATGCTCCTCTGACAAGAAACCATGAGCAGCAGGATTGAATTGTTGTTCCTTCCTCAAACTGGAGGCCAATATCTCATCCATCTTTCGCTGCTAGCAACTGATTTGCAATGCCCCAAAAGAAACAGAGTATGGAACTTCCTCGGCAATAAACTTTTCTTAAACTTTAGCATGTTAAGCGACTTGTCTTTCTTTTCAAAAAGCTTCACAATATGTAGTCTCAGGCATTTTCTGATTTCTGTAGACACTTATACAAAATTAGGATCATTATTCCATTGCATTGGTTGTGCCTTCTTTCCTCCCTGTCCAAACACCTTGCCTTGCAACGCTCAATGTATCTTGGAGTATGTGCTGCAAAACATTTTCTAAGCCATGTCTAAAACCAGGAAATTCTTTAAGTGTTTGAACATTCTATATTTTAATATTTGAGATACTTCCTCTCCTCGTTCAACATCTGCTAACCACAATAAACATAATCCAGAGGTTACATATTCATATATGAGGCTTTTCCTTGCAAAAACATGTTTTTCTTCACCTGCTGCCAGTCATTGGCCAATCTCAATAATGTTGATTATTTGTTTTTCGAACATCTATACGCTTTAGCTTGGTAAATGATTCTTTAAGCTCGTTGCTGAATGTAACCTTATATGACACTATGACTGGATATCATGAAAGACTATTTCATTGAATGTGTAATCATGTCATGCTATAGCTAAAAATGGTCCTCTATTATGATATCTCCCTTATGGAGTTCCTTTGTAACTGAGGATTGCTGAAGATGATATGAGTTGTATCCATTATCTGTAATTGGTTTATTTATGAGATTTATAACACTGTTTCTATTTATATCTTGTAACCTACTGATTACACCTTTTCCTGTCACCGAGCTGATTGCAAACTTAGTTACTTTGTGTGTACTTCTGATTTGAGTTTGGCTGCCCTTCTTATCCTACAGCCAAAAGTTGATTGTTTGATTGGATGATATACTAACATTTTCTGAGAGTTCCTGTAGCATCTGATTTGATTATCTTATGTTGTATACCACTGTTAGGAAACATAAATAGTAACCTTTTGTGCTCTATATGATAGAAATATCATCCAATTGATCTATATTCTGTAGACTTAAATTTATTTTCACTCTTTATTCTTGAGATGATTTGCACTTCGTTGCATCATTCATTTTTTATTGAATTGAAAATGTAAGATTGATACTCCATATCTGTAACTTGTCTCTCAATGGCATGTTGGGCTCGAACCCTTGTGGGAGACACATTTACGTCCACATGCCATTGACAGACAATTATGGCTGCACAAGAAACAAACATGTTAGGAATAAATTGTGTTTTCGATTTGAGATGATACATGCATATGTAGCCAAATGTGTAAGAATGGTGTATGGTCATTGCTTAGAACTTCATGTTCTAACACATTGCTTTACATTTTTTCAGGCTCGGGATAGCAAGGAACGAGGACCTAAAGAATCAGGGGAGGACAACAACCTACAACAGTTTTCCACTCCTACCAATCATTCGCCGGCAATGACTGGCCCCAATTCTTAAATCTTTGTTTCTATTCTCTTTAATATATTCTTGTATATTCTCAAATCCGAAAAAACATGAAATGTTTCTAGCTAGTTTCACAGCATGTGTGGAGCATAAATACAAACTTTGATGAATAAAATATTACATTCTCATTAAAGATTTGCAAAGTGTTACTTTTTCTGTTTTGATTTTTTCTTCATTGAATATGATAAGTAAACTCAAGAAGTTATTCAAAGTTATGCATTTGATCCTGAAACACAGAGACCAGCAAAAACAAAAAGTACTTTATTTGATCTAAAACACAAAGGCTTCATCAAATCGAGCCTATAGGAAAAAATTTGATAACAATTAAGTTATAATATAATTTTGTATTATAACTTAAGTCACTTAAGTAATGGGTCAAGTTATCATAGATGGGGCCAAGTGAACAATTAATTTTAAAAGAATTATTTGTGCACCAACTATGGAGTTTTAAGTGAAAAAATTAAAAGTGGGAATATATCTTTTATCCCACATTGGTCAAAAAAGTGTTTGAGCTCTCACCAGAAAAGAATAAAAGGGACTTAAGAGCTCATTCTCATGGAGATATATTATGTTTATGCTTCGATTGAAATTTCTTCTCTAGAGCATTGGAGTTTGTGAGAAACCAAGGGTTTTTGCAATCTTCCAAGCTTATTGGCATTAGAGAGCGTTGCATCTTCTTTGTAGTAGCAGTAAAAGGGTGTGAAATATTCACATGATATTGCTAATCAGGTTGACTTCATTCAGGGGTCATCATTGTGCTGATTGGAGGGATTATTCGTAGATGTTATTGATAGATTGGAGGCATATTTTCATAGCAGATTGAGAGCATCGAATTGAAGAATTATTGGCTGTTCATGGTTGTTCAAAACATTTTTTTTTGCTGGTTATTCATTTGCACTACCGTCTCTTCCATACTTGGTTCAATTTTGTTGAAGGAGGCACCAAAAAATCAGTAAGAATTCCTAAAAGGGATGCCTTGTTGAACCATAGTGATTGATATCATCAGTTTGGAGATAGGTTGCTGATAGAAGGAGATAGGAGCTGTTGTATGCTTTCTATTTCGGCTAGCAAAGGTTTCAAAGTAATTTCTACAATGAAAATGGGTATGCTTTTTAATGTAAAACATTCTAGTGCTATGTATTGCAGAAAAGTAATAAAGATTGTCTTCTATGCCCAAAGTATTGTTAGTGTTAATTTTCAGAAGTTTTATTTCTACATATGTATTGCTTTTTATGTCAAACCATCTCAAAAACACAAAAATTGGAAAACAATAAAAAACCAAAACAAGCGTAGTCAGTTCAGCAGTTAGAGCATTGAAGGGTTCTTACATAAAGGCAAGGAATAAACCAGTAGGCAGGTAATCATACAACTACAGTACCTAACATTTAATTAATGACGTCAAAGTAACTTAAGCTTGGAGTAACTATTAATATACTCCTACAATAAGTAATCAATTGTGTATCAAACCTGTCATCCTTTATTGAGAAGTATTAATTATCATTTCTTTAACTTTATTTAGAGACTGGAAATTATCCTCTTGCAATTGAAATTAGTGAGCTAATTGTCCTTATTTCCAAGTTGTAACAAAAGGGGAGATTAGATCTCACAATAATAAATATTAATTGGGCTGTACAATTGTTCACGACAAGTATATTTGCCTAGCAAAAACATTAATAAATCGCCCAGTACAAAATATGATAAACTTAAGTTACCATAGACACCTTAATCTGGCAATGATAGTATTGCTGCAAGACTAAATTAATGATTTCCTCATTTGTCAAAATTTTGGTCTCCCGATAAGACAAATGATAGATTGGCAACTATAGGCTGCCCAAACTAGACCTCATTGAATGAAATAACAATTGACCTGATATTTGATGACATGCACAAGAAATTACCCTTGTTCTTCATATTTAACAACTAACTGAATATAAAATTTCTTTTATCATAGAATTCAATTTTTGTTTAAGAATAGCCCAAAGTTTTGGAACCTTTACACTAGAAAACTGTTCTTACCTGCTCTATTATATTCTCCCATTATAATGAAACAATTGGCAGCAGATTCTGGTTTCCCTAAAGAAAGGAACATATTTGCTGCTGCTGTCAGCGAACGTTTGGCAGTTTCTTTGTGTGTCTTAAAACTTCTCTGTCCATCTTCTCGAAGCCTTGCAGCTTCTGCCCATTTAGCCATATTCACATCTCCAGACCTCTCAAAGCAAATAACCGCCATATCATAATTTTTCTCATTAAACATCTGTCCATTCTCAAAAAACAATTCAGCCAGTTACTAATGTGATGCTTTATGCATATAATTAATTTGCACAACTTTTAATGCATGTAAGTCTAAAGTGCAAATAAAATGATGCCAAAACTAGGTTGAATGCTTACAAATTGCTATTGAGTTTTGCTTGAATGAGCCACATAAAATGCAATTGAGTATTAAACAAAGAAAACACAAATTGTCAATATACACACAAACAAATGTATGAAATGGATGATACAAATTATTCAGCAAACAAAAATGTGCCATAAACATTATTGGTATTCCCATTTAATGAACTCAATGACATACTAGTGACCATATAAAGAAAGATTATTTATGCAATAAAAATTGTGACATTTATAAGGCAGTGGATCACTCTCTTGACACTTGTGTTCAATGTTATGAGGCTGAGGAAGGACAAACAATAATTAATCTTAGGATGGATCCTTGTAGAAGGTTGCTTCCCTGAATGGCCCCATAGAAAACACTTAGCATTGTAACTTAAGGCCACTAAGTGAACCAGGCACACGTTAGGAAGTTGATGTTGTCAAGCCATGATAATTTAGATACTTGGAAAGTTGACATAGTGATGAGTTAGGTCAATAAATCTATTGTAAGTGAGATTTTTGGGTTGTTACAAACTCATTCAAACAAGACAAGATTTTTTTTATTACGGTGAAGACAGGTTTTGAAGGGGCCCCAAAACCCTTTAACAGAGATTTAGAAAGATATGCATGATAGACCAAAAAGACAACAAACTAACCCATAAAGGGACAGTCTACAAAAGGGACACTTCTCAGATTTTCAAGAAAATCATACACAAAAAACACAAACAGCACTATAAGCTAGACAGAGCAACAAAAAGCCTTCTGCAAAACAGGTCCCAAAAAGTCCTTCGGCACCAAGATCAGGTCAGAGTCTTCAAGAAGCACTCTGAATCCTCCAGCTGACTCTGCATAGTCCTGATTGAATCTTTCAGCTTCATAACAGCCTGATCCTCAGCCTTGACCTTCTTTGTGTTCAACCTTGTTGTGGTTCCCGACCCCATTTTCTGACTGGAAACAATCAAATCAATTTTTTCAATCATTGGGCCTTCCTTGTTACCTTCCAGCACACTGCTCAACGTTTTCATATTCTCCAAAGTAGACTTCATACCAGCATTTGACATAACATGTAGATTCTTTAACATAGCTTCATTCTTGCTAGTCTTATCATTAATGGGAACCATGACTATCTCCAAAGCTTTATTAATTTTATCCTCCAGCTTGGTAGAGTAATCCGAACCGTAATCAAAAACATCAACTTTAGCATTAGAAGCTACCTCCTTCCTAAGGTTGTCAACAGTTTCCTCCAGCATGGCATTCTTTGTTTCCAGCTTGATGCATCTATTCTTCAATTCGACGAGGTCATTCTGCACCCATTTATCCAGATTGTAACTGTAGATGGACTTGTTCTTAACCATTTGAAGAGGAGTCATAGCAATCCCTTTCTTTGAGGTCTTCTTGTAAAGGGCAGAACCTTTGCCTTTCTGAACTTGTCTCACTGTCATCCTTCTCTTTCTCCTTTCCAGAACTGGGGGAATCAGAATTGGCCAGCTTATCCTCATCCATAACCCTGAGACCCTCCTTGCTAGAGTCATCAACAGTGTCAACCACTTCATTGTTAACCTCCTTAACAGTGTCCTCCTCTTCGGCCTCATGATCTTGGTTAACCTTTCCCTCAACCTCGTGATTACTACCATCACCAATAGCCGAGATCTCAGGATTGATCTTCTCCCCAATTTCGTCAGTGGTTTTGGTATCTTTATTTTTCTTATTGAGGTTCTCCTACTCATTCCCAAAATATCCCTCCATAGTGTCAGTAATGTTCTTAATAACATCCTTTGGATTAACCATTTCTTCCTCCTCAGAGGCGTGGGTACAAGAATTAGTCTCTTCTGTGTGGCCCTTGCCAGAATCATCAGCAACCTTGGTTTCATTTTCAAAAGAAGCCCTATTCAACAAGACAAGATTGTTAGTGTTTATTATTAGATAACTTTAGAAAAATATAAAATATTGGGGCTAATTTAAATGTCTACTTTGTTAAATTAGATACTTGTGATCACGCACGCGGCCTTATGAACAATAATAAAAGTGGGTAACAAAATACAAGCTTATAATTTTGATATTATGTTGAAAGAAAGAAAAATGTTATAGAGAATGCTTTATCTAGGAAACCCTCTATGTGTGCTATGTTTGAGATTTCAATTGATTGGAAATCCCATCTTCTAATTGAACACTGTCATGTCCCCTTCTACTTAACAAGGACCAATAAGAGATTCATTTCATATTGCATTTTGATTCCCGTGGGCTATTAATTTTTTAAAATAGGGAATTAATGATCTTTACATTAAGGGCCCAATGACTTAATTTAATTTTCGTAATAGGGCCACTTTATTTATTTTTCCTCACTTAAGGCCGACTTGTAATTCAAATTTTAGAGGGAAATATCATGAAAGGCCTCTATAAATTAAGTTCATGGAGAAGCTCTAGAGCATCAATGTTTTGACATCTTATTTAGTTCTAGGATTGGGGATCATATCTTGCTTGCCGTTTCAGTGGTTTTCCTACCACTCTAGATTGCCAAATTTGCAAAGTCTCCTAATTGGACACAAATTTGCAACAAGAGAGAGTTCCAGTAGACATTATAAGGTTTGCACAAACATTCAAGCCGGGTCTAATGCATGAGCCATAAACTCTTGCAATCACACATAGGTGATGTGCAGCTCAATTTGAGGTTTTGCAAAAACTGTCATTATCTACTTAGATTGCGGTGACTTGATTAGTTGCCACTGATCCTTGCATTGTGACAATTGCATAACCGATTTGCATTTGAGATCAAACACCAAGAAAGGCACAAATTTAACGATCCACCTTATTCTTTAACGTTGTTAGCAAAGGCTGAGATCACAGTTCGATCGAAGTATGAACATCCCCATCTCTGGTGCAAATGAAATTGTCTTTATCATGCCTCATATGCAAATTGTCTCTGGTGCAAATGAAATTGTCTTTATCATGCCTCGTCTACAATGTTTGTGACCTTCAGCAAGGGCTCTTCGTACTTTATGGGTTTCTACTTGTTAAACCCGTGTGTCAGAGTCTCATTGACTCGGGCCTCCCCTTGTATTTCCCGTACTCCAATGGAAACAAGTCCTTCTCTAACTCCTTGTCGACCTGCAACATGTTATTTTGGAATAATTCATAATCTTCCGTCTGCCAGTGGAAGAGCCCATTCATGGAATCCATGTCATCTTCGGAGCATCCTTCAAATTCTAAGACACCTTCGTCGTTTGGCCCATCCTGTGCTTTCCTTCCATTACTCCGCTCAACTCTCCTTTTGACTTCGACTTTGGAGAAGATGCAAGTTTCTTTCTCAACATCTGAGTTCTGAAGTTGATGACAAATTTCCTTCCTCCATTCGCCATTGACAAGGTGTTTTGCTTCCAATTTTCGTTCACTTTCATCGTGTTGAGCCACCCTCTTCCCAAGATAGCATCGTACCCTTTCTTCTTCAAGGGGATCACGATGAAATCCATCATGCAGGGTTGGGTATCAATTGTCGTTGCGCCATCCGAGTACCGATCGGCTTGATGTCGTTGTAGTCGACACCCACTAAATTGAAGGTTGGCAGCCATAGTGTTGGTTTCACGAGTTTCTTCCACGTTTCCTTCGATAACACATTTTCCCCCAATCATCCATCGACAATAGCATCAGTGGGGATGGTTCTAGGGATGCCCATCACCACAGCGGGTGTGATACACTGTTCACAACTAGTAGCATTGGGTCTATCGAGGGATGACCAGAACTTATGTGCACTCTTTCGTGCAGGTTGGTATTGGTACAGTGCTTAGTATGGAAATTCTTAATTGTGGCACGGTTTCAAGGTCCTTCACCTTCATCGGCACTTGCATCTACAATATTTGCCTCGTGATGTTTTGCTCTGTTTCCCTACGGGATGAAGTGCTTGTCGTCTCCTGAGTTCCTCATCGTTTTGCCATCATTTCTTTTTCAATGTCGTCTTTTGCTTCCAGTACCCTCCTTTGTACGGGGGTCTGCATATGTTGCCTTCTTAGCTTGTGCACAGGTGATGGCCAGTATCCCATCTTCCCCCAACTTCTCGATGTTCAACAAATTGACTCCAGGCTTGAGGCAGTTGGCATCCTCCTAGTCACCAGGATGACACCACCGACACAAGTGTTGAGAGGCTTCCTACTTCGAGCAATTAGGTGCGAAGTGCCTCCACTGATTGCAGGCCCAACAATGAATCATCGATCAACCCTTGGCATCATATTGTATCAAACTTCAGTTGTTATTGCTGTTGTCATTACTATTATTGCCTCCTCATCCTCATCGGTTGTTTTCGTAACCGTCAAATGATGTCGTTGTATTGGCCTATTGTTGAGGGGCACTGAATGCTGTTGATGTCGACGACTGCTCTTGTGTGAAGAGTACATGTCCATTCCTTGTCTCCATATTGTATGGGCACTCCTTGGTAGAGTGTCCCATCACCTGGCATATATTGTAGAAGACTTTCTTAGGAGAGGTGCCCTTGGTATGGCCCTCCTTGAACTTTATACACCATAACTCCCCTTCATCCTTGTCAGTGCTCCCCTTCATGGCTTTAAACTCCATCATGCGATACATGTCCTTTTGGAGTTCTTGCACCTTGTTGAACTCCTTGTCGTTGTTGCTTCCCTCAGAAGAATCATCTGACGATGATTTCTTCTTCTTCCTTAATATTTTACTTTCAACTCTCCAGGTCCATTGCTCTGTTGTAGGCATCATTGTACAATGTAGGAGGAACAAACTTCATCTTATTCCTTAGGGAGGATTTTAATCCCTCCACAAACCAACATTTTTTCAAGCCAACGGCTGGTTGGTTTTCCATCTTCCCCAGCAACTCCTTCAGTCATTGGTCGTACGTTCTCATTCTTTCCCTACTTCATACTATAGATCTTGGCGATGATCTCATTGTCATCCCAGGTAGTCACCTTCATCTTGTCAACATTGGAGAACCACTCTATGGCTACTCCGCAAAGGGTCGCAAGGAATTGTACAACCCAATCATCAAGGTCAGTCACTCCGTTGGCCGACCACATAGTTTCGCATGTTTTTCAATGTCTTACAAGGTCCTCTTTCCTGTCCGCTGTGAACTTTGGTAACTTTTGTTTGTTCTCCATTGAAGTATTCCTCTATGGCTTAGGTCTCGTAGGCCCTCTTGACCCGCTAGGAACACCTGATCTATCGGGAATTCTTAAACCACTAGGGACTCCTAAACCACTAACTCCTTAACCTGGTATAGTGGAACCAAGCAGATTGTTGGGGTCACCATCCTCCTGTGTCCTCTCGACACCTTCAACTGCACCGGTACCTCCTACATCTATGCTCTCGATCTCCCCTACTTCCCTTCAAACCTCTTGTTCCACCCCACAAAAGCTTCTACTTCCTGGTGGTCTGATTGTGAGATGTCCTAGATGATGTTGAGTCTCTTCAATGAAGTCAATACCACATCTCCTACTACTCCTTCAATATGGATACCCTCTTCGTCACCATCATACACTTGGTGTCCTTCGGCACCACCTTCAACGCACACGTTCCCTTCAGCACCTTCCGCCAATTTACATAGCCTCCTTCATTTGACTTGTTCTTCTAATCTCAAGGTCCTCTGAATTATGACATAATCGTCTCCTTCTCCGTTTTGAGTACAATTTTTATCCTTGTTTAAGGTATTTGGCATTAATCTTTCCTTTCGTAGTTGTTGAGGACACTTAGAAGGCTTCTACTTTTGTCGCGTTCCTCTTCTTCCCTTCGGCTATTCTCTTTGTACCGCTACAAAATCTGTTGGCAACAATTTTCTTTGTTGGTCTTTTGGCGGCTCTATAGAGAAAGGAATGTTTGTGCAATTAGTCTAGGCAGAGGACACATCAACCGATCTATTGCTAGGCTATCGCCAAGTGCCGTCCACACAACACTTTCAAGAACCTCCTCTCGTGCGGCTTCCCTTCGTATGTGAGTTTCAATGGATGCTTGCAATAAGGCTACAAAGTTTATAGTCAATGCTTATTCTCCTTTGAACAATTCCTTGAACCCTTCTTCATGGTCATTACTCGTGCCTTCACTCACCGATGGCCCATTATCTCCTCGCCATGTAGCACTCTGTTACTACTAGGTTTGTATCGCCAACGGCGACAGATGTTTACCTCGTAGGGTGTAGTTTAATGCATACGAGAAAATAGAAATTATACAAGAAAAGTAAGAGACAGTAATATCAGAGAACTCACAATCACTTCTTTACTAATTCCATCAAGTTTTACAACATATGACGCAAAAATGCATGACAACAATTACCACAATGCCAACATTACAATGATATCTTTTGGATGCAATTACATGTAATATATAAAGGTAGGAGTGCGAGCACCAACCATCGCGACCATTCTCAACATCCTACCCTTCGAACAAACTAACCAATAGTAACACTTAATTTTACCGAACAACAATAGAATGTTCTCAATGTAAATATGGTGTAGACAAATGCTTCGGTGAATTCATTCCATACCTTTATGCTCCCTGGCAGAAGCTTGTGTTGATTTTCTAAAAGATTTATTAATTGTGCTTCTTCTTCATCTGCCAACTGTTCATGATAATTGCGTATTTAACTGCACACCAACTTGATTTCTCAACATACAGTATTAACCAGAGAGGATTAGCCAAAATAGTATAAACATACAAGGAAATATGATAGAATGATATGGCTTTTCATTACATCATAGTCTTCTCTCACAATCACAATAACAGCTTGCTTCCTTCCATCGTGGATACAAAGACCTGACGGTAGGTTAAGTCAACCAACCGTCGCTAACTGACACTGTTTGGAAAAAAACTATTTCATTATTCTACCCCTTAACTAACAAAATATTATTATGGCATAATAGCTGCCTACATCATCCCCCTCAAAACTTGTCGTCTTCCAGACGACCAAACAAAAATCAAAGTAACTATACTACTGGGATGGGTGAGAGGATGTCCTTGGAGAAACAGAGATAGTGGCAGGTGGACATTGCTGTCAACAGAGCCTCAAATCTCTCTCCGCAATCAGTTGTTTCTCTCTCACTGTTTTTAGCAACCCCAGGGCATCCATGAGGTCCTTGTCTATTGCGTCTAACTTCTGCTCTTTCTCTACTCATGTAGTCCTCCCTCTACTCAACTTAGCATCATGTTTTGACTTGCGAGCCTGCCATGTGACCCTTTCTAGTTGGAGGAATGTCTGTCTAAAGGTATGTTCCATCCGAGTGAGGATGTCTATCATGCAAATCTGTCCTCTTTATCCAACCACTACCTGTGGTATGCTCTAGTGCAACTCCTTGTCCTTTAGTTCCATGTTGGGCCATCCTTTCCCTACGAAGTGCTCTATGAATTCTGCCTGGCAACCCTCCATCCTGAATCTCAGTAATGCCTCAGCTGCTGGAGTCAGGGATCCCATGTCCAACTCTTTAGCTCACTCCACCATATCTCGCGTAATCGAAGTTATAGTTTCAAGTTCTCTCATGAATCGCAGGCAATAGTCTTCAAAGTGAGAGATGTGGCTCTCCTCCACAGCTCCTTCCTCGTGTTCCCCCATGTGCTCACTTCCCCCCTCTATCTTATGTCCCTAGTTAGATTCTTCCTCTGGCAGCCCTATCATGAGTAGGTGAGGCTGGTGGAATATCCTCCACCTCCATCTGAAACCTGGCTAGGGAGTTGTCTACTTCTGTGCCCATTCCCTCTTCTCCCTATGTTGTTGGAAGTGACGCCGTTGGGAGTGAAGTAGGCACAAATGGTGGCACGAAAGGTGGTGAAGTAAGCCCAGGTGGTGCCACTGTCGTAGTAACTATGGTGGATGGAGTGGCTATGGAACTGTTGAGTATTGCTCGTAGCAATGTGATCAAGAGTCCAACTGGTTGTACTGTCTTAGCCCCATGCGAAGTAGCTATCTAGATGGCTTGAGCCCACTGTTTAGTCAATCTGAGATCCATTACCTTCGCTTGCGGTTTTTGTTCGGGAGGGACTAAGTGGATTACTGTTGACAACTGGGATGGTGTAAACACTATCCTCTTTGCCCCCCAATCCAGGAAGAATGGCAATTTATCTGCACTTTCAACTACAATGCCAACTGCGATCCCCCCACCGTAATCAACCATAGTACTGCCAACTCCACTAACAACTCCACCGCCGACTCTAAATAGGCGCGCTCCTCGCGGTATAGGGCGAGGTTGAGGGGAAGCGCCCCAACCGCCAAGACAAATTAGACCTTCAAAATGCACATTTCTCCATTACGCAAACCATTTGCTTGATTTTTTGATGATGCCAAAAACAATAATCATGAAGCCCAAAAATAGAGTTTTTATCCAATTTCTGCAATGTTGAACAATCTAATATTTCAACATGAACCCTCTTCGTTGTACTACGTATTTCTATGTAATGACCCTTACTATAAAGGCCACTAAAACCCCAAATCTGATCTTAGGAATTTTGTCAAACACTTGGCAGGTAACTGAATAGAGCTGATAAAATATGAACTGCGAATAGGGCTAATTGTTGTGCAACAAATCCACACTTATACAAGACATAAACAGTGCCAAAATAGATGTATACTTTTGTATCCCAAAATGAAGAAGTCAATAATAATTTTCTGAATATGACAACTTTCAGATTTTGCATATGAATGTGAATGGAGACAACATAAAACCCTCATAAGTTGAATCCTATCAATGCATGTAATTCTGATTACAACAATTGATTGACTGAAATACAATATCAGAACTTAGTGGACTGGACTGTGCATGTATATGAAATGGACTGGACTGTGCATGTAAACATATGACTGTTTTAACATATCAGATTCTTGTAAACTGTCCAACTATGCAATTCTAATACATCAAATGCTACGACATGAACAATAACCCAGTTCAGATTATATGATAAATGACTGGTATTACATCAGCAATCAATGACTGATATTATTAGATTGATGCAATGACAGTGCTGGCTGTGTAAATTACTAATATGCAATACATTTGACATTCATAAACCTCAAAATGTGCACCTGATGTTGCTGGTAATTGCCCTTGTTGAATGCCGAATCTAATCCACCAAATGCCACCACAAACTGCCCCCAACTGCTGTGTTAAATGGACTGCCAGCCTGGGCCGTACCAGGCCATACAAGTACGGTCCCCTTAGAAAATAATTGCAAGGTTTTTAGGGCCCCAAAATGAAATGAAAGGTGGCGCCTAGGGTTAGGTTATGACCTCCCAAAAGCATAAAATTGTCCTCCAAGTAGTTGAGAAGTTATGAGCAAATATGTGGTTCCAAACCCTGATTTGACAATTCTGAAAATGCACAAATTTTGTCTTCAAACCCTTGCCAAACACTTCACCAATGCTAGGGCAAATCTGAAACCCTTATTCCAACCAAAACAAACCCTTACAATGAATTCTCAATGAAGTACCAATGAGATGGCTGAATACCAACTCCAAATATGCAACCCTTCAGTAGATATTTCACTACCTCAGTTATGCCAATCCAAGGGAGTTATCGTTCCCAAAGACCGAATAGTATTTGCAGACCCAAAAGACTACAAATTGCTTCACAATGAAGAAGTAGAAGAAATCTCAAATCCAAGCATGTCCAAATGAGAGGCCCAGCCCTCTATTTATTCACTTTTTTTGAGAAGTTACTAAGAACTTCTAGAAGTATCCTTTATAAAATCATATTATAATGCACTTTATAATAAAGTAACTTTATAATATAAAAAAGTGCAATCTCAACTTAAAATTATAACAAGTGGGCCCCGCTAACACATAATAATAAAATATAATCTCTTAATTACTTCTTCAAGGGCAAATATGATCATTTGATCTGCAAAAATGACTCTCTCACCAAACCATTTGCGTACGAGAGTCGAGGATAGGCAAATCCGTCATGAACGAGCATGTCTCTAGAAAGGGGACATGACATTCTACTTATGCTTATGCCTTGCCAAACCCAAATGGCGATGCCGCACCAATGGAAGTGTCCATACACATCCTAGGAATGGTAGTTGTACGGCCATAGGTCGCACCCGTATGTGGTCAAGGAACAATGGCGATACACTGCCCAGAGATTGGGAGACTTCATATGCAAGAGCTTTCGTACCCATACGGCGAAGCTACGATACACAATGCAATTTGCTGAGAGATTTTCGTACAACATTGAGTAGCTTGCCAAAATGTTGTCGTACAGTGGGAGGCCAATGTCATGCAGCTTGAATTTGCCAAAGTGTTGCTTGTCCACAGTACTCTATTGGTTGGAACTTTCGGTGTACGACTAGTATTAGAGACCGTATGACATACGGTGTTGGCCCAAATGAGGAGTATACCATCTGTACAGTGCTTGTGTAGTTTTTGATGAGTTTGTTCAGTATTCAGAAGTCACATTGTCCGTATAGTACATGCATGTGTGGCTTGGAAGACACACATGTGCAACATGGAAGAGGGCATGCATCACCTGGGAGATTATTTGTACAGCCTTGAAGGGGGCATGTACAGCTTTGAAGATGATACGTACAGCTTGTGGGATGATCCATACAGCTAGTAGAACTTTTACACAGGAGTATGCTTTTCTATGTCCCCTCCGGAGGTGTCGTACCATAGGATTGGAACTTGTCGGACATGTATGACAAGTCTCTATATGCGGCTCTTTGTACCAAAAACTCAATTTTCGTACGTCGAAGGGAATGGAGTGTGGAATGCATGTTTTGTTCATGTTGTACAAAAGGCTTCTTGTGTTGTATGAATGGCTTGTGTGTTGCTTTCCTTTCCAGCCTTCTCTGCTTGCCAATTTGCCTGCCACACTTCCAGTTTTCAATCTGGTTGGTTTCACCCCTACTTGTGCTTTATGTGCCAAGTTTTGAATATACCAAAAGCAACCATTCCCTAGCCGAGTATGAATAAACCAACGGCCTCTTTGTAGTCTTCATTATTTTTTGCTTTCCATCTGTGTTGTCAATGTATTATCCATAACTTTAGAGGCTTCCATCAATTTGTCTCCACCCAAAGTTGTAGCTTCTAGAAAATTACATGGTGAAAATATCTCATAGTCCTCCATATGCGAGTGAAATAGTTTGTTGACTGAATTGGTTTCATCTTCTAAGCAATTCCATAGCCTCAATACTCCATCATCGTGTTCCATCCCTCCTTCCCCATTGTACTCCCCTTCATCGGATTTGGAGTTTGATGTCAATTCCTAGCTCACTATTTGGTTTCGGAGGTCCATGACATATTTCTTCCCTTTGCTCTCCATGGAAAGGCTATTCTTCCAGTTGTTGTTGGCCTTCGCTGTGACAAGCTGACAGTCCCAACCGGTGCTGAGAGGGGAGGGGTGAATCAGCACCTACAAAACTTTTAAAAGAAATCTGATCTAGTATACTACAACTGCAATCAAAACAGATTCTAGTATGAAAATAGCATCAAGCAATCAACCAATAAACAACAGCAGATTTATCACATGGAAACCCAAATCGATGAAAACCACGGTCTGAGGAAACCTCACAAATTCTGCACTTTTCTAAAGTGCACCCTATTAGGAGCCTTCCCTGTTAAAGGATTACAACGCACTATTAGATGCGACCCGGTTAAGGGATTTGATACAATAAGGCCTATTAGTGCCTACCTGGTTAGAAGACTTAGAACACTTGAATAGATGTCACCCGGTTAAGGGATTTAGTACAAGAGACCTGTTAATGTCCACCCAAAATACTAGAATTTAGCTATTCTAATTGTTAGAGAACAATAGAGTACTTGACATTTTAGAAATGGCTTTGCTTAGCCTAATAAGATCTCTGTTATTTTCAACTAAGAAACATCACTGGTCGCTGCAAGTATGTTCTTTCTTGTTGTACTTCTCTGCACACTCTTCGCTTTTCTTCTTTCTCTTCACCTAAGCCTCTTCAGTGTACAGGTTCACTCTTTACTTTGGCAAAATAAGGGAAAACTATATTCTTGGCAGTCAGAGGAATATAGACTTCTTGCCCTAATTGTTGTTTACATGCATGATTTGTTTAAAGATCACCTTCGGATCCATCACCCAGTGGAGTATTAGTTCACTGAGGAAATATTTGGTGCATGCTCAGCTTTATCTTCTTTATGAAAGAAAACGACAGATGCATGTCAAAAATTTTCCTTCACAAGAGATAACTCCATGATTTAATGCCACAAACTCCGGCATTAAAACCCTCAAACGCGCCTCGTACTGATCATCTTGATAACTCAAAGTCTACTAGATTTAGTGCAGTAAATCCCGGTCAATGAGTTAGATAACTGATTGCTGACCATGACTTCTCTGGTTCATCTTATCATGACAAAGTCTTCACTTGATCGGTAAAGAATATCCTTTGGTTGTGAACAGGTAAGAGCCTTGACCTATCACCTTTCCTTCCTCTGTCTACCGGTTGCATCCTTCCCTCAGTCTCTGTAATTGGTTATCGATTGCCTCTCCCTTAGTGACTGGTTTCTTTTGATGAAAAGAAAGTCTCTTGCTCTTTGCACAGTGTCACCGGTTGCCAAACCAGTTTCTCCACTCACTTATTGATGTTAGGTGTATCTGTATCTGTCTTGCTTCACAGATCCAAAACTAGTGTCCTTAGTCACAAATGTCAACACCTCAACACCTCTTTTGCCAATCAATGACAATACCTCTATTGCCTATGTACCGGTAGCAAGCTTACCGGTTACCATCCCCTAATGCCAGCACGAGCCACCCTCTACCAAGGAGGGCGTCGTATCCCTTCTTTTCCAAGGAGATGATGACAAAGTCAAGGAAGAATTGTCGGGTCCCAATAATTACTTTTTGGGCCATGAGTGTCCCCATTAGTTTTATACCATGTTGGTCGGCACCTACCAAGTGAAAGGTTGACAGCCAGAGTGTAGGTTTATCAAGGGCCTTCCACATTTCTTCTCACAGTACATTTACGCCAGATCTTCCATCTACAATAGTGTTGTTCAACATGCATCTCATGATTTCCATTTCGACCACTACGGGTGTCTGTCCAACACCCACTGCCAACAACATAGGATCTGTGGCACCACTCAGGTAGTAGCTTCCGCATATTTTTTCCTATCTCATTCGCCCCATGGTTGCCAATATCTTGGTTGCCATTGGTGTCACCTATGTTAGAAATTACCACCTATAGCTGTAGTAGTGTCTCTAGTAGGTTTGTGTAATGTCCCTTCTTATTCTCCTTCTATAATATCTTGCAAAACCGACGTCAGTACATAATATCACACAAAAGATATATGACTCATACTCTACTCTAAGTTAGTAAGGGGGAAATTTGACCCTTAAGGCGGCCTCTAGGTCGGGTTTCACAGAAGTCCAGCTTGAGAGACATTCGCTCCCTCTAAGCAATCGGACTATCGACACGTCATCCCTAGAGCACTACCCGTAAGGATCTCTTGGAAGCAACTTAATCGCATTCCAAGCCTACGCATATGCATATGACTGGCTTCAATATATATATTGCCTACGAGACTAGGGAAAGGTCTTAATTTCCTCTAGTCCCCTCCAGATATGTAAACCATCCTTCGGTGAATACTTTATTCACACGTATGGCCCATATCATCAATAGATCATCCTTCGGCGAATACTCAATTCACACGTATGGTCCATAATAATAATATAACATGTATATATGTAGACCATCCTTCAGTGAATACTTTATTCACACGTATGGTCCCTAATAACATGTATATCAGCCTTAAAATCCATAGTTAGAAATACAATAATTTCTTACTTTACTATGATTCAATTATTCATAAAAGAATGCTATGATTCTGGAATTCAAATGTACATATAACATATACAAATACTCATAAATATATTCTGTAAGTCCATAACATATATATATATATATAGATATATTCTGAATTTAAAATATCATATTAACCACTATATATATATATATATATATATATACACTATATTATACTGCAGATCGTACCTGGTAAAGGAATTTGTATACAACCCGCTGATTTCCTTCTACGTATTTCCTTGTTTTACTTTCTTGTTATACTTCCCTGTTATACTTTCTTTTTTGATTTCTCTGTTTTCCTCCCCTCTACTAATGACTATCTTTCCTCTTATATACTCAGAATATAAAACGGTTGCATCTTTTCATAACGCAACCCAAATCTATACCGATACATATGTTCGATGTTTTATGTTAATTAGCTTTTGTTATCACTTGTGATTATTATTGATGTTAATGATGTTCAACGTTAGATATTATTGCTATGTATCCCCTTAAGGTTTACGTATCTTATCTCATAACGTCAACTTATTATCCTTTACGGAAAATCTAAAACTATATCTTAGTGAGAACATTCTTCCCATTGACTTCTTGTACCTCTCATCTGGTGGTGTGTATATTCGATAACTTGTCTTCTTCGTTGATATCCCTTATGGAGAATTGTCGTTCTGTGTGATACAGTTGATATAGGAGTCTTTGGGTGTATGTACGATTGATCCTTAGTATGGATTGACTTGAATGTTTTGATTGACGGTAATTGATATTCTTGGCTTAAAGATCATTAATTCATCCCTTGGTTAGCAGTGATTCCCAAAAGACCGACTCAATGATTTCTGTCAACTTAATTATCCTTGATCGTGTATTTCCAAAGCGTACAAGTCATTATGTTATGAAAATGATATCGATTAGTTATTTGTATGAATCGCTTCCTCCATGATCAATATCATGTGTGTCTCATACTTGTCTAATCTTTGTCATTACTTACTCCCATTGTATATGCCTTAGTCAATCTGTTTGTACACATGGATGGTCGATTTGCATAGTTATCGATATTGCTCTACCGATATCAATTCTATAGTTGATCACTTGCCACTTCGCTATTTGATTTTGTAATAATATATTATAATTCTAATAATTATGTTATTATATTAATAATGAAATATTATTAATATATTATATATATTTCTCATTAATGGTTTTTATTAATAATATTATTAATATATTATTATTTATTATTAATTATTATTAAATGATTATTTTAATAGTGATAACATTAGGAATGATATTATATATTTTAAATTCATGTTATGAAAATATTTTATATATTAACATTATATTGATTTTATTAATTGTTTACTTATTATTGTTCAGTGTCGTATTTATTTATTTATTTTATATTTAATTTTATTATTATTAACTCTCTCAAGAAAGGGGACATTACAGTTTGTCACTCGTACTAGGACCATTGCCTGTAACATTTGTTGTATGATATTGGCTACTGATGCTGACTGTGTGGGAGTACAATGCATTCCCCTTCGTTCTTCCGTCATTGCAAGTTTTGTGTCCATTTTGGCTTTCTTCAAACTTTCTTTCTCCATACGTGGATCGAGGTACGTGATTTTTTTTGTCTGGGAACTTGTGATTGCCAGGAACTCCTCCTTAGATCCTATGATGTTTATCAAATTTACGTCATTACCCTTAGAGCAGTCAACATCCTCGTGGCTACCATGACCACACCATTTGCAAAGCATGCTTCTCCCTGCTTGCTCACTCTAGCAATCTTGTACGAAGTGACCCCACTCATTACATTTGCGACATTGTATCATGGATCGTCCCGTCACATCGTACTAGATGCAGCTTCTTGGTGTGTTGTTATTGTTATTGTTGCTTCCTCGTACATTGTTATAGTACTGTAAAGAGTCTAACTGGCTCTTGGCTCCAGGTAATTAAGTTCTTTAAAATAGATAACACTTCCACAAAATTTTATCAAGGAAAAATATATAACTTGAATATTTCTTCACAATTATAATATCATAAATTTCAAATAATCCATTTATAAATTAAACTCACAAGTATGAATGTACAAAGAATTTGTAAATTCAAATTCTGAAAATTATTTCCATCAAAAAATGGCACATGACAAGCAAAGTATGTGTGCTGAATAATGAATAAACTCTAGGTGTTATCACACAGCCCTAGGAAGAATTTCGCAGCTCAAGGAATCAAAACGCTGCCTCCTAGGAAGAACTCGCAGGCAAGAAAGGACTCCACGCAGCTGTTTGAAATCAGAACATGGCTCCCTAGAATTGAAACGCAGCTTCCAAAATAATTAATGCAACCTATATTTATTGGTAGGCAGTCGTACAGACAATGCAGCAACCATAAGGAGATACATCAACCTCCCTTACTCAGCAATGGCATCCAGATAAGAGAAAATCGAACCCAGCTGTAGAAGTAATGAATTCAATTTATTCTTGAACCGAATTGATATACATCAGCATCAATTTGCAGCCATGAATTTATCAAAAAATTCTCCCACAGAAACAATGCACAATTCACCACCACAGGAATGATTCGAAGTGCAGCAGAGAGGAATCAGTCCTCAAACCCTTGTTGAAAGCTCTCAACAAAAGACTTCATATTTTTTATCAAAATCAACAATGGATCATTTTCCTTTCACAAAGCATTGCTTTCATAATTCAAAAGTGTCTTCTCTCACACACTTTTCACTTAAAACACTTTTTATACTAAGGCACATATTGAATAATATAATTTATTAATTCATTTGCCTCCAAAAAAAGTCTTTTCACCAATATCATGAAATTATGACACGCAAGGTCTCTGTTTCTTGTGCCCAAGATTTAAAACTTTTCATCCTGGTTCCAATGAGCTATAACACTAAGGTATCCAGCATATAATACCAACAAAAATGGCAACCTTAGCAAATTTAATTAAATACTAATAATAAACCACCCATCTTGTGAAAACAACTGAAGAAGCGTCCAAATCGAAATCTATCTGCACAGGATTGATCCAGATGATGAAAGATAATGAATGAACTTGACGGGGTGACTTACTAAAAATTGACACTCTCTCCAAGATTCTTGGAGCCCAAACCGAAAGCCAAAAATGAAAACCAAGAGCATCATTCAACTCCTCTAACTCATCTTAGCTCATCAAAACTATCCATTGACTTACTATAAATAGTAAGTTCACACCAATGACCCTCTAAACACTTCGCCAGACCACGAGGATCACAATAATGACCTAGCACCGTCATATCAATGACCTGCAAAAAATGGGGACATTACAGGTACCCACCGCATGAAGCATTATAATTCATTTGTCATGGTGTAGTAGGCAGAGTTGCTTGCTCTCCTTGGGTAAAGAGCACTTGTGTGCTTCTTACTTTTGGGTTGTACAAACACTCCTTAATGGAGCGTCCCAGTACTTCGCAGATGTCGAAGAATAGTTTCTTGGGACAGTTAGCCTTGTTGTGCCCTTTGTCCTTAAACTCGATACACCATAGTTCCTTGCCTTTGTCTTCCATGGCAGTTTCCTTCTCTTCTTGCATTTCCTTCATGATCCTCGTCATGTCCTTCCGAAGGGCCTATATTGTGCGGGACTCCCCTTCACGCTCGCCATCCATACTATCATCGTCACTAGTTCATTTCTTTCCTTACGATGTCTTGTTTTCACTTTCAATGTTCATTGCCCGATTGTAGGCCTGTGTGTACAAGGATGGCACAACCACCTTCATTTTCTTTCGAAGGGACAGGTTCAGACTTTCGATGAACCACCTTTTCTTCAAGCCATCCACTGGCTCATTGTCTAACTTGCCCATGAGTTCTTTCAGACTACAATAGTAGGACCATATGGTGTCATTTTTCCCTTTCTTTGTGATGTAGATTTCTACTACCACTTCATCATCGTCACAGAACAATTTGAACTCCTCTTGGAATGCTTTTTTCAGGTCATCCTAAGTCGCCTTGTCCCATGCTGGCAAGTCCATGTACCAATCAATTGTATTCCTTCGTAGGGTGGTAGGAAAAGCCTTCAACCAGTAGTGATGGTTATCCTAGACATTAGCTTCCCATATGGTTACACATGTTTTACAGTGGCGGACCGGATCCTCTGATCCATCCCCAATGAACTTGGGCAGTTTCTGCTTCTTCGAGGGGTTTTCCATTTGCCACGTACGATAGGTATCATGAACATTATCAGACGTCAATAGGTTGTGTCCTCCTCCACATCCCTGTGCATCTTCTGCACCTCCAGCTACGTGCGAGACTTCTACCCCTCCACCTTTGTCATTCACATCTTGGTTGCCTGCTTCGTAGTGGTACCAATACTCTCTTCGAGGGGTACAGTTCCTACTTCTTTGAGGGGTTTTCCATTTGCCCTGTACGATAGGTATCATGAACGTTATTAGACGTCAATGGGTTGTTTCCTCCTCCACGTCCCTATGCATCTTTTGCACCTCCAGCTACGCGTGAGACTTCTACCCCTCCACCTTTGTCATTCACATCTTGGTTGCCTGCTTCGTAGTGGTACCAATACTCTCTTCTCCAGGGAATCTCTGGTTTTGCTCTCCCTATTCTTGATCCCTCTGAGATAACAAGATTGTCGATACCCCACAAGGCACTATCAAATAAATCTGATACCTCCCCTTCGAGATTTCCCTCTTGGCTATTGTCCTCTTCGAAATGTACGGATGGTTCGGTTTGTATCGAGGCAACATCTTCCCAACTATTAGTGTCGGATCCTTCATGCACCTAGGAATTTCTCGGGAGTGGTACTTCTGGCAATCTCTTCCTACTCCTCTCTTGACGATTGTACTTAGCCGCCCCGTGCCCACCGTGAGAGACCAACAAGCTGTTTCACTAGTTTTTGTTGTCGTCGGCGTCTCTCGGCTTGCTCTTGGATACACAGAGACCTTCGTACGATAGTTTCAGCTTCTTTCTCTCCTTTTGTCTCTGCCTTCATGTGTTGCCTTCTGTCCTTGTTTGGTAGGTTGGGCATTAATTGTCGAAGTTACTTACACCTACTGGTATCACATGGTTCCTCCTCCCTTCGGTTCCTCTCTTCATATCGTTGCAATATTTGTTGTCTCTAATTTTCCCTTTCTCTTGCCTCTCGTTAGTCCTGAACTTCTACTAACGTGAGAGCCAACAATCTCGGAATGCTACCCTGTAATGTCCCCTTCTCCGAGCTAAGCCATTTTGGCGCCTGATTAGTCTATCTCCCCATCTTGATACGCTAATACCTACTTCTGGAGGATGCCAGCCAGTCACACGATTTATTTGGGTGATTTTTAAGTATTTGGGAGCCTTTTCCATAGATGAGTCACTTTATTTTAAAAAGTTACTTTAAGTCATTTTATATTAAAAAGTAACTTAAGTGACTTAAGTGAGTGTACTTTATCCCACATGGCTTAGAATTCTGTGCTCTCCCACATATCGCAGTTATAAAAGCAAAAAGCTCTCCTTGGGATAAACACCACGGATCTTATAAACAAAGATAAACAAATCAAGTTGCTCACGTGACTAGTTATTTCTTGACCACGAAACCCCTTAAGGAAAATCTAAGAAGTTGGACGTAGCCCCAGCATCTCAATAATGGTGGTCATTCAGATTTCACAATGGAGGTCATTGCGTAAGTAAAGGAATTAAGTATTAATGCATCAGTATTCTTAGTACTAAACCTAGCAAGTAAGAAGACGGGTAATTTCAAGGATTGGGTATATTAGTTCGAACCGTGGCTTTGCATATCAGGGAACCACCGAGTTACATATTCTAAGAGCTGGCAATCAAATAGTCTGCTCACGCAATAAGGAATTTAATAGATTAATACCGCATCGAGCCAGCGGCCAGACCTTCTACGTCATACCAAGTGTCGTGTAGGTGCTCACGTGGAAGAAGGTTGTTGTTTTACGACATATCAAGGGGCCACCTCATTCAATGAAAATGTTAGCTGCAGGAAATCAAACGAATTGGCAAAGACTTCTCCATCTTCACCTGTTAGTAAGAGTATTCATGAAAGTTGCATGTTGAGCGACAAGTGAAGAGTAAGGCTTCAACCGCATTCTAAGTTGTTGGGTTGAAATTCGTACTGGTGGAGAAACATTCATGGTAGGCGCATGACTATTGATTAAACTCACGCCAATGCTCTACGCCAACTGGTAACCACGGGGAGACTTCTGCATAGTCGTTCCTGGCTCTTTGGTTTAGAGAAGTGTTTGCTAACGAGGTGGGAGGTGAAGAAGCATCTAGGTTGTCGTCCACCTGCTGGAGCTTGCGCACACACCTTAAGTGTATGCATAGAGACCACATTGAGTTGACAATCTCGTGGACCAATCGTCCATTCCCAAGTTGGATGTGCATTATAAATTTTGTATTGATATACATAGTTGAAATTTACTATCATTAATTATTATGGAGTATGGCATGTTTTCTACGTAGTCTGATTGTCTGAGCAAGTTGTTCTTGATTTTACTTACATTTTGCTAGTGGATGGAATATCATAATACATATATGCTTAAGATCTTTCCTATACATATCCAGTGCAAGAAAACTGTTTATTAAAAATTACTGTGAGAATGGAAACATAGAAACGGCAGTCCTGGTCAGGTCATTATATACCCAAAAGATCGTATACAAGACTATTCACCGTTAGGCATGCACCGTACCAAGAGAGATTGCTCTCTCTTAAGCCTCCCCCTGCACGTACTCGTCAATCAACATGTCCACTCGTGAACCAAATTATGTGTCAACTAGTCCTCTCGGGTCACTTTGTTATTGTCCTCGACATCGTTGTCAGTTACAGGACTTGTTGGTCAAAGGTATGACCCATTATACCACCATAATGCCAATCCTACTTCCCTCGACCGTCACGTTCGAACTTAGGCAATGGCGCCAAAATGTTAGATGCCTAATCTGAGGCATGTTACCAATACAATGCAATTGTAACCATTTGAAAGTAAAACCAAGCATGAATCAACATACAATATTAACCAGAGAGGATTAACCAAGAGAGTATAAACATACAAAGTGTCATGTCCCCTTTTCTAGCGACATGATATTCTCAGTAGATTTGCCTATTATGGACTCTCGTAGGCAGATGATTTTGGTGAGAGAGTCGTCTTGATGATTATTTGGAAACTAGTTGGTTATATTTGCTCTTGGAGAGGTGATTTGGAGCTTATTTTTATTATTATGTGTTATGCGAGGCCCACATGTTATAATTTTAAGTTGAGTTTCACTTTTTATTTTATAAAGTTATTTTATTATAAAAGTGCATTATAATGGGATTTTATAATGGATGTTTCTAGAAGTTCTTAGTAACTTCTTAAAAAAGTGAATAAATAGAGGGCTTGGCCTCTCATTTGCACAAGCTGATTTTGGGATTTCTTCTACTTCTTCCATTGTGGAGCAATTTGTAGCCATTTGGTTTGCAAATATCATTTGATCTTTGGGAACAATAACTCCCTTAGATTAGCATAACTGAGGAAGTGAAATATCTTCTGAAGGGTTGCCATTGGAGACGGTACTTAGCCATTTCATGTTGGATTTCATCTGAGGTTTGATTTGAAGGATTGAAATTGATTGAATAAGGGTTTGATTTTCATCATTACATTGGAGAATCAATTTGGTAGAGTTTGGGAGACCATTTTGTGCATTTTCAGTGAAGTTCATATCAGGGCCTGGACTCACATTTTTACTCATAACTTCATAGCTAGCTGGAGATTATTTTTATGCATTTGTGGGGTTGTTAATTAACCCTAGGCGATCCTATTCCTATCATTTTCGGCAGCTATTTCCTTGCAAAAAAACTTAGTACAGGTGCCGTACTGTACGGCCTGTCTCTGGGAGCTGTACGGCAGGGACAGAGGGGCAGGTTTTGGTTGCAGACTGTCATCATTTCATCAGCATACATCATCAGCATTAAAGGAGCGATTCTAGGTTCTTATACATTGTTTTTGGATGTCAAAATTGTGTGAAATTGCATATGTTCAGTCATTGTAATAACAGTCCAGAATTTGGCATGAATCAGTCACTGTTTCTCATCATTCTAATGGTAATGACATAGCAAGGGAAGAGCATTGGATTGTCATAGTTAAATGAAGTGCATTGTATGGGTTGCCCTTACCATAGTTCATTGTATTAAAATCTGAAAACTGTCATAGTTGAAACAGTCCATTGTACTCTCAGAATTCAGTCATTGTAATCAGACTTGGCAAATATAATCATTCCATTAATAGGAGAGTATCTCATTATTGTTATAGTTCATTGCTAGATGCCAAGTGATTGGAATTTCTGAATATTGTGTCGGTACTGTTATTACATCATTGCATTAGTGAGCATTTGTATTGGGTATTCAGTTGTATGCCAACTGTTTGACAAAATGTTAATGGTTGTAGATGTGCTACTCAGCATATAGGTTGCATGCCAAGTGTTTGTGAAAATGCCTCTTGGCTGTAGGTGTGTGATTTACATCAGGATTACATGCATTTGTACTTGAAAAGGAATAAATATAAGTTGCATATCATTTAGACTTTCTATTAGTTACTTTGCAACCATTTGCAATCATTAAAACATCATTGGTACCAAACAATCAAATCAAAACAAGCAGACATCAGCAAACTCAGGTTGCAGGGAAAGTGTTTGACGAAATTACTCAATTCAGCATTAGAGATTTTAGTGGCCTTTATAGTAAAGGTCATTACACAAAGAAATATGATAGAATGATATGGCTTTTCATTACATCACAGTCTTCTCTCACAATCACAATGACAGTTTGCTTCCATCCATCATGGATACAAATAGACCCGACGGTTGGTTAAGTCCACCAACCGTCGCTAACTGACACCATTTGGAAACAACTATTTTATTATTCTACCCCTTAACTAACAAAGTATTACTATGGCATAATAGCTACCTACGCATTTAAATGCTTTCATAGAAACTCTTGGGCATATCTGGAGCCATTGTTTCCTTAGGTTTCTTCTCTATTGTTTAAGGCAACTTTAAACTGTGTGCTGGGGGAAGTAAACAAGAAATACTATAACAGTTTACAAATCAACTCAATCAACTGATTAAAAGCATAACACTAAAAAACTCAGGTTTGAAAGACACAAAAGCAGAATCTTCTTGCAGCCAAACTAACAATAGATAATTGTTCTCTTATACAGTCAACATACCTGAATGCCACGCTGCTTCCAATCATCACAACTACTAACAACATGCATTGATTCCACCATAGATTTGTCCAAACATCTGAACCGTATAATACCCATTCGTTTCCAATAATCAAGCATTGGTTTAGCATATTGAGAATTCTCATCATAAATCCACAATCTTTGTTTTGAACGAGTAATAGCGACATATAAATGTTTCACTTCACTGCAGAGAAGATTATGCTTGATATTGTCAAACTTAGGATATTGACATTGGTGACAGCTGTTGAAACCTTTCTGTTCCATGAAATCATATATTACTCGCCACTTCATGCCCAATGGAGAGCTACTGAAGAAATTATAAAGAAGGACATCCTACAAAACAATCAAATGAGAATTATCTTATCTATATTTAAAAAATGAAGACATAATGTTTTTTGTTAGAAATGTACAAGGCATGAAATAAAACCTGAAATTCCAGTCCTTTGCATTCGAGTATTGTCAATACAAGAGACTGCTTCCCCACTTGTTCAAGGACCTGCATTTTCTGATTATCATCTCGTACTAGTATCGCTTGTTCAGCACCAAATTCATACTTTCCACTTCCTATGTTTCCTTCATGACCAAAAATAGTGGTAATAACACTTTCCTCTTCCTTAGTATCCAGAAACGTTGGAGCTTCTCCATATATTAGACTGGTTTCTGGGCTTAATTTATCTACAGCAAAAGGAAAAAAGTGATACAGCAGCTCCACAACACTCTGTGCTAGTTTGATAATGCCAGTATGAGTTCGAAAGTTTTGGCTCAGATGGAACAGGTCGGGCATGAATTTTGTTTTGGACTGATCATTGTCTGCTTCAAGGAATTCTTTAAAGAACAAATTTCTAATGTCTTCAAAACGAAAGTAAACACCTCTTGCAATTGTTTGAGCAGTGTCACCAGCAAAGATAAAGCCCTCCCTAACATTAGAGCACACATGTTTGAACAAAGAAATTTGAGCCATGGGAAGATCCTGAACTTCATCAACATAAATAAAGTTCATTTTCTCCCCTAAATATCCATTAGATCTGATCTGACAATGCAAGTGATTCACAACATCAGCAATGTCAAAGTTACCATTTCTTTGTTTTTGCTTTTCATATTGCAAGAAAATCTCATAGATTGCTTCTCTTTGTTTGACACATAATGTAGAAACACGACTTTCTGCTATTCCAATATAGTCATCCCGACTCATCTTGAAATCAAAAGAACTAAGAGACTTTAAACTACCTTTGATGTGTGATACAATTTCAGTGAATACAACAGAAGAGTCAAGACCTCTTCTTAACTCTACATTGAAGTGTGGCCAATAAACTGAGTCAAAGCATTCGTAATTGACTTCATTTTTCCTCATGATTTGCATGAATGCAAGAGATCTTTTATATGTGGATCTTTTTGCGCAAACAAAAAACTCCTGATCATCAAGTATTTCAGTGGCTTCACCACCATCTTCAAAGTCCTTACAGTTGCTTCCTGACTTTGTTGAACTCACTTCCTTACCAATGTTGTCTCTTGAACAATCATCTTTCTTTTCCATCAGATACCCCTGTTCTTCAGGGCATCTGTTTTGGAAAAACTGGCTATGTACACTCCCATCTAACATTGTCAAAAATTTCTGAAATGTGATGACCATAGGAAAATGCTTGTCATCTATATCAATAAAACTATCTGGAATATTTTGAAAATCCTGCAGACTATCACTGCTGTCGTGAATTGCCACAGAGGGAGTAAGATCCTTTCCCTGTATGAAACTGACAACAGAAAGAGCTCTTACAGTGAGCGTGTCACAAAATTTCAATGGTCAGTTATAATGTATGATTTCTATTGCCAGAATGCTCTAGCACTCAGAAAAACAAAAGTTCACACAACTACTCTGCTGAAAATCATTTTTTCAGATTGTCTACTAACAAATATGTCAAAAACAACTAAATAGCATAAAATGACTATTCTTCATACTAATTTCGATGAGATTATGCAGAATAAAGTCACTTCTTAGAAATTCAACAGAAACATCGATTTATTTATTAGAAGGTACACATGCACGCTACCAGATTCCTCATTTTTGCAATCTTTCTTTCTGACCAAAATTTTACATAGACAGACCTTGCAAAATCTAGTCAATGTACTATCTCTGAAATTAAGATGATGTAATCGGTGTAAAATATATATTATTATGTTTCCACAAAATCGGTTATCCAACTATGTATTAATTGTTTATCAGTTTCAGATAGTCATAAGCATAGGTTGGCCGACAATTGTGTTCCTCTTAGCAACCATTGGATCTTTTAAATAGATTGTGAATCATCAAGAGAGTAAGACATAGTCAGATCGACTCCTATCCTTGGCTGGCCATTTCTGGTCTTCGTTTTGTATTTATTTCATGTGCAAATAAAGATATATTTTACTATTGTATGTGGTATGCATTGTCATCTCTATTGTTAATTCATGTATTTATCTTATTAGATAGAGCAGTAAACATTTAGAATTGTTGCCTTGATGGCAATATACACAGCTTTAAGCAAGTCATGCCATTAGATCCCCATAAAGGAGAGAAGAGGCCACTGTTTGCCCATTGGGGTAAACTTACTGTTGCTTAGACATAATACAGAATTGCAAGTAACTCACAGAATATCAGAGAACATAAGTGCTTTATTGATCATTCCTGATTCACACAGTACAAGCATAGCATAATACAATATCTCCGTGTCCATCCTCCGAGAGGGTATATAAACTACCCGAAGAGGCACGACCGAAACATCATTTCGTAACTATCTAACCTCTCAGTCACTAACGACCGAGACTAACATAACACTTTATTAACATAATAACCCGTACATACAAATATCCCGACAACACCATCCCCCCCAAAAAAAAACAAGTCATCTCCGACGACGTACAAAATGGGAATGATACAAAATTGAGTACACAACAAAAGTACTATTCAAAAGCAAGAGGGGGCGTAGGAAGCGTCCTTGACGAAGATGGTGTTGACGCTGCTGTTCGGGAAGCAACCTGGGCCCATAACTCATACACCTGACTAGTCCACATCCGTAAGTCACACTCTACTATCATTTTCAGCTCCATAGCCATCCTTACCATTCCTGCTGCTTCCAGGATTGCCTTTTCCTTCGCATCAATATTCTCTAGAGCACTGACAAGGTGAGTCTCTAACAGAGCCTTCTCGGTACGCTCGGTCTCCAACTCTACTCGAAGGGCCTCTAACTCAGACGCCATACTACTCCGCTCAACTGCCCAAGACTCAGTTTCCTTAACCAAGGTTTCCTCCACTGCTGCAAGGCGTGAGGCCATCTCCTCTCGAGCTATCACTGCTGCCAGCCTCATAGCCTCATGTACGGAAAAGACATGCTCAACGCACCGGAGAGTAAAATACCCCTCCCAAAACGCCTGCTCCACCTCCCACAACAAGGCCTGCATCCTACTCTTGCCCACTGACTCTCAGAGAGCCCAATCCTCCAACACCGCAAGGGACTCTGTGGTAGGCCATCCTCTTGACCCAAAACATTCCGCAAATGCAATGGGACATCCCACCCTTGCAAAAGTCACCATCCGCTCTAATTCCTCTATGACCTCCTCTCGGGCCTATAACTCGGCTGAGGCTATGACCCATCTGGCTCCTGCGGCTACGTCCACCAGATACTGTTCTAACACACTCCTGGACCCTCTTGCCGACTCCTCCCTAGGTTTGTCGGTCAATTCTCACGCCTCCTCATTACTGGCCCCATGCTACTGTCCATGTCCCTGTGTCAGAACCTGCCTCTCAGGCACCATCCTCTAGCTCCATGTCCTGCCTATCCGATGAAATCACATAGTCAAGGTCTACTATCTCTGGATGAACTACAATCGCCCGCTGTGGTGAAAGAGGGGTAGGTGCTGACAGTGCTATTGGGGGCATCTTAAACTGATCTAGCCAAGTCATCAAGGAGGCATTCCTACTCTCCACCGGTAACTCCCTTGATGGTTCCTCCAACACCCCTGGACCCACTCTCACGAAGGCCTCCATCCCAACTACATCAAGAGTGATCTGAGACTCACTATCCGGTCGTAGTTGCTCTAACTCCTCTCTCGGAGGTACGGCTCTGGCCTCAACCATCCCCTCTGTGGATTGATCCTCTGCCAGGCCCACTGCTACTAATACCGCAACTACCTTCTCACTGGATGATGCCATATCAACTGGGGCTCTCAACTCGCCAAAACTAGGCACCGATACTGAGTCCAAAGTGGTACCAGATGGTGTTGATGGTAGCATGGAGACTGTGGCTGAAGTGTCTAGCGGCATGAATAAAGTCTGATCTGAAACAACTTCAAAGGGCGGAGCAGGTGTCTCCATACCTATTATGTTTGAGTCTCCCGTGGGTCCTCCCACTGTAGCACTCTCACTGGCCTCCGAGTCCTTGCTAGTATCCTCTCAGCCACTATCTGCATTTTCTCCTTCTGACTTCAAGAGGAACTAGCGCTTCCTTTTCGACCCTCACTGTGTCCCTCCTGTATCAAGATGGCGCCAATGGAAGATAGGGGGCTCTCCTGTGGCTATTGACTGGCTTCATCCTCAACTTGTCAAGTGGAATCTTCTCTCTAGAGGCGTTAAGGAACAAGCCTATGGCGTAGTGAGGCATGTAAAACGTCTGATGTTGAAGTTTCATGAACTCAAACATCCTCTCCGCCAAGATGGACGCCCAGTCGTACACAGTACCATTCTTGAATCCATTCATGAAAACGAGATGTGCCAAGGCAATGTTGGACGCCCTACTCAAACCTGTCACCCTGCGTTTGATAACATCCATGAGGTACCGCCAATCTCCTGGAGCCACGAAGGACTTCTTTATGCCACGATTCTTTACGGAGGCTCCTGCTACAGACTCAAACTAGCTCGGAGTTAGGCTCCTCGACACTAGCTTAATGTATTTCTCCTTGTCCTCTCAAGAGATTTTCCGAGGCTTCAAATGTATCTTTTTGCCTTGCCTACCAGGTATACCGAAAACCCTCAAAATTTCAACTGCTATGAATTTAATTGAATCTCCGTCCCAGAATATTTTAGAGTGTTGGTCCTAATAAATCTGTCAAATGTATCTATCATGCCCCGCATAGGTCCTTCATATTCTTTAATGGATAATAGAGGCATTTGAATTGCCCAATGTACCTGTGCTTTAGGTAACTGCCCCTTGAGAAAATCCATGTCAGAAGTCTCTTCCCACCAAGTTGGCACTCCAAACCATTCAGCCCTTCAAATGCCACATTTTTCCATGTGATTTAATCCTTTTGTGTCTGTGACTGCCGCCATGGGCAGATTTTCTTCTTAGTGCTATCCATGCTCCCAACGATTCAGACTCCCGACTGCAAAACACTTGTGCCCTTGCTGCTGCTTGCTGGTGTTGAAGTCTGCAATTTTTTCTTCCAATCTCTCTTCTGTTGTTGTGACCCCATGCTCAAAACCTCTTGCTGTCGGTATCTACCTCTATGTAGGTATTTGAATTATTTCCCGCGTCCGCCAATGATCCTGTCCGGACAATCTCTGCTCTGATTTTATTTTCTACTACTCCCTTCCCTGTTGTACAATGGTCGTATGATATCAACACTTAATTCTTTGCACGTGTACGGGGCCGTACAATTGTTATGCCTTGCTTGTCGTACGGTCTTGATAACTTCGTATGATTGCTTATGCTTTTTCAAAAATGAAAACTCCGTACCATACCTTACGTATTATCCCTTGCGCGTCGTACAGTTGATGTTTGTCGTATGAAAATTGCATGCCTTGATCTTTTGTACCGCACGATGTTACCCGGCGCTTGATCTTTTGCACGTGTGCAAGGTCGTACAATTTTCCTGCCTTCCTCTTCCATGCGCTTCAATTAATGAGACCATACGGGTTTTTTTTCCCTTATGTTTTTTTTGGTTGGCTTTCATACGGTGTCTTTTTGTGTATTCTCTTCCCGTACAATATTTTGTGTCGTACGGACACCAATCCATTTCCCTTCCTTTTTCGTACGGTGTCCCAAATTTCCCTTCCTTTGTTGTATGGTGGTTTGACTGTACAAGCTTTATGGACCGTACGGCCAAATGTCGTACGATGGTCTTTCCTTGTTTTCTTTCGAGCCGTATGGCCGACGATGTCCTCTTTTTTTTCTTTTTTCTTTTTTATTTTATTTTATTTTTAAATATTTTAAATCTTTTTTATTGAGATTTGTCAGTTCGAGTCCCCTCTTTGTTCACCCCTCTCGTGATAAATTTTTACTTTTGAGCCATTGACCGCATCGGGAAGCTCTGTACCGTCGAGCGCCCATAACTTAATTGCTCCGTTGATGCCGACTTCCCAGACCTTGTAGGGACCCAACCATTTCACCTTGAATTTTTCAGGCTTAATCTCATTTCGTCTGTTGTACTTGAGAACAAGTTGACCCGGTGTGAACCTTGCCCGACAAATGTGCTTATCATGCCAATGCTTTCTTCGTTGTTGAATGACGTCAATTGTCCATTGTACCATCATCCTCCTTTCATCCAATTTATTTAGCACGTATAGACGTTTCCGAAGACTGTCCATGTCGCCAAGTTTGTTGTCAATAGCTATTCGAAGACGTGGCACCATAAATTCCATCGGGACCACAGCTTCTTGGTCGTACATCAACTAGAAGGGCGTCTGGCCTGTGGTTACCTTGTAGGTGGTGCCTAGCCCCCCAAGACTTAGGGTAACTTCTCCTCCCAGTCTTACTTATCCACACCACACGACTTGTAAATTACCGAGACCAAAATCTTGTTTGTAACCTCCCCCTGACTGTTCGCTCTCGGATAGTAGGGGCTAGATAGAGAATGAAAAATCTTAAATTCTGTCGTGAGGAGCTTTACCACATGGTTCACGAAGTGACCTCCCCTGTCACTTGTCCACTGAATTGGAATGTCATACCGAGTGATGATTTGTTCATAAATGAACCTTGTGCTACTAGCCGTGTTGTCAGGTAAGGCACATGCTTCCACCCATTTTGTTAGGTATTCCATAGCCACCACTATATATGTGCATCATCATGGTCTACTAATTTTCAAAGGTCCCACAAAATCCAATCCCCATCTCTCAAATTGTTCCTAAGCAACCGAGGCGTTTAAGCGCATGAAATCCCTCTTAAATGGTTTTCCGCCCTGCTAACATGTATCACAGCTAATTACCCACTCCCTGGCATCATTGTGCAGCGTTGGCCACCATAATCCGGCGAGTAGTACCTTCCTAGTTGTTGTATCAAGCCCCATATGTCCTCCCGCTGGGCCCTCGTGTGCTTCCCTCAAAATACTTGGAATTTCTTCCTCAATCACACATCGTCGAAGGACTTGGTCTGGCCCCATCTTGTAGAGAAGCCCATTAATGAATTGGAATGTTTGACTTTTGAGGACCAATTTGCATCGTTCTCCTGGCGGCATTTCCCGGGGGAACTACGACATGGAGAGGTACTCACCAATGCTGGTGTACCACACCGGTAAAATAGCTATGCGGAATAGGTGCGCATCCGAAAAATCATCATTCACCCCGTCGACAGGATCTCCAAATCTAATTCTAGACAGTTGATCTGCAATCATGTGACTTTTTCCTGACTGTACTATAATGGTGAAGGTAAATTCTTGCAGCAACAACAACCATTGGCAAACCCGTCCTTGGATTATTGGCTTATTCACCAAGTACATTAATTCTTGATGGTCTACATAAAATGTGAAGGGGGTCGCGAGGAGGTAGTGTCTAAATTTCTGCACAACATAGACCATGCCAAGGGCCTCTCTTTCTGTCGTACTATAATTCTTTACTACCTTTGAGAGTAGCCTGCTAGCGAAGTAAACCAGGTGATCCAACCCATGATCACCGACTTGAGCCAATGTCGCACCTATGGCATAGTTGGAAGCATCGACGTGCACGTGGAATTCTTTTCCCAATTCGGATAAGCCAAAATGGTTGCCTCCAATAATCGTGATTTTAATTCTCTGAAGGCTTCCTCCTGAGTCATTCCCCACACCTAGGGTTCTCCCTTTCTGGTGAGATTGTCGAGGGGGTAGGATATCTAGGTAAAAAATTTATAAACATTCGATACTAGCCAATATGTCCAAGGAAGGATTTAACCCCAATGACATCTCATGGAGATTCCATATCCACAATTACTCGAACTTTATCAGGATCGGTTGAGTCCCGCTTTGCACATGATATGCCCCAACAGCGTTCCCTGAGGCACCATGAATCGACATTTCTTGGGGTTGAGTGCAAGCCGTGCCCTTCGGCACCTGTCCATGCATCCACCGAGGGCCTTGAGATGTGTCTCCTCCCAGCTGTAGATGGACCAGTCATCGAGGGAAGCCTTAAGTTACCGAGAGACATCTTATTGAATATATGGAGGATTATTCTCTGGAACGTCACTAGTGCGTTGCAGAGACCAAATGGCATCCGGTTGTAGGCATATACTTCGTCTTCCACCACAAAGGTTGTTTTCAGTTTATCCTCTTCTACTATTCATATATGATTGTAGCCAGAGAATCCATCCATGAACGAATAGATTTCGTGGCCAGCCACCTCCTCGAGGATAGAATCTGTAAACGGGATGGGAAATGGGTCTTTGATAGTAACAGCGTTCAGGCACCGAAAGTCGAAACAAATCTGCATCTAGTTTCCATCCTTCTTGAGAGAGATCACGATTGCGGATACCCATTCACTAGTTTGCACCTTAAAGATAATCTCCACCTCGAGCATTCGTTGGATTTCTTCCTTCACCTTCATGGCATAATTTTTGTTCATTCGTTATGTCGATGTCGTACTAGTACGCCACCAAGTACCAACAAAATACGATGAATGCATAATTCGGGTGGGACGCCCTTTAAATCCTTGTATGTCCACGCGAATACATCTTTGTATTTGGTAAACATTTTGAATGCCACAGCTTTTAAAACTGGATTACAGTCATCCCCCAAGAGGATGACTTTCGCTTCTGCTTCCGTGCCAAGATACAGGGGTTTCACGGATGGTTCCTCGTACCTCATGGAATTCTGGTCACTAAACTGATGTGCCAGTGCAGTATCAATTGCAGTATTCCTTTTCTTATATTCCCCATACTCTGGGGGAATTTGTCCAATTCTTCCTCGATGCTTAATACATTGCATGAGGGCGAAAACATCTCGTAATCCTCCATTTGCCAATGGAACAGTCCGTTGAGAGAATCCGTATCATCTTCAGAAAATCCTCCCAAATTTAGTACACCCTCCTCATTTGGTTCCATTCCATGCCTTCCTTCGTCTTGTCAGTCGTTTTCTCCTTCAAATTCTGACCCTGCGAAAGAGGCAATTTCTTCACTCACCAACTGAGTCCAGAGGTCAATTGTAAATTTCCTGCCTCCACTCTCCATTGAAAGTGTATTCCGTTTCCAATTATGGTTTGCCTTTGCCACCACTAGCCACCCTCGTCCCAAGATGGCGTCGTAACCCTTCTGTTTAAGTGGAATGACGACGAAGTCAAGTACAAATGGTTGTGCACCAACTGTAATTGGTTGTGCCATCAGTATCCTTAGGGGCATGATCCCATGCTGATCAGCACCCAGCAAATTAAATGTTGGTAGCCACAGGGTAGGTTTCCCTAATTTTTTCCACCCGTCCTCTGGTAAGACATTTACTCCCGATCTGCCATCTACTATAGTGTTTGTTAAGATGGTGCCAAGAATGCCCATCACCACGGCTGGGTGTCTTTCATTATTGACGGCCAACAACATTGGATCTGTCGCGGATCCTCCAAGAATGGAGGTGTCCTTGTGCATGGTTTTCGTTTGGTTGGCATGTGTACCCAGTAGTGCTGTCCCCAAATTCAACATGGTGTGTAGGAGGTCCTGAAGTTTCATAGGTACCTCCAGTTGAAGCATCTGTCGTAGAATGTTTTGTTTTGCGTCCCATCGACTATAGGGCCCCACTGGTTCTTGTGTTGCATGTTGAGCCTTCATGGCCTTTTCTAATTCTTCCCATGCTTCCAGCATCCTCTTTTCTCCGTACGAGGATCACGGTACTTGGCTTGCTTAGCTTGCCCCCGGGTAAGAGCCAATATGGCTTCCTTTGTCTTTGTATTTCCTTCGATGTCCAACAGGTTGGTCCCCATGCCAGAGTTAGGGCAATTAGCATCTTCGTGGTCGCTAAGGCCACACTACCGACAGCTTATAAGGGGCTTCATTATTATTGCAATCTCTCGTAAAATGACCCCATTGACTGCATGCTCTACATTGGATCATCAGGCGTCCTCTTGCATCTCACTGAATTCTAGTACGAGTGGAATTTTTGTTGTTCCTTCGTCCACCTCGTCGGTTGCCTCAGTAGCCCCCTGAAGATGTGTTGTTCTTTGGTTCAGTGGCTCCCGATGTGGACGGTTGCTCTTGAGTAAAGAGCACCTGTTGGTTTCATGCCTTCAGATTGTGTGGGCATTCTTTTGTGGAATGTCCCATAATCTGGTAGATGTCACAGAATGCCTTTTTGGGACAGGCACCCTTCATGTGGCCAATCTCTTTACATTCCGTACACCAGAGTTCATCATCTTTGCTCGTATTCCACTTCATTGACTTAAATTCCTGTAGCATTCTCTCCATATCTTTTTGGAGCGCCATGACTTTCTTCTTCGGTCTGTCATCACTACTTCTTTCTTCTTCGGAAGTGTCATCATCTAACAACAAGGATTTACTTTTCTTCTTTTTCGACGTTTTGTGCTCACTTTCCAGGTCCATGGCCCGGTTATATGCATTGTCATACGACATCGGGGGTACTATCTTCATCTTCCACCGTAATTTAGAATTCAAACCCTCCACAAACGATCTCTTTTTTAAGCTTATTAGCAAAGGACAAACACCAAACTTTAAAAGGAGTGAATTCTTTCCCTTCGAATCTTTAGCCTCCCCATATTCTCCCCCCTTAATTCTTCCATGTTCTAAAATTATATGATTTCCATAGCATCCATTCGTTCGCGTCCTTTCACTCATAATCACTAAGGGCCCGTTTGGGTGGTGGAATACCAAATGCCAGATATAGTCAATTCTGGAAGATGCTGCAATTCTGGAAGATAAAAATCCTGAAAATGATTTTCGGAATATGGGATGACTTGTTTGGTTCACCTGGAAGATGACTAAGAAGATGCAGAAGGAATTTTAATTCTGTATTTTAATTTCTTCAAATATCATGTGTATACGTCTGTATATATACAGTATACACACATACATGTGTGTATATATACATATATGCACACGTGTATATATACACACACACATGTGTGTATATGTGTAGACATGTGTGTATATACACACATATATACACATATGCACACATGTATATATACACACATGTGTGTATACGCACGTGTGTATACAGACATACATGTGTGTATATACACATACATTTGTGTATATACACATGTATACACATATCGACACGTGTATATATATACACAAATACACGTGTGTATATACATAGACACACATTTGTGTATATATACACATATACATGTGTGTGTATATACACATGTATATATACACACATGCATATATATAAATCCTTATAGCAATATAATATACATCCGTATAGTCACGGGTCCCACGAGATATTATATTTGGTTTTATAAAAATTGGAATTGGAATTGGAAATTTCCAATTCCACCTATTTGAGTGGAAGATGAAATGCCCATTTTGGGGCAAAATTGGAATTTCGAAATTCCAATTCCAATTTTTTGGATGGACACAAACATGGAATTACATTATCTGGAAATCTAATTCCGGAATTAGAGCTCATATTCCATGCACCAAACGGGCCCTAATTGTATTATATATTAATATTTGATTATTTGATTAATTTAGTATTTATTTTTATTATAATGTTTGAAATATTATTTTTCATTTATTTGTTTTATATTTCAGTTTTAATATTATTATCAATCTTTACTAAATCTTTTTTTTTTAAGTTTGAGATTGATAATTAAAAAATATATATTAAACTATATATTAATTTATATAATTTTATTTTATTAAAGTGATTATTATTATAATTATAATAATATATAATTATAATTATATTTTATTAAAGTGATTATTATTATAATTATAATATATAATTATAATTATATTTTATTAAAGTGACTATTATTATAATTATAATTTTATTTTATTTATTTATTCCTTTAATCTTATATTTAAACTCTATTATCATTAAAATCCATCTCGGAGAAGGGGACATTACAAACTAGAGCAAAGCAATTACAACTATTAGAGACAAATTTTAAAAGAGAATACACATTACACAATCAAATTATGAAAATTAAAAAATGTAAAATACTAATTTTATTTTTTAAAATTAAATTAAATTACAACTTCAAGTTCAAGTTCACTTACGTTTAATAGCTCTAAATGTGAGAATAATTTGAAAGTTCCTTAAGTCATGTGGTGGTTTGTGACGAAGTTCTAGATGTCCTCAGCCTTTACATACCTATTTGATTCACCCAATTTTGTTCCCAATCTTTTGTAGCATAAGATTGAATGTGTAGACTGCACAAGGTGTCCAAAAGATATGCTAATATCGTTATTCAACCAACAAACCAAAAGCTCTACAATTCTTTGCATTGTCCGCTATGACTTGGACAACATTTCTAGGTCCCACTTGTTCAATGGAAAAGATGAGAGCATCAGCAATAAATGGCCCATCTTTTACTTTCCCTTTGTAGAATAGTTATACAAACAAAGAATATAAAGCAGAATTTACTATCAATGATACCAACAGTACATTAAACATCAATATTAAAGCAACATAATACCATACCATGAAACTAAGATACCAGAATACCAAGATGGTGAGGAAATGCTATTTCTTTATTGATACCAAAAACCAACAGTTTCACATCAAAGACCAAAGTGCTTATATGATAGTCGGTTGATTGGGAAAACTAATGGACACACCTCCTCGCTCCTAACTACCCTCCCGACAAGACATAACTAAAACTAATACAATATTACTTTATTTGTACTACACCCTTCACAATCCATGGATTTCAAAAACATTTACCCTTTAGGGGACACTGCTATGACATTGATTAAGGGACGATTTCTTGCATCTTTCCACCCATCTGAAACAATTGACGCCCCTATCTCAATCCATGAATCTCTTACAAGCTTCAATGCATCCTCAATCCCCTTGACCTCTCTATCAAACAAGCTAGTTCGTACTTTCTCATAATTGGGGCGCTTATACCCTCTTGGACTTCATTGACACTTTTCAACATCTTCTTCCAGTATAGAGCAAACAACAATGAAAGGCAGCCCATTTGCATATAAGCATCTTGCTACATCAATGTCAACAATGTCCCGACTCTCATTTTTAAATGAAATTTCCAATGGTCCCTTTCTTTTGCATGGAATGGGTGCTTGAGTTTGAATTTCAAGCTCAACTACGACAATATAAAAGGGGTGGTCTTCTATGACAATATTTGTAAAGGGGGGGCTACATTCCCTTTGATTGTTTTTAGTGCCACTGGTTGTATTTTGTCTACATGCTTCTCTCTCTTCTACTACTTCATGCTCCGCGATATATTTTAATATTATTTCATTTGGTAGTTAATTTCAAATTTGACAATTTAATTCAATTTTTTTTACTTAATTTCATTTTCACCACCAAAAATTTACAAGATTTTCCAAAAATAACTAAGTCCACAATTAAATTTTAAAAACGTTCAAGTTATGCAATTACATCAATTTTCAAAATTCATCCAAGCCCAAAATTTGCAATTTTATCCTGCTAGATATCATTCTAACAATCGAAGAAAACGTTCTCATTGAATTTCATTTGGCCTAAAGACAAAATCGACCATTTAGGAAAACCAAGTTTCCATGCAAGGTGAAAACAAGCTATACCCTCCCAGGCGCTCCGAAACATCCAAGGTGTAAAATTTTCGTTTCAAAACCTCTGGATCTACCAAAACTCGCTAAGGCATCTAAATACTCGGATCTGGAAAAAAAATGTCAAGGCTTGCTCAAAAAAGGGGGGTCCCCAAATTCTTTGGGGCGATGGTGTGAAAACCTCACAACATCTAGCATCAACCCAAAGAAATGTTCCTGAACATTTCAAGAATAAAGTAACTTAGAACAAAGAACCTCAGAACGACCCACCCGAAAATCCACTTAAGGACAAGCACTCAACAAGGGAAAGAATTCTCAAGCTGAACCTAATCACCCTGGCTATAAGTTACTCACGTGTGTGCACATGATTCATTCCCCGCTCAACAAAAACTTGATAATCTCTCAGATCCATCGAACTCAGCTATTATAATATCCTTACTTCAAAAGCATCCTGGATAGAGTCGCGCAATCAGTCAAGCGTCTATAGCCCCGATGGAGTTATCGCTGTGCCACCACAATCACGACTATAACTTTAGTGACTACTTAGTAGCACCGATAGAGATGATTGCACGCCCTTTAAAGCCAATTTTCACTTTCATTTTTCACTTTGATATTGCCTTTCAATTTGCATTGATTCTCATTTTTTTCTTTTCTCTTTTCTTTTCTCTTTTCAATCTTTTGTTTGACTTGCAGGCAATGAAGCCAGCGGAGGGTTTGGAAGACCACAGTGGCGCAGAAGCAGGTGTATGATTTTCACTAAGTCCAACTTCACTTCAAAACACCAAGAACTTGAAACAATTAAGTGTGAGTAAAATGTTGTAACCATGTCAAAGGTAACTCAAGAGCCACTATCGAGTTTGACCCAAATTTAGTACAAGTCCTACCATAGACCAACAACCAGGCACAACCTTCAATCCCCACAACTTTGTCAAATGTATTCAAGAAATGAACAAGACAGACTCTAGGTTCCGACACCAAAAGTGTAAATATCTACACACCTCGTCCACGAGTGATAACATGGACCCCCTCGGCTCTTGCAAAGCTCCAAAACCAAAATTGCTCTCTGACTGAGGGAAGCTAAAAGATCTCAAGTCAAATGACTTGCTACAAATTAAACTCGAGCTCCCTCAAACACCTAAACTAACCAACTAAAAGGAAACTTACTCTAACCCACTGGAAAGGAACCTACTCTAAACAATTGAATGGAAACCTAATCTAAGCCAAACACGAAAGCAAACTAAACTACTCTCCTGAATCAAATGGTCCAAGACAAACCTACCCTAACTATGTACAAGACTCTAAAGGGACAACACTAACCGGTCTAATATGTACACTAGATCTAACATGGTTTCTCAAGATGTTCAAAAGTAACAAGGCTTGGGTGATAGTTCTCAATCTCGCAAACGCATCCTTGTACTCTGAAAAAAAAATTTGTTACCTCCAACTCAAGCTCAAGAAAATTATCATGTAAAATCAACTACTGGGGCAACTCATAGGGTCCATGCTCAATCCACAAACAAGTTTTCTCTCCAAAATTTCCATAATCAAAATAAAAACTTTCATACCTTTCATCCTTAAGAGCAAGGAAAGAAACAACCTGGTGTGCCTCATAACGGTAACTCTTGTTCAAACCTCAATTGATCATCCACAGCTTCAGGAGGTCGCAACTGGTGATGAATCTTACCTATAACATCTATATCGAACTCATTGGTAGTCAAGGCAGGATCAATCTTGGAATCAAGCTCATGAAATATCGTCTTTGGGGGCTTGTCCTTGTGAAACATAAACCATGCATCCTTGTGAATCTCCTCAAGTGTATCCTCAAAAATCAAGGATTCCTTGATATTCTCCCCATCAAACACCTCTCCAAGCAGCTCGAACACAATATCCAACTGTAGCATCAACCCAAACTGTTCTTTGTTTTCCTTTTCCATGGGAGCAACTTGATCACCACTTAACAGTCCTTGCATATCCTCACCACTAGGAGCTTCATCATCTAGCATGTAATTTCCATTTGAACTCTCTTTAGGAACATCTTGCAATTCTTTATATCGACTCTCACCAAACATAGCACCTTCACAACTGATAGGAGAACTATCATACATCTTTGTGAGTTGCCCATCAACTTCCATTTCAAGTGGTAAAATTTCTGGAGGTTGAAGTTGATGCTGAATCATGCCACTTGCACCAACTTGATCACCTTGAAAGGCCTTGGGCAATGACTCCTTTCGTATTTCTTCCATAAGATCCTTAAGCATCCCCCCAAAGAATATGGTGGCAATGATGTCCTGGAATGCCTTATCAAACTTTTCCCCATATCTTGATTCATTTGTAGTAACTTGCAATTCCTTGTTCAACTTGTCCACTTGATTGCTTCTTTCATGAAGGGTGCTAGAGATTTCTTCCAACTCATCCTCAAGGATTTGACTTTGTAGCATAAGGGAAAGTTCACCAAGGATCACCTCTTCAAATTTGTTATGGTCTTCTTCTAGCTCCTCAAAGTGTGGATCTTTGTCTCATATGCTTCCTCTTCTTTGGATGAATTCAATTGCCTCCTTAATTTCTTTCTTAACACCTTCCTCTTGAGGAGTAAAGTGTGAAGGCTCATCATCCACATGAATGTCTAGGTCATTAGGTTCAACCACGCCATCCTCTTGCAAGTTGCTTTCTTCTTTGTCGGATGAGGATACAATATGCTCATCCTTTGGTTTCCAACTTAAGTAATGAATGCAATCCTTGATGCCTTCCTCCGATGCCAAACTCATTCGTTCAAGGTGTGCACTCCAAATTTCGTCAGTATTTGGTTGCTCATAGTCAAACCATCCCATCTCTTGCTTAGCCTACTTTATGATATCCCGACATGGTTGACAAGTATATTCTGAATGTCTCACATTGTGTAGTTTACACCAACTAGAGAGCAACATATCTTCCACATATAGTACCTCCCCACTTAGTCGCTTCTTTATCATTTCCTTGAAACTATTCGCAAACATGTTAACTCTATCATCTAATTCGGCAAATGGAATTGGTTTGAGGATATCCCAAAAGGACATCTTCCTTTCCAATACCAACTCCACTCTTGACAAAAATGTCAAACAATTAAGCTCATCATGTGTGGTCCTCTCATGAATCCTGCACTCACAAGCTGATGCCAATTCGGACAAATTTTGTGGATATAATTGTGCATTCAAAGCCTCCCAAAATCGAGCAACGTCAACTAGATGAATGTCTTGACAATGAAACCACTGCCCATCCATTGAGAAGTCTTTTCCTTTTTTTTCATTTTCTAATTCTTCGATTTTTCCTTTTGGATTTTTGAACTTTTAGAGAGATCTTCTATCTCAAATGTAACTTTGAAAACTCATTCCTTGTTGACAATTCCACAACTGAACCTTGTTCATGCCCTCATTCTAGCGCCAAATAATGTTGATGTCAGTTTTGTACCACTACATAACATATAACAATTGAATACTTGATATAGCATACCAAACACTCAACCCTCTCTTGAAAAGTAATTACTCATGAAGATCATCAGAAAAAACTCCAAGGTTCCTTACACCTGTGGATACTAACTCAGTTATATTAATGTGATTTGTTGGTTAATCATGTAGGCGGGCTTACGTTGTTCGTTCAAGAATGTCAAATTCTCGCCATGATGATGATAAGATCTAGCTTTGCAATGTATACTCAAATGATTTTCTTCTTTTATATCACTTCCAACTGTTCTTTTCGAAACTTCAACTACTAGACTACTTGTTGCTTTGCTACTACTCCTATGGAATGGAAAGATTAGCAAATGGATGGGAATCAAATCTAGTGAAAGCTTGCCAGCGGCACTACCTCCATAGATGCAATGGTTCAAGGGGAATTAGACTAGATTACCACACAAGACTCCCTAACAAGCCACTAGGATGCTAGTGGCCTAGTATATAGATCCCTATCAAACATTCACTGACATCACCATACAACTAGCCATCTACTTCTATTCTAACAACATGAAATGAAATTCTACTTTAATTTGAGAGATGAGAAGAACCATGCAATACACCAAAATGATCGTGTATATACACCACGCAAGCCACAACAATGAATAGAGAACAATTTTGATAGTATTTTGGCAACAATTCTCCAACATAACTCCCTTTACAAATGAGAACAAATGGCCTTATATAGGAGGCTCAAAATTATGAGGAGCAGCCAAGATTAAGGGGCAAAATCAAAGGCCAAGATTAAATCTTACAAACCCTAATTAGGGTTACCATCTTTCAACCAATTACATGAGGGCACTAACTTTGTGGGCCAATGAGAAAATTACAATAATCTGTCAACCAATAATAACATAGGACACTTGGCATGATTTGACTGCATGCACATGAAATTGCCACCTCATCAACCTTATCTTATATATTTATTTAATCTCGAGATGAGGTGAAGCCTTGGATGCTTGAGCTCGTCCTTATAAACTTTCTCATCACCACTTGAACTTGCTTGTACTTGATGTCCTGACCTTGAAAGGGTGAGGTCTCTATGCACTTGGGGTAATCTTGCCTTCCTTAACCTTCCCACTCGAATTTGGATTGCATGAACCCACCTCTGCTTCAATACTCTTGGATTTTGGGGGAACCTGCCTTGGCCATACCTCCTCAAATTTAACCAAACTAGCTTGCACAAATAGCCAAGCCTTGCCTAGCCTCAACTATCCTCAAATCCTTCCGATTTGCAATGAAACCTGCCTCCTCACTAATGTTTTCCTCTTTGGCTAACCCTTGAATGTCTTCAACTATTCGCATTGCCACAACCTCCCCCCTTGGCATCTGCCTCAACCATAGTGGTGCAGTGCATCTCCCCAAATCCGGATTTGGTTCGACTAGCAAAGCATCACCAACAACTTTGCAATCAAATAGAAGAGGTAGGACCCCATGTAGAATTGTTTCTGATTTTGCACTATCCTAAGTTGCAACTCTAAATTCTCGCTAATGATCCTAGCCCAATCAAACTTTCTTTTCCAATTCTTAATTCCTTCAATAAAATAATACATTCAAGGATCAAATTGTGTACCTTGAGTGAAGCCCATGACTTGGTTGAGAAGCACAATAAGGTCGCCATAATCTTATTTGAAATCTAACCTAGTGAGCCTTGACGACTTGGTAACTCCTTTCTTGCCTTCCTGCAACCAACTCTCAATTGTACCACATCCACTGTGCCAATGCTGGTGTCACCCACTCGCTTCAATTTTGAGAAGAAGGTGGTCTTGGGCATCATGTCTTCCTTGTCTTTCTTGGTATACATTCCCCTTTGGTTCTTGCTTGCACTAGCATCCGCCATCCTAACCTTTATTTCTGCCTCTTCTTTCTACAATGGGATGGGACTTCACTTATCTCTGCCCCTCCAATCCTAGGGATGGAACTACCACTTATCTCTGCCTCTTTAATTCCTATCACACTACACTTATCTCTGCCTCTCCAATCCTAGGGATGGAACTACCACTTATTTATGCCTCTTCGTTACTTATGAGATGGACTACACTTATATCTCCCAACTTCGTTCCTAGGGGTGGGACTACCACTTATCTCTCCTTCCTCCAAATCCTAGATGAAAACTGCACTTATATCTCCCAACTTCAAGCCCTAGATGAAATGATGAAGTGATGGATGGATAATGCAAGCAAGAAATGGGAAAAGAACCAAATAAGAACAAGGGAAGAAATCTGCCTTACTACCCAGCCTTCACCAACAAACTTGAAGCTCCTCTTCTACACCAAACAATGAAAAAGACAACACCAAATTCGCTGCCAAGACCAGATTTGCAGTCCCTCTCAAAAGTTACAGCTCCCAAATTTTTCACAGCATCTCCCTTCAAAATCTTAGCTTCTTGTTTGTTAATTTGCAACCTCTAAAATAGCAGCCCCCAAATTTTTGCAAACCCTACCTTCTCCAAATTTAGCAGCCCTCTGATTTTTCGCAACTAGGGTATAAAAATCACAGCTCCTCAAGACCAGACTTGCTGCCCTCTTCCACGACATTTTCACTCCTTTGCTGCTCCAAGAGCTCCTCCTTGGCTGCCAAGAGATAAGTGAGAAATGAATGAGAAAAATGAGGAGACAAGCCCTCCTTATATACCAAATTTCTCCCTCCAAAAAGCAGGGCCGACTTTATAGGACGGAAAAAAATAAATTTAAAATTGCCAAGTCAAACATGAATTAAATGAAATAAATTGCACAACCCTAGGGTATTTAATTTTAATTTAAAATTGGGCCAGCCTAGTGCAAAATTATGAGTTTAAATTAGCCAAATCCGAAATAATCATAGGCCCTAAAATTGAAATTTTGAAAAAAGTCATGTAGGCCTCTAATATAGCTTTAAACCTTCCCCATTGCGGACCCAATAACCTACCTTGAATTTCACACCTCTTAGGCCTTAAAATACATTGAATTTAACACACAAAGGGGCCCAAATTAAATTTCTAAATTACAAACACTCGGCCTAAAAATATGATTTTAATGCATTTAATCATGACAACCAAAATTAAAATCGAAAATTGCAAACCAATAATAATTCCAATAATTTCCAATTTTCATTTACTCCTTTTCCCCATTTAAAATTTCGAAAATCCCACTTGGCAATTTAATTTATTATTTTGCAACCCAAAAATCATTTTGCAATTTAATTCCTATTTGGCAATTAATTTCAAATTTGGCAATTTAATTCAATTTTTTTTACTTAATTTCATTTTCACCACCAAAAATTTACAAGATTTTCCAAAATTAACTAAGTCCACAATTAAATTTTGAAAACGTTCAAGTTATGCAATTACATCAATTTTCAAAATTCATCCAAGCCCAAAATTTGCAATTTTATCCTGCCAGATATCATTCTAACAATCGAAGAAAACATTCTCATTTAATTACATTTGGCCTAAAGACAAAATCGACCGTTTAGGAAAACCAAGTTTCCGTGCAAGGTGAAAACAAGCTACACCCTCCCAAGTGCTCCGAAACATCCAAGGTGTAAAATTTTCGTTTCAAAACCTCTGGATCTACCAAAGCTCGCCAAGGCATCCAAATACTCAGATTTGGAAAAAAAATGTCAAGGCTTGCTCAAAAAAGGGGGGTCCCCAAATTCTTTGGGGCGATGGTGTGAAAACCTCACAACAGGGGCTTGGGGGGTCAGACCCAATAACAGATATTTTATAATTCCCCTATAACTAAAGAGACATGAAAGTCCTACTAGCCGAATGATTGTTTGCCCTCAAGCAATTCATCATCAAAGTCTCCATCGTCTAACAAGCTCCAAGATCCCAAACCAAGCACAAACGTCAATAGCCATATTTGTTGAAATCTTTGTGTCGCATCATGGTTGCGAGCATCGCCTCCATAACCATCCTGAATGTAGGCGAAAAGAATAAATCTCCATAGAGCTTCCACTACTCCACTCTAATATAATCATCACCATGCCCAAAGTTGTGAAACAACTCATCAGATGCTACTGAGGAAAATCATCAAACACATCAATGCCAGGTTCTCAAGTCTTTATGCCCTTATTATCATGATACCCTTTGATCATAATGATAAAACATTGTGGATTAAATCTTACAATCCGAAATCCAAGAGGAGGTTACTCTGATTTTTGCACAGATTTCCAATATCGCAAACCTCCTTGCGAAAGGGTCACTAAAGATGTCATCAAGTCTCTGAAAGTGGTCAATTATCAAGTGCAATCTCCTTCATGGCGTCATCATCATATGGTACTTGAGGAGCCAGGATCCTCAAAATCTCACCTAGGCATGAAGTTAATGCTAGCTTGATTTACTTGTCAAGGTCTCTCAACAACCCTGGTTGTCTTAAAGCGATCTCAATAGGAGCAAGGACCCGTAGTATGGACATTAAAGGTGAGTGGTCCACCTCACACAAACATGCTTCCAATATATCTAGTTGGATGTCAACACTATCCCTAAGCTCCTTACCATTTTTTTGCAGTGCCTTCACTCACCATTGACCATCGCTCGGCACCATACTGTGATCCACAATCTGAACTTCCACACAAGCTAGCAAGGTCACTAGCTCTAATACCACTATAATATCCCCAATTAGGGATATTGGGGAAAAAAAGTAATGTCCTCCAATAGAAAAATTAGAAGGATTTGTAAACAGGAGGTGATTGACTTTTAACCAATAATAAAACTGTGAACACTCCATTTGAGTTCAATTATAATGCCTTGTTAATTAATACTTTAGTCAAAACATAGAAAACATTCTAAATAGGGAAAATACGTGTGCCTCTTCTAAGACCATCCTAAAAGGTGAAACCAATAATGATTAATGTTTGTGTTTGAATGAGCCAGACATTAATTAGATATATCTAATTGAACAAAACTTTTAGTCCAATCATTCCCTCTCATTCACCAAGGTACCAATAGATGACAAAGGACTCAGTGCAAGCCTTCCACACAACCAGTGCTTTCATGCAGCAACGAATTCCAATAGTTTATCTTTGGTGGAATATGGAAGATCCGATGAAGTATATTTCTTCAAATATTTTATCCTTCCAACTAACTTATTGTTGAAATTGATTATATCTATCGTAACTTATTATTTTAAACCGAACTTCGAACTACTCACACTTATGTACCATGCAGAGCAGTTTTTCATTAGCAAATCACTATCACCCAAAGCTTAACAACGCACATATATAACCTCTGCTAAATGTGGTAATTCCTCAAATTTGTTCGTAACTTTAATCATAGTTCGCAGATCACAATATACGAACTTTAGTGCTACCAACGATTTGATCTGAGATCCCTAAGATCTGCCAATACCCGTTTATAATGATGTTTAACTTATACAACTCTGCTAATGTGGGTTGTTGTATGGATTGCAACCGGTTTATAAAGCCGCTCCCAAACCATTATATCCACTGAAATCCTAAGGAGACCCAATAACTATTTTGCAAACCTTCGATATTTGTAGATGATGTGTTATATCCTCCTAGTAGTTGTCACTATCAAAATAGATGTCAAATGCCTAGTCAAATAATGATATACGAACTTGGCCTTTCAAACACAGTGATGATAAATATAGGGATTTCGTAATACAAGTTCAACAAACACTTGGGAAGCTCCTAAAGATATTCAATTACTCGAACATTAATCCCCAATAATAGATCTCAATCATTGCTCAAAAATTATTTACCATAGATGAAAGAAGAGCATATTCTAACGCAAGCATGAAAGTTGATATAGGGATATTGTATTTCCAAATTCTAAATGCAAATTATCTCAAATTTGTCTTTGACAAAATACTTACAAACTTGCACAATCGGCAAACTAGGGTGGTTGCCAACCACCGAAACTACAAAGGAAATCCAGATCCAAATTTGGATACAAAATCAGCCATAACAAAGTTCTCCTAACCAACCGAAATATATATAAGATTCCTCTCCTTGAGATGATTATAAGTCGCCCCTTACGAAATTCAAATAGATTAACTGTAATGACCCTTACTATAAAGGCCACTAAAAACCCCCAAAACTGACCTGTGACAATTCGTCAAACACTTGGCAAGCAGCTGAAATGTTTATTTGAGATGTAGTGTTTCAATGTGATAGTTGTTTTGAGCATCAAGTACAATTGAGATAACAATACCAATATGCAATAAAATGCAATGAAGTAAGAACAGTACCAAACAATGAAGTGTTACAAGAAGGTTGCCAACAACAATTTTCAGAATTTCAATGATTTGGCACTAAGGAATTACAAGATATATATCAAAACTATGATTGAACTCTTTATCAATACAATGCCTATTGATAATATGAATTTCTCAATGACTGATTACAATATATAATAATGACTATTTTCAATTGACTGATTTTCTGAGAATGGACTGTTACAACAGTGACTATTTATGCAACCTCTTGATATAAACTTGACAACAAATATCAACTCCAAAATAATGCAAAGGAACCTGGAAATTGCTGCACTCTGATGTTGACAAAATGCTGATGAAGACACCCTTGTACAGCACCCCAAACTTGTCCCAAATTGCCCACTGCTGCTAATGCAATTCTGGAAGTGCTGTACCCTGCAGAGCAAGTTCAATTTAATCTCAATTTTTCTATGCTGACAGAGATCGTCCAGATTGGATTGGCATTGATCCCTAGATGAAATCTTAGCTGGTCTCCAACAAAACACCCAGCTATAATGCCAGGTCGAACTAGAAGAAGTTTCCCAGGCTGCCTTCAGAATTCACTTGATTTCACTCATAACCCTGCAGTTTTATTTGTTTTCTCTGAGCATTAAAATGATGAAACTATTCAGAATAGGAGCGCCTAGCTTGGGGTTAGGCAGCCAACAATTTCCCACACAAAAAACGCCAGTCAAAGATGAATTTCGGATTGAGTTTGCTGCTCCAAGTTGCTGCGATTTTTAACTTATTTTTTTGTGCTTCTAACCCTGCAATAATTCTTCACAAATAATCACCAATGACTGCTAAAAATTCCTAAGTAGCTAGCGCCCAATCTCTAATGAAAATAGCTGCTAAAAATGACTGAAAGTACAGTCTGACGCATCCGTACGGCCGTACGGATTTGTGCAAAACCCTCATAAACCTCTTCAAAACCCCTCCAAAATGCTACCAAAATTTATTAAAAAAATGCTTCCTCCAAGGGTTCGATTTTCTATGCCAAAATTATGCTTCTCCTTGCCCAAAAATGTTGAAATACTGAAGATTTCTTAGCTGAGAATAAACCACCAAAATTCTCCAATTTAGCACACATGAAATGGCTAAATACCATCTCCAATGAGCAACCCTTCAGAAGATATTTCACTTCCTCAGTTATGCAAATCCAAGGGAGTTATCATTCCCAAAGATCAAATGATATTTGCAAACCAAAAGACTACAAATTGCTCCACAATGGAAGAAGTAGAAGAAATCCCAAAATCAGCTTGTCCAAATGAATGCCCAAGCCCTCTATTTATTCACTTTTCTAAGAAGTTACTAAGAACTTCTAGAAGCATCCATTATAAAATCCCATTATAATGCACTTTTATAATAAAGTAACTTTATAAAATAAAAAGTGCAATCTCAACTTAAAATTATAACATATGGGCCCCGCACCACACAATAATAAAAAACAAGCTCCAAATCACTTCTCCAAGAGCAAATATGACCAACTGATCTCCAAATGATCAACAAGATGACTCTCTCCACATCGCCACCAGTCTACGAGAGCCCGTGATGGACTGATCCGGCACGCAAAACGATGTTAGACAAAATGGGGACATGACACTCCACCCTTCTTGAAATTGCTTGTCCCTAAGCAATGGCTAAACAATAAACCAATCAATCCACCTGGTTCCCAAATGTAGTCATGATCTAAATTGTTGTCAATCAACGCAAGCTCCTGCAATATTCTCTGAAATATAATCAAGAGGAATCCATTATCAAACTGGCAAATACAACTCAACCAAACTCCAACATCACAACTGCCAGAGTCAGGAACCCACGAGAAACAAACTCTTGAAATATCAGAACCCAAGTAGAGAGGACAATTGGAACTACCAACATAGCAAATATCATCAACACATCCCACTGGCCTGTGTAGAGCACACAATCCAACTCTGCAACAACGGTGAACACTCCCGAATAAAACTGCACCAAGTACGGAGAATCCACACACTGTACAACTCCTGAAATGAAAACAACTCTGCAAATCACCGACCACTATCTCATAACCATAACTCCCATGTACCGTTGATGGCGAAAAGACAGCACAAGATAGACAACAAGAAATAGAACCCAAACCAAGTCAGCCTGCCATCAACTCCTCAACACATGGATCAAATGCAAACTGATGAACATATCCTACAGTATGATGCTGATAAAAAGAACCAACCTCAGCCAACAGCTCACCATGCACAGGTGATACATCCCACTGCGACTGATCACCAACTAAGTCAGGAGATGACATAGCCAAAGGAGCAGAATCAATAACAACACTCGCTGAAGCATTACTCCCACACTCCTGCTCTAAGTCATGTACTATCAAGCTGTCAACCGCAGAACCTATCGCCATGTCATGCTCATCACAACTCTCATCCCGTGGTGTCAAACCATCCCATAACTGATGACAAGCACTAGGGACCAAGGTATATCTACGTAACATCATCTCATCAACATGTGGATCAAAAGTAAACTGATGAGCATACCTCACAATGTAATGTCGATAAAATGCGCCAATATCAGTCAGTGGCTCAGACTGCAATCCCGATGAAACTAACTGCAACTGATCACTAACCAAGCTCGAACTCACCACTACCTCTGAAGACACCTCCAAGGGAGTAGTACCACTAATAGGAACCATGTCAACTGCCGGCTCACCAACACCACAACTGATCCCTGATACAACCTCACTATCCTCCATGCCATCAATAGTAGGGACCACCACCATGTCGAGTGGACTACAATGCTCAACTGCAACACCAAACTCAACCGAGCCTGACTCTAGTGTAAGGGAACAAGATATGTCACTACTAGTATCGAGGATAGATATATCCTCATCTCCACTGTCTCTAACAATCTCAACCATGGACATCCTCGGATCACAACACACCACAATCTGTAACTGTACGGACTCTGGTAAAGTCTGAAATCGCTCTAACTCCCTGGTCACCTCAGCCAAATAAAACTGTGACTCCTTGAAAGCCAACTGTGTACTCTCAAGGATCTCAGAAGTCACCCCGAACTGCTGAGTAAGCTCACTCACCTCATCTTTCTTGACCAACAATGCGTCATATGCTGTACTGACCCACTCCATAAGATAATCTCTATCGGCTACCAATTGCATATAATCCTGTCTCAGAATCCGGATAGCCTCCCATAAAGAGTGGATCTCTGTCAAGGAAAGATAACTGCCTCCCTGCTCATCACTAGTAGGAGAGCCCCATCTGTAAACTGCTAACAACTGACGAGCAGCATCAAAATGCCTGCAAGCGATAGCAATGTCTCGCTCACTGACTCTCAGCTGACTAGACACATGATGGCGCTGGCTAGACTGTCTCCTACAATCCTCCTCTGCCACACTATCCAAAGGAGTATCCTCAAAGTCACTAATCGCTAAAGTACTACCATCCATACTCTGCAAGTCAACTCCAAAGCTCACATCATCATATGGAGTATCAAAAACTGTAGCATCACTGCCCAACTCCGCTGTAACAAAAGAATCTGCCAAGGAAGCTAAGTCCTCAAAACTGTCCACAGCATACTCCTGGATGTGCTCAACACCAATACGATCCTGGGACTCACCTGTAAATACTAACACCTTAGATGTGCCTGAATCATCACAAACCCACTGCGCCCTAAGTGGTCGACTGGAAATGTACACAACTCCTAACATCGGTGTATAAAGACTAATACCAACATCTAACAAGCTGCTGGTATGAATCAGAACAACACCGTGTAATCTGCTAATCAAATCCATGATAGCACTCAAACAATTACTGCTATCAATAGGTGATAAGGATCTCCAGTCAACATAATCCCAAGCGCCAATATAACAATCCCGAATCCACATCCATAAACTAGAATCAGCTGGTAACTCAAGCAAACTCCTCATCTGAGTAATGACCAATACCAACTAACTCCACGCACCTGTCTACTGTACGCATTACAATCTCTGAATCCGGAATGTGAATGCAAAATGAACTCACAACATTATCAATGACCACGTGTGATCCGCCTACCGCAGAAAGCTGAGTATCAGGTGTGCAGGATGAAGCTGAACTCAACTCCACGCCATACCCATCCACATGTCTCTCTGCTACACTACTCTGATCAACTGTACTATCCTCGGCCACTGTAACATCATCAGGATCAACCATACCGCAATCACTATCCGTGTCAATCACACGATCCAATGTGCCTGTGATATCCCCCTGTATCAAATCATCATGTCTCTCCGAGTCCTGTAGTCTCAGTGGAGTACTCACCAAAGAAGCCTGAGTATCCTCAAGCTCTCGAGAAAGCCTGTCAATCTCCTCCTCCTTCCTCCTCAAGGCATCTGAATAGACTCCGGCAAGGCTAAGAAGATGGTCACGATCCGAAAGAAGATGTAAATAACTCATCTTCACCATTCCCATTCCTTCCCCTATCGCTTGTAAGTCAGCACAAGAGGACTCTGCCTGAACTCCCTTATGTCCGTCCTGTAACTGAATCATCCGGATGTGATCCTCTATCATAATCCGCATCCTGTCATGATGAGATAATGAAGTCACAATACTGTCTACGCTCACCTTCAGCTGGCTAGATAAATCATGCGAAGTGCTACCAGCCTCAACCTCATGTGACAAAGCATCTAATTGTGCCTGGTATTCTCTCTCAACAAAGTTATGAATGCTCAATGTCTGCTCATCTCTACCAGGTATCTCACCATTATGCACAACATCATCCTCATAATCATCATCCGAACTCACTACGCTGTACTCACTACCTGTCGTAGCCAAACCATCCTGAGTACCTGTGACATCACTCTCAGGCAACCTGTATACGACTGTCTCAACTTGAGTATCAAGTTGACAATCACTATCCATCAGCGTAATATTCTTCACCACTTCCTCCTGTGGCTGAGTAGAAACTAAATCTTCTACTTGGCTATTGATCTGTTTTTCAAACTCCTCATGCAAGTTCTTGGTAACTGTATCAGCTGATCTCTTGTCATCTGTCCTGCGAGAAGATCTGCCAAAAAGAAATCTAGTCAACTTATCCACAGTAGCTGGATCAGCCAACTTGTCACTCCACTCATGGTTTCTTTTTATCATAGACTCAGTCATCTCATCAACTCCTTCCTTGATTTCAACCCAACTATCTGAATTACTTTTTTTGCTGCTCTGTGGTTCCTCTTTCAAGAAGGTAGGCCGTGTAGGACGGTTAACTGACCATGAAGTGTACCTCTTCCTTTCCATTCTGCAATCAATCGAGTGCTGATTACTCATGCAAAGACGGTTCTTACCCAGCAGGATGGCAAGAAAACCACTCTGATACCACTGTAATGACCCTTACTATAAAGGCCACTAAAAACTCCCAAAACTGAACTGTGATAATTCGTCAAACACTTGGCAAGCAGCTGAAATGTTTATTTGAGATGTAGTGTTTCAATGTGATAGTTGTTTTGAGCATCAAGTACAATTGAGATAACAATACCAATATGCAATAAAATGCAATGAAGTAAGAACAGTACCAAACAATGAAGTGTTACAAGAAGGTTGCCAACAACAATTTTCAGAATTTCAATGATTTGGCACTAAGGAATTACAAGAACTATATCAAAACTATGATTGAACTCTTTATCAATGCAATGCCTATTGATAATATGAATTTCTCAATGACTGATGACAATATATGATAATGACTATTTTCAATTGACTGATTTTCTGAGAATGAAGGGACTGTTACAACAGTGACTATTTATGCAACCTCTTGATATAAACTTGACAACAAATATCAACTCCAAAATAATGCAAAGGAACCTGGAAATTGCTGCACTCTGATGTTGACAAAATGCTGATGAAGACACCCTTGTACAGCACCCCAACCTGATCCCAAATTGCCCACTGCTACTAATGCAATTCTGGAAGTGTTGTACCCTGCAGAGCAAGTTCAATTTAATCTCAATCTTTCTATGCTGACAGAGATCGCCCAGATTGGATTGGCATTGATCCCTAGATGAAATCTTAGCTGGTCTCCAACAAAAACACCCAGCTATAATGCCAGGTCGAACTAGAAGAAGTTTCCCAAGCTGCCTTCAGAATTCACTTGATTTCACTCATAACCCTGCATTTTTATTTGTTTTCTCTGAGCATTAAAATGACGAAACTATTCAGAATAGGAGTGCCTAGCTTGGGGTTAGGCAGCCAACAATTTCCCACACAAAAACGCCAGTCAAAGATGAATTTCGGATTGAATTTGCTGCTCCAAGTTACTGCGATTTTTAACTTATTTTTTTGTGCTTCTAACCCTGCAATAATTCTTCACAAATAATCACCAATGACTGCTAAAAATTCCTAAGTAGCTAGCGCCCAATCTCTAATGAAAATAGCTGCTAAAAATGACTAAAATTACAGTCTGATGCGTCCGTACTGACGTCTGTACGGCCATACGGATTTGTGCAAAACCCTCATAAACCTCTTCAAAAACCCTCCAAAATGCTACCAAAATTTATTAAAAAAATGCTTCCTCCAAGGGTTCGATTTTCTATGCCAAAATTATGCTTCTCCTTGCCCAAAAATGTTGAAATACTGAAGATTTCTTAGCTGAGAATAAACCACCAAAATTCTCCAATTTAGCACACATGAAATGGCTAAATACCATCTCCAATGAGCAACCCTTCAGAAGATATTTCACTTCCTCAATTATACAAATCCAAGGGAGTTATCATTCCCAAAGATCAAATGATATTTGCAGACCAAATGACTACAAATTGCTCCACAATGGAAAAAGTAGAAGAAATCCCAAAATCAGCTTGTCCAAATGAATGCCCAAGCCCTCTATTTATTCACTTTTCTAAGAAGTTACTAAGAACTTCTAGAAGCATCCATTATAAAATCTCATTATAATGCACTTTTATAATAAAGTAACTTTATAAAATAAAAAGTGCAATCTCAACTTAAAATTATAACATATGGGCCCCGCACCACACATAATAATAAAAAACAAGCTCCAAATCACTTCTCCAAGAGCAAATATGACCAACTGATCTCCAAATGATCAACAAGATGACTCTCTCCACATCGCCACCAGTCTACGAGAGCCCGTGATAGACTGATTCAGCACGCAAAACGATGTCAACCAAAATGGGGACATGACATTAACCAAAAGAAAATACCACAATGCAAATAGGTCTACAAGTTACAAATAGGACCAGGACCAAAAATATTAAATAGTTCCCCTTCGAATCAAGGGACATGAGACTTTGTCCCCTTTATCCACATTTGAAGTCATGGAAGGAGGCAAATTACCAGCCCCAACAACTTTCTTTACCCTAAGAAATTGTCATCGGAGGTGTCCATACTCATCACAAATCCAACACCAAAAAGGAAGAGTCTTATGATCTAATTGTTGACCCCAAGACGAAGATCCTAGACATATGTCTAGAAAATTTGGTAAGGGATTATTCAGATCAATCTCCACACAAATACAAGCAAATGTAATTACCTTTTTATCGAAGGGTTCATTAAGCTATTGCAACTGGCTTCTTAAGCAAAGTAGCAATCCTTTGCAAAATATCCTCTCTCCAAAACTCTAGTAGAAGCCACGAGAGACGAACCCAAACAAGGACCCTCAAGTGAAGTTCTTCAGCTGAGTTGAAAGTTGAAACACACATACTACGGCTAAATGAATAAAACAACATGATTGTAAAAATAGGACTCTCCCTCAAAAACTCGAGTCCTATCAGCCCTGCTAGAAAAAACAAATATGAAATAACTATTCACAGCCAACATAATCTTCATATCACCATCAACATGCCAAGAACGAAGGATCTAAGATTCCAACACTGTTAAAGAAATACAAATCTCAATAAATTTACAAATTAAAGCATGGTTGCTCAAATCAGAGACATCTTCCATAACCGATTCTAGAAAAATGACCAAAACTGAACAATCATGGCTCCACGAAAAACAGCCATTGACTTCCTTAAGTTTGGAACCCTCTCCCACATAAAACGAGTCTGAAGACCTCACGTGCACACCTGAAGAAGAGACTCCTTGTGCCACAGCACCAACAACCACCAAACTTGAAGAAGCATGATAGCCCTCCATCTTGATCAACAACCAGCTCACAAACACCAAGGAAAAGACCCCTACTCCAGCCGCAAAGCTTCAGCAACTGCAAACCCACAAGCTAAACAAAAACCCCACACCAACCAAAAAATATCTCCAAACCGAAGCCCACCCTGCAAGACCAGCAAACCCCCAAATGCAGGCAGATAAAAATAGAGGAGACAAGCTAGGGCAGGAAAAGCCCTAGCCCGTGCAAACACCAACGACAGAGAGCACTTGCATTCGTAATACTAGTGACCATGTCCTTTAAGCTATGTAATACTAGTGACCATGTCCCTTAAGCTATGTCACAGTATTTGCCGAACTTCAGCCATTGAATTCGAATTTTGGCAAACTTCAAATATTTTTATAAAATTTGTTAAAATTCGCCCTTATATTCATACAGAAAAACACATCAGGTTTTCCATCGAAGTAAAAATTTTTAAAATATTTTTAAGTGTTTTCAAAAATATTTTGTAGGGTTTTTAACCCATTTCTTAGTAAAATACTGTTGGCAGCTCTCTCTAAACACAAATTTGAATCTTCTGTTTAAAATTCATTGGCTGACCATTGAAACCAACTTTCACTTACCTGTGCATCTACATTTCCTACACTGCTGCGTCATCTTTTGGTAATCCAGTCAAAGCTGTTGAGGTCAGTAGAAGTTCTTATTTTCCAGGTGAACAGACCAAGTTTTCAGAGGCGAGTCCACAGTCTCCATCTGCAAATTGTTTTCCATTGTGTTCTTTCCTTGTCATATTTGTTTTTATTTGTTTTTTATAGGGTTTTGTAATCTAAAGACTTTCAATATTGTTTGCAACATTATATTTAATTAAGTATATACTTAATGTATACATACATACATACATATGTGTATATATATATATATATATATTGAAATGGTTATATGTTGCATTTTTTATTTTTATAATATATGTTTATAAAATTATTGTTTAGTTATTTTGTTTATATTTAAAAAATAAAAAATTCTATAAGATGAATTTAATGTCGAATTCTTTTTCAAATTTTTCATCTTGCCGAGTTTCATGTGAATTTATTGTTGCTGAACTTGAATTTGAATTTGAACCTTATGACTTAGCCTTTAAGTTTAAAACAAATAATTTTTGTCCTTTTTTAAAAAAATTAAGTTTATTTGAAAATTTGATTTTTCTTGATTTTTGCCCTATTTTTTCAAAAAAAATTTATAGTTTCGGTTTGCCTATTTTTTGCCCAAATGATTTTTGCTGCTATGCTACTAATTGTCAAACACTCCTCTACCCAACTTGTGTGGTTTTAGATATTTTATTCCTCTTGAGTCAAGTTAAATACAGTGAGGATTTGAAGTCCGTTGCAAGAGGGAAAAGTCAATATTCAGAGTTGAAAATAGCTCATAAAACATTAGGTTTTTCCTGGTAAAGTAGGAATAACTGTGCATTAGTGAGCTCCTATTCTTTGTAATTTGCTTTGATTCATTTTTTTTAAAACAAACTGCCCATTAGTCTATTAGATGTCAACTTTCACGCTTTCAACATTCAACCCAGATCTCAGAGTTGAAGCCAAAAAAAAAGAGTTCAAGAAAATTTATAATCTTTCTTGAATGACATAATATAAAGAAATGGGTTTCAAACTTTTTATTACTAGCCATTTAAAAACTCACATATCATTTAAAAACTTATCACTCTACTTGAGCTTAAATATATTACTGCTATAACTCAGAATGAAAAAGGACGAACCTACCTGTCAATGCGACTAATGCGATTCCTTATTGCTGAGCAAAGTTTTGCACTAACAGTGACAAAAAGTTGGCGAAGACAACTTGGATTAATATATTCTTGTTGCAAATCTTTTCTCCCAACTTTGCTTTCTTCTTTACCCTGATTATCCCATGACAAACCATGAGTAGCAAGATATAATTGTTGTTCCTTCTGAAGAAGTTTGGTTGTAAGTACAGTTGTCTTTCCTGTACCGGACCGTCCAAGAATAAATGAACTTCTTGGAAACCTGATTATACGTGATTCTTCCTCATTCACCTCAAACTGAAGATCAATCTCTGATCCATCTTTAGCTGTTAATAATTGATTTGCAATGCCAGAAGACAAGGAATAAAACTTCATCAGCAATAAGCTTTCTTCTACTTTGGCATGCTCCAATGTAATAGTTTCCTTATCAAGAGTTTCACAATGAAGCGATTCAACCATTTCTGGTTGTTGTAGATGCCTATACCAAACAAACCCAGGATCGTACTTCCATTGCCTTGGTAGTACTGTCTTTGCATCCCTGAAACAAGATAGCCTTCAGATACACAGACGTGGATAAATATGCCAAATATGATGAAAAAATTCACATTAGCTCATCCTTGATTGCTTATGGAAATAAAGGCAAGCTACTGTGCTACAATCATAAGTCACTATTTTAGCTTTATTTAGATTAATATACTAGAAACATTATTTATTTCTAAGCATTATTACATAAAGCGCAGTTCATCACAACTAAGGAAATCAATGGACACCATCCAAAAAAAACATTAAAATGAAATGGATAAACAATCCATGAAGAGTGAGTCTTTGGAAAACCAGCACTTAACAGCAAAGTGGAACATACTTATCCAAAAGTTTTGCTTTGCACCGTAAAATGTACTCTGGCGTATATGTTGTGAAAACATTTTCCAATCGTTGTCTAAGGATAGGAACTTCTACATGGCTGAGAATATTCCATATTTTTAATACTTGGGAGACTTCCTCTCCTCGTTCAACATCAGTTGTCCACACCAAGTATAAACCTGATGTTGCATATTCATTTATAAGGTTTTCCCGAGAAGAACCAGCATGTTTCCGACTTTGTCGCCACCCATTTGCCAATTTCAGTATTGAGTTGATTATTTGTTGCCGCACATTTAAACCCCTTAACTTTGTAAATGATTCTTTGAACTCATTGCTGAACATAACCTGAAAATATACAAATGAAAGAAATTTATTTGCATTCAAGTAAAGCACTGCTGAAGCATGAACCCAGAGCCATAAAAAGGATTTAATTGAAAAAATGAAAAGCGGCTGAAATGGGAAATAATACTAATACAACTATGCAATGATATTGTTGGAATTAGAATTTAAACAGTATTATGCAGCTTATTCAGAACTCAGGCTCCCCATGTCACAGCAAAGGTGAGGTAGTGTGTTCAAAAAGCATAGATAGCATTTATAAATTCAGAACCATCTGTTTTTCATTATGCAAATGTGCTGCACTCCCTTGCAAATTACTCCACAATGAAATAAGAAATTTCACACATTCTAACATCATCTATGGTGATGGATAACATGTTAATAAAAAATTGACATAGTCCATAAATTCAAAACCATTTCCTTCCTTTGTAAAATGATGTGTACAACATTTGGCTTCAAGATTTTCAACTTGCAAGGCATATGCATATTACTTTCAAAAAACCAGTAATATTGTATTGAAATTGTTCCCCTTCTCAAGGGAAGTCTTTGCTCCAAAGATTTTTCTTGGCTCTAGAATTGCTCCAAAGGTAAGTGTTTGATCCAAAGATTCACAAAAAAAAAGTTTGCCGCTGACTTTATTTGTCAAACTTATCTAAATATTATCTCTATCTTAATTATAAGCCCTTCTCTATCTAATAAAACTAATACTTGGAATAGTGATAAAATAATAATGGATTCCAGATAGAAGTAAATTATATATATTATTTTCAATATGGAATTATTATAGTACACTGGAGATGATCGGCCAAGGATCAAACTCAATTATCTCCCCTTCCTTGATGATACATATTACTAAGTCTATTTGTAAGAACCCCAAATCAGTCCTTAACTGCTGCAGATGTTTATCTCAATTTGTTGTTTGAAAGTTTATGATTTTTTTTTATTTTCAAGGGTTTTTGAAATAAAAAGCAAATATGCAATAATTTGAAATTCTGAAACTATTCAATTAACTGCTGCAACTTCTATTTATTTTCCAAATGAAATATAAAAGGAAATCAAGACAGTCCTTTATTGGAAAATGATTAACAAAGGCAACTACAAAATGCATGAAAAAAACCTGGGAGAATACACCAGCTGCTGAAGGAACTTATTTATTTCAACTCTACAATGTTGTGGCTGAAACTAATACTATCTTCTTCTTCCTACTGCTGAAACTAATACTGCTGAAGCACAAATAGAGTCTCTGGATGAAACTTTTCGAAATTCCAAATTCACTGGATATTTCACCAACTCAAATAGATACACACAGAAAAACTACGTTCTTCAATGGCAAAGTTGAAACCCTTCTCAGAGCTCGAAATCACAATGATCAATTTGCAAAAATAACAATGATGCCTTTCTTCTTTCCCCAGCAAACATAAATAGGCTTTCCAACCCTAAATCGCAATTCCTTGAAAAGCTGCGATTTCTTTCTTCAAGGCATTAAAAATATAATCATTAAATAAATTTAATGATTTAGAATTAGGAAAACATGCCAATAAATTAATACATTAATTTGGCCCCCTTCATGATATTAAGACCCATCACTTAAGTGATTTAATATGAAGTCAATCTACAACTTAATATTAAATCCTTTGCCATTTAATTAATATATAATCACGAAAAATTAAATAACTCCCTCAAAAATGAGAATCTAGCTTAACCATCTGGAATTGGAGTTGGCATAATAATTTCCCATGTGATCAAATAATATTTCTAAAAATAGCAGGGGTCCATCTCTATGACTCTAAAAGTTGCTAAAAATAGAAAAACTCAAACAAACAAAGTCTAAAACCTCTCCATACCAAATCAAGGATGCTGAGCTCTGCAAAAGTCGAACCATCAGATAAGCGTATCTCCTCTGTGCACAAATTGACCCTCTATCCGTCTCTTCTAGCCTACGAGGATCCAATGATAGGCTAATCAATAGCTAGAATGATGTCTCTAGCTAGAAGGGGACATCACACTATTCAAAAAACCCAACAGTTGCCAAGGACACAATTGTCAACCAATTGACTATTAAAACTACCCAAAGCATTTAAACAATAAATACATAATCAAATAAACCATATCATCAAAAAACAAAAGTATAGACATTGAACATTATCTACATTTGTCAATGGGCCCTTGGTCTGCTGGTGAAGTTGAATGGTTCTCAATGAACCCGTCAAGGATCAAGTCATGCTGAGTCACGAGCGATTTTTCCGGAGTGGATACCCCTTAGTCCTTAGCTCTTAGCTGAAGAGGTTTTAGGCACGTGTGCGCCCGTATCAAGTTGCTAAAATGCCTTAGCGGTGGGCCTTCGCTGGTTGGTTGCTCACAAGCTTTGTGCCTCTTCTGGGCTGCCTCATAGGTATGAACCCTCCAACAAAGAAAAACAAAAACATTATCTACATTTGATATGTTTCTACAACATATTGGAATGTCAGCTACTCTATTATGCAAGAGCATCCAGGGTGTAAGAGCAATCTTGCATCACCCAAAAATATTGTCCAGTTTTAAACAAGGGTTATCTTTGGACAAAGCTACTATTTTTAGTAGGTTGTCTTGAGCACGAATTGTTCTGTTCGCTTCCCTGGAGGTTCATTTTTTATATATTAGCCTATTGATAAAATTTCATAGCAAGATCTAGTCTGGTTTTCAAGTTATTGCATTTTCTGTTTTGAAGGGGTGGTACAAAAGCTTTGAGATCAGTTTTGAAGGTTTTAGAGGCTCCGAAAAGGGGTCCACCTTTGATTGGTCGATGCTTCGCTACTCTCTAGCATAGAGCGCTTCATGTCATTTCCGAAATAGGGTTATAATAGCCAATCGACTCAGCGGTTCACAAGTTATGGTTTTCGGAAGTTGTGCCTTCAGGATGCCAATTTCAATGCAAAAAGGAAAATAGTGAAAAATCACTTAAAGCAGAAAATTGAACCACCAACTCAACGGTTCACAAGTTATGGTTTTTGGAAGTTGTGCCTTCAAGATGTCAATTTCAATGCAAAACGGAAAATAGCGAAAAAATCACTTAAAGCAGAAAATTGAACTGCTGGTGCCAAAATGGGGAATTTCACTTTTCATCCAAATAAAGCCACCCTTCCATCAGGCACTACTATTGATGAATAGAGGAAAGGACTATTCTAAACTGCTATAGCCGAATCCTAAAGTTGGGTCGGCTCTCAAATGAATAATTCGGTGAGCCCCTACTCTTCTATAGGCGCCCACACTTTGCGATATTATTTGTCGAACTACAAAAAATAATAGTTGAGACAAGAGAAAAAGAGAATTGAGCTGGCAAATATCCCTCACTAAAAGAAGCTAATATAAGGGCAACCCACCTTGCATTATCTCCCACCCTACAGGAACAGCAAGAGACACTATCTCCCACCTTGCAGCATTAGAGTTCAGAAGGAACGTGAGCAGATAAAGTTGGGCCTTCCCTCCCACCCAATCAACGAATACTCGAGAGAAAGTTGATTATCAAGCCCTTGAGAATGGCCAGAGCAAAATATTCTAAGGCAACTAATTGTGCTACTTAATAGGGCTAAAGGGGGATTTTAGGGTTCAGTTCCAAAAGTGTAGATTGTAGCTCTATCTTGCAGATTATTGTAATGAAAATGCCCATGTGGCTATAGCATGTTAATTTTTTGAATATTGTAATGGCATTCCATTGAGGATAATAGAAAGTGTTTCTGTTCTTGAAATTGATATGTTCTTGCAAATTTTTTGTTTATTTCTCTATTGTGTTGTGTGTTTGGCTAAATAAGGGGAGTACCCTTCAACGAGTGGTATCAGAGAAGAAATTCCTGAGTGTATAGACAAATCGTCGAGCATGAGGCAGTTTGCACCAGGACATTGGTTGTGGGTCTAAGAGATAAGCACATAAAATGCCTCCACAAAGGAATCACGGTGGAAGAAATGTGGGTGTAACACAAGAGGGCTTTATGGCCCTACAAAGGCAAGTGCAAGCACTGTAAGAGGAGTTGCGTAGAGGAACCGATATTAGGGCAAGAGATGCAAGTGAGGATGAATCTGAAAGACAGTTTGAAGAAGAGCAAGAACGGCTACGAATCCTGATGAAGCTAGATTTTTGAAGACCATTTCCAAGATTGGAAAGAGACCCAAGATTGAAGTTTCTACATTTTTTGGAAATCATAATCTAGAAGAGTTGATCGATTGGATCAATAATATGGAGTACTTTGAGCCTGTAGAAATAGCAAATCCCAAGAGGGTCAAATTTGCAAAGGCCAAGTTGAAAGGTCGTGCTAAAAGTTGGTGGAAAAAGGTTCAACTGGAGAGAAATAGAGGAGGGAATGTGATGCAGAGGTAAGGGTGGTGGTTGAAGTTTTACAAGTAGAGTTTAGAAATCTCAAAGATTTAGGCACTATCCCCAAGCCCTCAAGTTCTCCAAATGATCTCAATCACACCAAGACTAACCCAAATGGCAACTGATGATGGGAATGGTATCTTTAGACTGTATTAAGGTGTATTCAAGAGGTTTTGTGGTTCCAAGTATGACCCAACACTTCTAGACCTTCAAACTCCTCCAAACTGCCACTAGGCCTAATAGCCTTGTCTTGTAGCCCTGCAGCAGCCTTCACAAGACCTTAACTCCAAACTTTTCCGAAGAAATAGACTAGCTAATGAGTGATTCAGATACCCTTTATCCTGTACTTTAACATACCAAAAGCTTCCTATGGACTCCTTTGGACCAGGTGTGACTGTCTACACACTATGGCTCCAAAAATGCTTAAAAAGGCCCCAATCAACAAAGCAACTATATAATCCTTGCACTCCCAAGACTCCAAACCTTCAGCAGTCTTCGATAATGACTAAAAATGACCAAACCTCAAAGGAATAGGGCTCAATCCACCGAGAACCCCAAAATCCCCAAGTTTAACACATTTAAACCCTTAATCCAAGGGTTTCTTAGATCTCCTATCTCTGATCGCTTCTATGTCCAATAGGTAGTTGTTTCACCATTAGATTATCATAATAAGATGATCCAAATCATAAGCTATGCTCCTCCTTCAGACCAAATGGCTACTGTTGTAGCATACCAAGCAAATTTAATAAATTTCCTTCACAAACTGTGGTGATCACCCAAACATTCTTCCTTCTCAGTGCATTAATGGATTAGAAAACTATAATACATGTTAATACACAGTCATTCCATGTGTTATAATGGTCAGAGGTCATAGAATGACCATGTTCAATTGAAAACTCACAAAATTGTTAAAAGAAAGGCTGAAACTACTCTGTCAATCAGGATTAATTGAATAAAAGTACAAGTACAAATCTCAGAAAATGCATGGATAGGATATATGATCAGTATCTAATTGCTCCAATGCATTACAATACAAAAACTAATTCCAAATATATTCAAACAACTTCAAAAAATCAGGAAATAGCATTTGAAAGAAGTTTTTATTTACCAAACTTGAGTACAGTCCGTACAATAGAGTCTCTCTCTCCAATTTGTCGTACAATGAAATTTTTGGCATATTTTATGAACTCCTAGAAACTACCTCAACCAATCCCAATCAGTTGGATGGATTAGTTTGTACTAAAACATAATAAAATCTAATTCCCCCCATTTTCTAGTAACCCTTGTTATTCAAAAATTTGAATTAACAACCTTGCTAATTAAGCATTTTCAAAGGTTTTTGAATCCTAAGATCTTGGAATATGATCCAAATAAACTTATTAAACCTTATTAGAACCAAATCTAAACTATTATTAAACTGGTAACACTAAATTCCATCCTAGGTTCTCATTTTGGTCCTAAAGCCTATTAGGCCTTAAGGGCTTCATGCAAATTTATTACATTTATTAACCTTATAGGTCATTATAGGCTCCAAAATACTCCAATTGATGTCATTGGATATCTTCATGTTCACTGATGCCTTTTTGATCTCCAAAGGTTTATTGAACTCCTTATGTGCTCTAGGTGCCCCTGCACCAAAAGGTGAATATAACAAGGTGGGATTGGATGGTTGACAAATTGAAGAGACATTTCATTCCAGCTGATTATGAACTTGATTTACTAAAGAAAATGCAAGGGTTGAAGCAAGGAGGAAAATTTGTCCAAGAGTATACACATGAGTTCTATTGGGTTCTTATAAAAATGGGTCATTTTAAAGCTAACAAGGAGTAAGTTGCCTCTTACATAAATGGGTTGAGGCCCAGTATTCAAGAAGAGCTAATAATGGTAAGAATGTCTACCATTGAAGATGCATATCAATTTGCTTTGAGGGTAGAGGAAAAATTGAACAAGAAGTTTGAGAGTAGACCAACTTGGAGAGGTCGTGGTGGAAAGCCTGGTGGACAATCTTATGGAGGCCAAAATAAAGATCAAAAGAATGATAACTCGAGTAGCAATCAAAATCAAAGGGGAAATAATTCCTAGCGCCCTCGCGATCAAAATAACAAAGATTAGAGAGGAAGGGGAAGAGAGAAAGGACCAGGAAGAGGAGGTTTTCGAGGAACATGTTTCCATGGTGGAGAGGAAGGACAGAGCTTATGAGTATCCTCAACATCAAGGGAAAACAAATAGAAGACCAGAAGGCAATGCATGAATTGCACATGTGGATGAAGATGCCATGTCATTACATTTTGAAGATGTTGAAAGAGGGGTCCTTGTAACCAGAAGAGCCTTGCTAAATGATGAGAAAGACCCTAGACAGAGGAAAAATTTCTTCTACACAAGGTATAAGTGTAATGGTAAAGTATGATATGTCATTGTTGATAGTGGTAGTACTGATAATCTTGTTTTAGAGGAAATGGTGGATGAATTGAAGTTAGAGAGAAGGAAGCATCTAAATCCGTACCGGATTGCTTGGTTGCAGAAGAATCACAAGGTTTTGGTCAATGAACAGTGTCTGCTAAAATTCAAAATTGGAGACTATCATGATGAGGTACTATGTGATATTATGCCTATGGATCCTTGTCATTTGTTGTTAGGGAGACCATGGCAATTTGATTGTTGTGCAATACATGATGCATATGCAAATACCTATTCATTGACAAAGGATAGAATCTGACACAAGCTGAAGCCATTGAAGGAAACAGAAGAAAAGGTATGTAGCAATGCTATAGTATGTTTAGTTGATGGAAGGAAGTTTCTAGAAGGCATGAAAAAAGAACATATATGTTTTGTTTTAATTCCAAGAGTTGATAAAGATGAAGTAGAAGATGTACCTATAGAAGTTGCGGATTTGTTGGATGAGTTTCAAGATATTATACCTGATGATGTACCTAATGGATTGCCACCAATAAGAAAGATTAGTCATCAAATGGATTTGAAACCTAGAACCAGTTTGCCGAATAAGGAAGCCCATAGAATGACTCCAGCAGAAAGTGAAGAGTTGAACATATAAGTGCAACAGTTGTTGCAAAAAGGGTTGGTTCGAGAGAGTTTGGGTCCATGTGTTGTACCAACAATACTAGCACTGAAGAAAAATGGAAAATGGAGGAATCTATACAAATTCTCGGGCTATCAATAAGATTACTATCAAGTATACGTTTCCCTTGCTAAGGATGGATGACATTATGGATTGCTTGAGTTGAGATGACTACTTCACAAAGACAGATCTGAAGAGTGGATATCACCAAATCGGGATTAGAGAAGGAGATGAATGGAAGACAGCCTCCAAGACAAAGGAGGGCTTCTATGAGTGGTTAGCCATGCCTTTTGGGCTAACCAATGCACCAAGCACATTCATGCGGCTCATGAACGAGGTATTGAAAGAGTTCTTGTAAGAACCCTTTTCAGGCTCTTGCTGTTGTACTGTTTGTTTTGATGGTTTTATAATGTTTTATTTTTTTTTTGCAAAGGTTTTTGACATAAGAAGCAAATAACATAACGTTGAAATACTGAATATAAAATGAACTACTGTTGCCTTATTTAATTCCTTTGAGCCAAACTCAGTACAAATGATAATATCTAAATAAGTAACAGCAAATAAGATTGGATTCAATACACATTAAAAACTTGGGAATTTATTGATGAAAATCGCACTTTCCCAGCATAACTACGTCCCAACATAACTGACGGCTGTTGTAGTATTCTACTCACGCTGGATGAATGATGGTGTACTATCTGTGATCCCACTTCTCTGAAACTGTAAACCAATGCTGTAAATGTTGAAGTAAATCTCCGCTGAAGCACAATAGAAGTCTCTGAATGAAACCTCCGCTAGATATCAAATTCACCAGATATCTCACTGGCTTAAATGATGAACACACAAAAGAACTACATTCTCCAGTGGCTACACTGTCAAACCCTTTCTCAGAGCTCAAGAGTTGAAGAAAATTCAATCAATAATGAAAATTGGATCCCCTTTTCTTCTCGCGCTAAGCATATATAACCTTCCAAGTCTAAATCGCACCCAAAAAGAAGGAATTGTGATTTCTCTCAAACAAGTATGATTTAATGTTATAAACATTAAATTAATGATTTATTTTATCATTTAGATGTAATGTTCTCGACCACGCAACTGTCATGTCCCCATTTTGGCTGACCTCGTTAAGCGTGCCGGATTTCCCTATCATCGACTCTCATAGGCAAATGGTGTGGAGAGAGTCAATTTTGCGATTCAGATGATCATCTTTGGTCTTGAAGAAGTGTTATGAGGTTATATTTTATTATTATGAGTTATCGGGGCCTACATATTCTAATTTTAAGTTGAGTTGCACTTTTTATTTTATAATATTACTTTATTATAAAAAGTGCTTTTTAATGAGATTTTATAAAGGAGGTTTCTAGAAGTTCCAGTAACTTCTTAGAAAAAAGTGAATAAATAGAGGGCTGGGCCTCTCATTTTGACATGCTTGGATTTGAGATCTCTTCTACTTCTTTATTGTGAAGACATTTGTGGTCTTTTGGATCTGCAAATATTATTCGATCTTTGGGAACGAATCACTCTCTTAGATTGGCATAACTAAGGTAGTGAAATATCTACTGAAGGGTTGCATTTGTGGAGTTGGTATTCAGCCATCTCATTGGTACTTCATTGAGAATTCGTTGTAAGAGATTATTTTGGTTGGAATAAGGGTTTCAGATTTGCCCTAGCATTGGTGAAGCGTTTGGCAAGGGTTTGAAGACAAAATTTGCACATTTTCAGAATTGCCATCACAAGGTTTGGAACCAAGAAATTGCTCATAACTTCCAATTGCCAAGGAGTTAATTTTTATGGTTTGGTAGGGTTACTACCTAACCCTAGGCGCCTCCATTTAGGGCATTTTCGTCACATTTAAAAAATGCAAAAAAAAAAAAAGATTTTGTAGGGTTTCAGACAGTGATTGTTCAGATTGTTACTGGGTATTTGCTGGGCATTTGGAGGTGTTTAGGCAGCGTACTTCATCAGCAAATTAATCAATAATTGGTGCATCATTTCCAGGTTTTTATACATCATTTGGTGTTGATGTTTTATTGCCAAAATTGCATTAAATACAGTCACTGTGTATCAGTCCAGAATTTCGTTATAATCAGTCATTGATCACTCATCATTGTAATTGGATTGATGCATGGTAAGGTCTTGTCACTGCCCTAGGATTATGTTCATGTAACAGTTCATATATAATCAGAAAAACAGTCATATGTTTATATGCACAGACCAGTCCATTATTATCAGTTGATGTAATCAGCATAGCATTGCATTGTCTTGTCAAGGGTTTGATATTTTGTAATCAGACTTGCATAGTTAGACAGTTCATTAAAATCTGCTATTGTAAATCCAGTCATTGATGTATGTGTTCAATTCAGTCCAATAAATCAGTTGTTATAATCCGATTGTATGCATTGAAAGGGCTGCATTTATGAGGGTTTACATATGGTCATCTATCTATATTCACATGCATTAGACACCACAGTCCATACAGTCTGAAAATGATCATCTGAAACTATACGTGGTAGCTGGGTTGAGGTAGTTGTAATTCCTTTGGCTAGGGCATTGTCAAAGCATGAAAAGAAGAGCATAACTTTGAATCTGATTATTGTATGTCATATATATATTCTGTGAATTATAATCAGAAGTTAGTGAGTTCCAGATTTGTTAGTATTGAGGCTCCACATTGTTTAGAGATTCATTGCAATTCATTACTTTTATATTGGCATTGCTATTCAAATTGCATTTGGTTATCCGAGAACTATTATCACATTGGGAATACAACATTGGAACAAACCTATTCAGTTGCTTGCCAATTGTTTGACGGAATATCACAGTTCAGATTTGAGGGGTTTCAGTGGCCTTTATAGTAAGGGTCATTACAGTGGTATCAGAGCGGTTTTCTTGCCATCCTGTTGGGTAAGAACCGATTTGCATGAGTGACCAGCACTCGATTTGATTGCAAAATGGAAAGGAAGAGGTACACTTCATGGTCAGTTAACCGTCCTACATGGCCTACCTTCCTGAATGAGGAACCACAAAGCAGCAAAAAAAGTAATCATTCAGACACTTGGGTCGAAATCAAGAGGGAACTTGATAATCTTAAGAGATTAAGCCAGGACATGTCTGACATGACTGAACAGTGGTATAAGCGCTACAAGTCGTCTCGCAGGAGAGGTGATAAGAGATCTGCTGATACAGTTACCAGAAACCTTCATGAGGATTTTGAGAAACAAGTTAGCACTCCGACAGATGTTTCAGTTTCTATTCAGCCACAGGAGGAAGTGGTGAAGGACACTATGCAGATTGATAGTAACTGTCAACTTGGTACTCAAGTTGAGACAGTTGTATACAGGTTGCCTAAGGACAATGTCACAGGTGCTCAGATTGGTTTGGTTACGACAGGCAGTGACTATAGCATAGTAGGTTCAGATGAGGATGCTGTTATGCATGATGGTGAGATACCTGGTACAGATGAGCAAACAGTGAGCATTCAGGACTTTGCAGAAAGGGAGTATCAGGCACAGTTAGACGATACATCACATGAGCTTCAGGACACTCGAGCTTCTTTGTTGAGTACTCCTTTGGCATTACAGGACTCAGAGAGACATGCTGACTTGATACAGGGAGATATCACAGGCACACCGGATTGTGTGATTGGCACTGATAGTGGTTACGGTACAGTTGATCAGAGTAGTACAATAGAGAGACATGTGGACGAGCCTTGTCTTGAGGTGAGTTCAGTTCAGGCATTAGTGCATACGACAGGGACTCAGCTTTCTTTTACAGTCAGGTCACATGTTGATGATGATATGAGTATGTCTAGCATTTACACTCCGGATTTAGAGATTGTAGTGGGTATAGTAGACAGGTGCGTGAAGTCAGTTGGTATTGTTCACATTACTCAGGTGAGGGTTTTACTTGAGTTGCCAGTTGATTTCCGTTCTTGGATCAGATGTTGGGATCCTTATCTTAGTACTTGGGATTGTTTTGACTGGAGATATCTATCATTCTTTGGTAGTAGTATCTGTTGCACTATCATGGACTTGATTAGTAGTTTACTAGGTGTAGTTCTCGTCCATGCCAGCAACTTGTCTGATGCTGGAATTAGTTTTTATACACCCGTGTTGGGCATTGTTCATGTATCCAGTCGACCATTCTTGTTGGAATGGGTTGATGATATCACAGATATGATGGAGTTTACAGATGAGTCCCAGGATCGTTTGGGTATTGATGACATCCAGGAGTATGCTGTGGATAGTTTTGAGGACTTAGCTTCCTCGGCAGATTCTTTTGTTACAGCGGAGTTGGACAGTGATGCTACAGTTTTTGACACTCCGTATGGTGATGTGAGCTCTGGAGTCGACTTGCAGAGTATGGATGGTAGTACTCCAGAGATTAGCAACTTTGAGGATGTTATTGATAGTGTTGACGACTTAGTCTTTTCAGTGGATTCCCTTGATACGGAGGTTTATGTTGATGCTTCAGTCACTCCGTTTGATGATACGAGTTCAGCAGCTGGTTTGCAGAATTTGGATGGCAGTATTACAGGTGATAGCTATTCTGAGGTTATTCCTTTGGACAGTGTACCAGGGGAAGACGATTGTAGGAGACAGTCTAGCCAGCGCCATCATGTGTCTAGTCAGCTGAGAGTTAGTGAGCGAGACATTGCTATCGCTTACGAGCATTTCCATGCTGCTCGTCAGTTGTTAGCAGTTTATGGATTGGGTTCTCCTACTAGTGATAAGCAGGGAGGCAGTTATCTTTCCTTGACAAAGATCCACTCTTTATGGGAGGCTATCCGGATTTTGAGACAGGATTATATGCAGTTGGTAGCCGACAGAGATCATCTTATAGAGTGGGGCAGTACAGCATACGAGGCATTAGTAGTCAAGGAAGAGGAGGTGAGCGAGCTTACTCAGCAGCTCGAGGTGACTTCGGAGACTCTTGAGAGTACACAGTTGGCTTTTGAGGAGTCACAGTTTCATTTGGCTGAGGTAACCATGGAGTTAGAGCGACTGCAGTCTTTACCAGTTTCTATACAGTCACAGACTATGGCGTCTAAAGATCCGAGGATGTCCATGGTCGAGGTTGATAGAGGCAGTGGAGATGAGGACTTATCTGTCTGCGATACTAGTAGTGGCATATCTTGTTCGCTTCCACTAGAGTCAGGCTCGGTTGAGTTGGGTGTTGCAGTTGAGCATTGTAGTCCGCTCGACATGGTGGTGATCTCTACTACTGATGGCGTGGAGACTTGTGATGTTGTACTAGAGATCAAGTTTGATGTTGATGAGCCGGCAGTTGGCATGGTTCCTATCAGTGGTACTACTCCCTTGGAGGTGTCTTCGGAGGTAGTGGCGAGTTCGGGCTTGGTTAGTGATCAGTTGCAGTTAGTTTCATCGGGATTGCAGTCTGAGCCACTGACTGATGTTGGCGCATTTTATCGACACTACACTGTGAGGTATGCTCATCAGTTTACTTTTGATCCATATGTCGATGAGATGACGATACAGAGACGTACTTTGGCCTCTAGTGTTGGTTATCAGTTATGGTATGGTTTGACTCCATGAGTACAGAGTTGTGAGGCATATGATGTGGTGTTGGGTTCTGTGAGCGACAGCCGGGTGATTCATGATCAGAGGTTTGGGGGTGATACTGATGTTGTTGAGGATTCAGCCGTTGTTCTTGTTTTCACTCCCTTGGCTATGTCATATTCTGACTTAGCTAATGATCAGTCACAGTCGGTTGCATCACGTTTGCAGGATGAGCTGGTTGGTTCTTTTTATTGGTATTATATTTCAGGGTATGTTCATCAGCTTGCTTTTGAGTCATGTATGGAGGAGATGGCAGACAGATTTGGTTTGAGTGATTTCTACCTATTGTGTGATGCCTATCAACCGTCAGCGGTGCATGGGAGTTATGGTGATTTGCAGAGATATGTTGACTACAGTTGGTGTACAGTGTGTGGATTCTCCGCACTTGGTGCAGTTTCATTTCGGAGTGTTCACCTTTGTTGCGGAGTTGGAGTGTGCTTTCCGCACAGCACAGTGAGATGTGTTGATGACATTTGCTATGTGGGTAGTTTCAGTTGTCATCTCTACTTGGGTTCTGATATTTTCAGAGTTGGTGTCTCATGGGTTCCTGACTATGGCAGTTATGGAGTAAGAGTTCAGTTGAGCAGTGGTTCACGATTCATTCATGGATTCCTCTTGGTTATATTGCAGGAGCTTGCGTTGGTTGACTGCAGTACAGTTCATGACTTCATTTGGGATCCAGGAGGATTGATTGGTTCACTGTTTAGCCATTGCTTGGGGATAAGCAATTTTAGGAAGGGGCGGACTGTCATGTCCCCATTTTGGCTGACCTCGTTAAGCGTGCCGGATTTGCCTATCATCGACTCTCATAGGCAAATGGTGTGGAGAGAGAGTCAATTTTGCGATTCAGATGATCATCTTTGCTCTTGAAGAAGTGTTATGAGGTTATATTTTATTATTATGAGTTATCGGGGCCTACATGTTTTAATTTTAAGTTGAGTTGCACTTTTTATTTTATAATATTACTTTATTATAAAAAGTGTTTTTTAATGAGATTTTATAAAGGAAGTTTCTAGAAGTTCCAGTAACTTCTTAGAAAAAAGTGAATAGATAGAGGGCTGGGCCTCTCATTTTGACATGCTTGGATTTGAGATCTCTTCTACTTCTTCATTGTGAAGACATTTGTGGTCTTTTGGATCTGCAAATATTATTCGATCTTTGGGAACGAATCACTCCCTTGGATTGGCATAACTGAGGTAGTGAAATATCTACTGAAGGGTTGCATTTGTGGAGTTGGTATTCAGCCATCTCATTGGTACTTCATTGAGAATTCGTTGTAAGAGTTTATTTTGGTTGGAATAAGGGTTTCAGATATGCCCTAGCATTGGTGAAGCGTTTGGCAAGGGTTTGAAGACAAAATTTGCACATTTTCAGAATTGCCATCACAGGGTTTGGAACCAAGAAATTGCTCATAACTTCCAATTGCCAAGGAGTTAATTTTTATGGTTTGGTAGGGTTACTACCTAACCCTAGGCGCCTCCATTTAGGGCATTTTCGTCACATTTAAAAAATGCAAAAAAAAAAAAAGATTTTGAAGGGTTTCAGACAGTGATTGTTCAGATTGTTACTGGGTATTTGCTGGGCATTTGGAGGTGTTTAGGCAGCGTACTTCATCAGCATATTAATCAACAATTGGTGCATCATTTCCAGGATTTTATACATCATTTGGTGTTGATGTTTTATTGCCAAAATTGCATTAAATACAGTCACTGTGTATCAGTCCAGAATTTCGTTATAATCAGTCATTGATCACTCATCATTGTAATTGGATTGATGCATGGTAAGGTCTTGTCACTTCCCTAGGATTATGTTCATGTAACAGTTCATATATAATCAGAAAAACAGTCATATGTTTATATGCACAGACCAGTCCATTATTATCAGTTGATGTAATCAGCATAGCATTGCATTGTCTTGTCAAGGGTTTGATATTTTGTAATCAGACTTGCATAGTTAGACAGTTCATTAAAATCTGCTATTGTAAATCCAGTCATTGATGTATGTGTTCAATTCAGTCCAATAAATCAGTTGTTATAATCCGATTGTATGCATTGAAAGGGCTGCATTTATGAGGGTTTACATATGGTCATCTATCTATATTCACATGCATTAGACACCACAGTCCATACAGTCTGAAAATGATCATCTGAAACTATACGTGGTAGCTGGGTTGAGGTAGTTGTAATTCCTTTGGCTAGGGCATTGTCAAAGCATGAAAAGAAGAGCATAACTTTGAATCTGATTATTGTATGTCATATATATATTCTGTGAATTATAATCAGAAGTTAGTGAGTTCCAGATTTGTTAGTATTGAGGCTCCACATTGTTTAGAGATTCATTGCAATTCATTACTTTTATATTGGCATTGCTATTCAAATTGCATTTGGTTATCCGAGAACTATTATCACATTGGGAATACAACATTGGAACAAACCTATTCAGTTGCTTGCCAACTGTTTGACGGAATATCACAGTTCAGATTTGAGGGGTTTCAGTGGCCTTTATAGTAAGGGTCATTACAGCAACTTCGCTCGATCCAACCAATTCCTACAAAGGAGGCAATGGAATCAGGTAGAAGGTCGTACGAAGAGGCTGCAGACAGTACAAAGTCAGTGGAGAAGGACGTATGGTTATGCTGAGGTCGTACAATGTACTGAGTATGAGTATCAGAACCACTAGTAATGTTCCCGAACCACTAGTTCCACCCTAGCGTTGCATGATTAGCAGTACGGAGGCCAATTATGCTGGTGGAAGAGACTAAGTATCAGCCATATGTGTGGATGTGACCGTATGGTTGCTAAGGAGTGTACAACAACAAGGAGTAACCGTACGAAGCCTGGGAGTGACCGTACGAAAGAGAATGAATGATGTAGCATACAGAAGAAAAAGGGGAGCCGTACGATGAGATAAGAGTCATACCGAAGTCAAGACCCGTACAGTTGGGAAGTTGGATGTCGTACGGTATGGAAGCCTGAAGTACGAAGGTAAGTTTGCAAGTCGTACGGAAAGGCAATACGAATGGAGGTTGTAGTACGGAAGGAAGTGTGTGGAGTACGGAAGGAAGTGAGTTGGAGTACGAAAGGAAGTGAGTTGTAGTACGGAAAGGAAGTGTGTTGAGTACGGAAGGAAGTGAGTTGTAGTGGAAGGAAGTGTGTTGAGTACGGAAGGAAGTGGGTTGTAGTACGGAAGGAAGTGTGTTGAGTACAGAAAGAAGTGTGTTGGAGTACGGAAGGAAGTGGGTTGTAGTATGGAAGGAAGTGTGTTGCGGTACAGAAGGAAGTGTGTTGAGTACGAGGAGGAAGTTGGAACTTGGAGGTACACTAAGGGATGGAGGTGGTACAGAATGATGTTGGAAGTACGCCAAAGGATGGAAGTGGTATGGAATGATGTTGGTAGTACGCCGAGCGATGAGAGCTATTCCAATCTTTAATTGCCACCACATAAATCGAACTTAAACACTTGCAAAATGAAATATGAATAATAGATATTGATTCAAATTTGCCAAATCTGGGACCAAAAAAGAAACAAGCAGAATAGGGTGAGGGTTGATTCCCACCGAAACTGTGCACAAACCAAATAGGGAGGATATTTCACCTCCGAAATGGCAGACAGCAGAATCCCAACAGGAATTCGCAAAAATACAATAAAGTATCAAATCTCAACCTGAAAAATACTTCCTAGACGCCGGTCATGAATACCCCTTCGGAGAAACTCCCGAGGGTTTACAAAAGAATGCCGACACAGCAAACACCTACGGAAATTAGTAATAAACATGGGCCCCCTTTTATTAATTAAAGGTTCGTTTATAATATTATTTAAATTCTGGGACCAATAATTAATAAAGAATAATTTATTAAAAATGGGGACATTACATTAGACTTAGGAAGAAGTCAAATAAATTATTAATAAATTTGGCCCCATTCTCATGATGTTAAGACCCTCAACTTAAGTGATTTTAATATAAAGTTATAATATAACTTTATATTAAATAATTATTCTTCTTTAATACTTAGCCACGAAAAATGTCATAACTCCCATAATATTGTGAATCTGATCAAGCCGTCTGAACTAGGAGCCAGTGAAAATATTCTCCATGTGACCATGAGGTATTTCTCAAAATTGCAGGGGTCCATTTCTATAGCCCCAAAATAAGCCTAAAAATAGCCATTTTTGCCAAACAGAGCAAAATCCAAATAAGTGAGCCAAAAACCATCTCACAAGCCAACTGAAAACATTGAGCTCTGCCAAAACTGAATCATTAGATCATACCTCCCCTATGCCATTACTGACCCCCTATCCATGTCTACTAGCCTACGAGGGTCCACTAATAGGCTAACCATTAGCTAGCATGATGTCACTAGCTTGAAGGGGACATCACAGTCCGCCCTTCCTGAAATTGCTTGTCCTCAAGCAATCTCAACTCTGGATGCTGTAGAATCTCCTCGCTCTCTCATGGAGCATCCTCAACTGGCATATCCTTCCATTTCACCAAATACACTTTGATAGTGCACCTCCTCAAATTTCTCTCCCTGAACTCCAAGATAGCCTCTGGCACTAAAACTAATTTCCCCTCATCATCCAATGGTGGAAGCACTGTGGAAGGAACAATGTAGTGTCCTAATGCCTTTTCGAGGCGTGACACATGAAAGACATTATAGACTTTGCTCTCTGCTGGCAAGTCCAACTCATACGCCACCTCTCCAACTCTCCTGGTCACTCTGAAAGGCCCATAGTACCATGGCTTTAGTTTCTCGGCTCCACTCCTCTTGAGAGTAGACTAGCGATAAGGATGTAGCATCAAGTACACCATATCCCCTACCTCAAAATTCCGCTCAATCCTCTTCTGATCCGCATACTGCTTCTGCCGGTTCTGCGCCTTAGCAATATTCTCCTTGAGAACCTTAACAATATCTTGACTTTCTTGCAGTAAATTCCAACACTAGGCACACAACTGTCACTCAGTAACAAGCCCATAAAGCTAGGTACCTCATACCCATATAATGCCATAAAAGGGGACATCTGTATAAACATGTGGTGAGTGGAATTGTAACAGTACTCGCAAAGGTATATCCACTTGACCCATGCCTTCTGCTGCCCTGATATGTAGTTCCCGAGATATCCTTCCACCCATTTGTTGACTATTTCAGTGTGCCCATCCGTCTAAGGGTGGTAACTAGTACTCGAAGTGAGCTCTGTCTCGCACAACCTGAACAACTGCTACCAAAAGTGACTCATAAACCTGCTATCCCTGTCACTGACTATGCTCCAAGGTTGGCCATGCAATCTGAACACCTCACGAAAGAACAATTCTGCCACCTGTGTAGTAGTGTATGTAGCCGTGATCGGAAAGAAGTGGGCAAACTTTGTGAGTTGATCGACAACTACATATATACAATCCCTGCCCTGAGCTCTTGGTAGTCCCGTGATGAAGTCCATGGATAAACACTCCCACTTCCTATCAGGAATCAGAAGTGGTTGTAGCAAACCAACTAGTTAAGAGTGTTCTTGTTTATTCTGCTGGCAGGTGGGACACTCTTTGACATACTGCAACACTTCAGCTTTGAGCCCTTTCCATGAGAAGCGCTCTCTAATCTGCCAGTAAGTTTTGTAGAACCCGGGATGTCCGGCCATAGGTGAATCGTGATAAACTCTCAACACCATCCTCTTAACCTCTGACCCTGGCACTAAATAAATATGCCCTTTGTAAACGATGAGCTCGTTCACAAGGGAAAATCCACTATCTTGAATGGATCGAGCAATAAATCCTACTGCCCACGTATCCTTTGCATACTCTACAAGGATCAAATGTCTCCAATCCTCTGCTATGTCTGTCATCATGTTCAAGTGAGGTCTCCGTGACAAAGCATCTACAACTACATTTTGTGTCCCCTTGAAATAGGTGATATCAAAATCATAAGCTTGTAACTTACTTACCCACTTCTGTTGCCTGTCATTGAGATCTGCCCTAGGAAATGTTTTAGGCTATTATGGTCTATTTTGATGCAAAATTTACTACCCACTAAGTATTGCTTGAATTTGGCCAAGGCATGCATTATGGCCAACATTTCCTTATCATATATGTTGAAGCTCCTCTCAGGTCCCTTGAGCTTCCTGCTCTCATAAACAATCGGGTGTTTATCCTGCATACGCACTGCTCCAACACCCTCCCCTGATGCATCACAATGTAGCTCAAAAGGCTTGCTGAAATCTGGTAATGCTAAAACTGGACAAGAAGTCATCAACTGCTTGAATTTATCAAAACACTCTTGTGCCTCAGAAGTCCACAAGAAAGCCCCCTTCTTCATCAAATTGGTCAAGGGTGCTGCATGCCTGGAATAACTGTTGACAAACTTCCTATAGAACCCACACAATCCCAAAAATCCTCTCAACTATGTAAGGTTGCCCGAAGTAGGCGACTAAACAATCGCACGAATCTTCTCTGGATCCACGTGTACGCCCTGTGCACTGATAATGTGACCCAAATATAGTAACTTTGATAAGCCTAGATCACATTTTGATTCCTTGGCATACAAGGACTCTCTACTCAACGTGCTCAATACTGTATCTAAATGTTGTAAGTGTTCATCCCATGTCTTACTGTAAATCAGGATGTCATCAAAGAAAACCAACTCAAACTTCCTCAACTGATGCTGAAACACCCTATTCATCACAAACTGGAAGGTAGCAAGTGTGTTGGTTAGCCCGAACAGCATAACTACAAACTCAAAGTGCCCATAGTGACATCTGAACGTTGTCTTCTCTACATCCTGCTCTTTGACCCGGATCTGATGGTAACCTGATCTCAAATCTATTTTGGAGAAGTAACATGCTCCATGAAGCTCATCCAATAACTCATCAATCTGCAGGATGGGGTACATGTTCTTAATTGTCTTCTTATTCAAGACCCTATAATCAATGCACATCCGGAGCGTGACATCCTTCTTCACCAATACTACAGAAGAAGCAAAAGGAGACTTGCTCAGTCTGGTATGGCTCATGGCAAGAAACTCCTTGATAGTTTTCTCTGTTTCATCCTTCAATCTTTTTGGATGCCGGTAGGGTGTAATCATTATGGGCTTAGCACCCTCCTCCAACTCAATAATGTGCTCAATACCTCTATCAACAGGTCTACCTGATGGAATCTCGTTGAATACCTTGTAGTGCTTAACCCTCAGCTCCTGTATGTTGGGATGATATTCTGATTTTTGATTCCCCTGTACTGGCATGAGAGTTTAACTCATTGCCCACTCAGCCTGATCATGCTTCAAAAAACTCTCCATGCACCTACAAGACATCATCCTGAACTGGGTGTCACAGATGGCCTTCAATATGTGTGTCTTCCCGTCCGACTGAAATTTCATCTCCATTTCTTTCAAGTCGAGAGTGAATACTCCAATATCATGAAGCCAAGTCATACCAACACTAAATCTGTGTCACCCATATTCACCACATAAAAATCCGCCTTGAAGTCAAAATTGTTTATCTTCAAGGGTAAATCCGTGATCTTCCTATCACATTTGAGGACATAGCCATCAGCTACCCTCACTCTCAGGCCCTCAAACTACTCTGTCTAAATCCCACGCCTCTCTACCAACCTGGAATCAATGAAATTATGTGTGGCGCCTGTATCTAGCAAAGTGATGACTCACTGCCCAGCCAACACTCCTCTCATTCTGAATGACCGCTCCTGTTGTACAGTGGTGAGACGGGCCTCCTTAAGTCTTCCCTCAGTCTTCTCCTCTCCTGTGGTCATTTTGTTCAGTTTCTCTTCATCAATGTCTCCCTATTCTTCATTGGATTCCTCTTTGTCGAACTGCTGGTTTGAATTTTCAGTGTCTGAATCCTCATAAAAAGCCCACATAATCCTATTTTCTTTTCCCTTAGGCTGTAGAGGACAATCATGGTCTCTGTCATACGGTCCTTTGCAATAGAGACATAACTTCATTTTCCGCAAATCATTAAGTGTGTCCCTATCAAGTGGTGCAAAAGACTTATCCTTATTTTCAGTTTTAAACCCCGTCTGTTCTGGTTTCTTGGAGAACGGTTTGTTGTCCTTACTAGATGACGCCCCTTTTGAATGGAATTTATTTGTTGGAGCTGCATGTTCCATGTCCCTGTTCTTATTCATAGCCTCCTGCAAGGTCGGAGAATCAAATGCCTTAACCCAACCCCACAGTGGTTCGGTTAATCCTTCACTAAATAAAACTATCAGTCTTTTCTCGGATAAGTCAGGTACCATTACTGCTAACCTTTGGAATTCATTGATAAACTGATCCAGGCTGCCTGTTTGTTTTAACTGAGCCAATTCTCTAAAGTAGATTTCTGGATCCTTCATGTCAAACCTCTCTTCTAGCCTATCTACAAACTCTTGGTAAGAAGTCACCTGGTTATGTTGAAGAGTGATCAGTCTGTGATACCACCAGTCATGCGCTACTCCCTCCAGATGCAATGTGGCATATTTTATTGCCTCTATCTCCGTCTTAGGCCTCAAAGCTAAAAATGTGTCAAGCTTGTGGATCCAAGATTGCGTGGTTGACCTCCCACTACAATCAAATGTAGACAACGTGAGCTTTCTTGTAGCATGTTTCAACTCGTTGTTTTGTCGAGGTCTCCTCTCCTGTCTCGCGGACCGGTAATACTCCCTCCTCTTATTCACAAACCTGTCAAAAGTCATCCTCTCCTGAACCTATGGCGCTAAAAGTTCCAATTCATCATTTGCGGCCACAAGATTATCTGCAAACATCTCCTCACCAACTTCTTCTACCTATTCCACATCTGGCTCATCTCTAACAAAGGTAGGGTGAGTAGGCTTGTTTGCTGTCCTGGAACGGGTTCTCCGTACTCTGGGAGGACCAACTCCACTCTAATTATCTTCCTGTTCATGATTCTGTTTGGCCTATGGAATTATACATTCCATCATGACTGTAAGTGCCTGTAACGTATGAGCCATTTGTTGCTGCCTTGTGGTCATGACTCTGAAAAAGTCTCTCGTTTCCTGATCTTCATTATTTTTGTTTACTCTGGGTGGGCTATTAGCTTGCCTTTCACCCATAGCGTCCGGTTGCTTGTCTAAATCCTGTTCTCCCTCAAGCAGTGCTCTTCTACGTGTATAATACCTGTGAGAACCAATTACTTCCCGCTGCATGTAAAATCCCTAACCCTCCAAGATGGCAGGATTTTAGCTCTGATACCACTATAAGAACCCTTTTCAAGCTCTTGCTGTTGTACTGTTTGTTTTGATGGTTTTATAATGGTTTTTTTTTTTCCAAGGGTTTTTGACATAAAAAGCAAATAACATAACGCTGAAATACTGAATAGAATATAAACTACTACTGCCTTATTTAATCCTTTGAGCCAAACTCAATACAAATGATAATATCTGAAAATATAACAGCAAATAAGATTGAATTCAATACACATTAAAAACCTAGGAATTTATTGATGAAAATCGCACTTTCCCAACATAAATGCGTCCTAGCATAACTGACGCCTGTTGTAGTATTCTACTCACACTGGATCAATGATGGCGTACTGTTTGCGATCCCACTTCTCTGAAACTGTAAATCAATGCTATAAATGCTGAAGTAAATCTTTGCTGAAGCACAATAGAAGTCTCTGGATGAAACCTCCGCTGGATATCAAATTCACCAAATATCTCACTGGCTCAAATGATTAACACACAGAAGAATTACGTTCTCCAATGGCTGCACTGTCAAACCTTTTCTCAGAGCTCAAGAGTTGAAGAAAATTCAATTAATAATGAAAATTGGATCCCCTTTCTTCTCATGCTCAGCATATATAACCTTCCAAGTCTAAATCGCACCCAAAAAGCAGGAATTACGATTTCTCTCAAGCAAGTACGATTTAATGTTATAAACATTAAATTAATGATTTATTTTATCATTTAGACTTAGGAAGAAGTCAAATAAATTATTGATAAATTTGGCCCCCTTCTCATGATGTTAAGACCCTCAACTTAAGTGATTTTAATATAAAGTTATAATATAACTTTATATTAAATAATTATTCTTCTTTAATACTTAGCCACGAAAAATGTCATAACTCCCATAATATTGTGAATATGATCAAGCCGTCTGAACTGGGAGCTAGTGAAAATATTCTCCATGTGACCATGAGGTATTTCTAAAAATAGCATGGGTCCATCTCTATAGCTCCAAAATAAGCCTAAAAATAGCCATTTCTACCAAACAGAGCAAAATCCAAATAAGTGAGCCAAAAACCATCTCACAAGCCAACTGAGAACGCTGAGCTCTACCAAAACTGAACGATTAGAAGATCATACCTCCCCTATGCCATTACTGACCCCCTATCCATGTCTACTAGCCTACAAGGGTCCACTAATAGGCTAACCATTAGCTAGCATGATGTCACTAGCTTGAAGGGGACATCACAGTTCCTGAGTAAGTTTGTTATTGTTTACTTGGATAATATTTTGATCTTCAGTACGACATTGGAGGAACATATAATGCATAATCGTAGGGTCCTTGAGAAGTTAAGAGAAGAAAAGTTGTTGATTAACTTGAAGAAATGCAGTTTTGTGAAGGAGTTAGTGTACCTGGGATTTGTTGTCTCAGCAAATGGTCTTAAAATGGACCCAGTTGAAGTGAAGGCTATCCTTGAATGGATTACTCCAAGGAGTGTTACTAAGGTAAGATCTTTTCATGGTTTGTCTATCTTTTACAGAAATTTCAGCAGTATATGTGGACCCTTCACTGAAATTATGATAAGGGATAGAAAAGAGTTTATGGGGATTGCAGGAGCAGCAAAAAGTTTTGATTTGTTGAAGAGAAAAGTAATAGAGTAGCCTGTTTTGGCACTTCCAGACTTAAGTAATGTATTTCAAGTAGACTGTGATGCCAATGGCAATGCCAATAGAGCTATTTTAAGTCAAGAAGGTAAACCCATTGCTTACTTTAGTGAGAAGTTGAATGATGTCAAAAGAAAGCATTTTGTTTATGATCAAGAGTTTTATGTTAGAGTTCAAGTATTGAGGAAGTGGAGGCATTATCATTTGCCAAAAGAGCTTGTTTTGTTTACTGATCATCAAGCTTTATAGTATTTGAATAGTCAAGGGAAGTTGAATCAGAGCCATTTGAAAAGGGTTGAAGTTTTGCAGAGTTACACTTTCAAGCACAGGAGTAGAAAGTCTAATAGGGTTGTGGATGCCCTTAGCAAGAGGCAGAATATGTTGACAGAGATGCAGGTCGAAGTTGTTGGGTTCCAAGAACTCAAGAGTTTGAATCTCGAGGATCCTAATTTTGGTGAGGCCTGGAGAGCTTGCACAAAACCTGTTACTGTTGGTAGGACCAAGTGGTTGGATCTCATAATCCAAGAAGGAATGTTATTCAAAAGGAGCCAATTGTGCATTCCAAGGAGTTTCGTGACGGAGAACCTAATCAAAGAGAAGCATAGTGGAGGATTGGCCAGACACTTTGGTCGAGATAAAACTATTTCTCTAGTTAAGGAGCATTATTATTGGCCACAATTGCAAAAAGATGTTTGGAAGTTTTGTGTGAGTTGTAGAGTATGTCAAATGGAAAAACTAACCAGACAGAGTGCAAGTTTAAATCAGCCATTACCTATACCAAAAAGGCCATAGGAGGATATTAGTATGCACTGTGTTCTTGGTTTACCGGGGAGTCAGAGAGGGCATGATTCCATTTTTGTGGTTGTAGACAGGATCTCGAAGAAGGCACATTTCATTCTTTGCAAAAAGACTAATGATGTTGTTCATGTGGCAGACTTATTTTTCAAAGAAGTGGTGAGACTACATGGTCTTGACAATCCCAACTGGTGCTGAGAGGGGAGGGGTGAATCAGCACCTATAAAACTTCTTTTAAATGAAGCTGATGAAGTATACTAATAACTGTAAGCTAAATAGATTCAAGCATAAAATAACATCAAGCAATCAATCACAAAGTGACACCAGATTTATCACGTGGAAACCCAATTTGGGTGAAAACCACGGTGTGAGGAGACCTCACAAATTTACGCACTCTTCTGAAGTGCGCCCTGTTAGGAGCCTTCCCTGTTAAAAAGGATTTCAACGCACTATTAGATGCGACCCGGTTAAGGGATTTGTTACAGTAAGGCCGATTAGTGCCTACCTTGTTAGAGGACTTAAAACACCTTACAAGATGTCACCCAATTAAGGGATTTGATACAAGGGACCTGTTAAAATCCACCCAAATACTGCGATTTAACTATTGTAATTGTTAGAAAATAATAAAAGGATTGATTTTTTACGAATGCCTTTACCTAACCTGATAAGATTTCTGTTATGCTCAACTGAGAAACATCACCGGTCGTCGCAGGTGTGTTCTCCTTTACTGTTGTACTTCTTTGCACAGTCTTCTCTCTCTTCTTCTCTTTTCTATTCACCCAAGCTTTTTTTAGTGTACAGATTCACTCTTTTCTCTTGGCAGAATGAGAGCAACCTATATTCTCAACACACAGAAGAATATATAGATTTCTTGCCCTAATTACGCATTTAATGCATGACCTAATTACAGATCCCTTTCGGATACATCACTCGGTGGAGTATTAGTTCACTAAGGAAACATCCGATGCATGCTCTTGCATTATCTACTTTATGAGGAAAACAATAGATGCGTGTCAAGAACCTTTCCTTCACAAGAGATAACTACTTGTCTTAAAGCCACAGACTTCGGCTTTAAAACCTTTAAAAGCGCCTCGAACCAATCACCATGTTAACTCAAAGTCTTCCGGATTTAGTGCAGTAAATCTTGATCAAAAGAGTTAGTTAAAACAGAAAGTTGACAATGACTTCCCCGGTTCTTCTTATCATACCAAAGTCTTTACTTGATCGGTTGAGATCCTTATGTTGTGAACAGGTAAGATCTTTAACCTGTCACATTTCCTTCCTTTGCTTACCGGTTGCACCTTTTCCTCGGTTGCGTAGATGATACCGGTTGTATCTCGGTCCTCGGTTGCTGATGCAATTTGCTTAGTGACTGTTTGCTCTTAATGAGCATATATAGTCTTTTCTTTCTTTTCATAATATCACCGATTGCCAAACCAGTTTCTTTGCATACAGATCTCCTTAGATTTTTAGACCTTAGATTGATTGATATGACAAAACGTCTCTTTTCTCTTTTGCCAATCAATGACAATACTTAATTGCCATGTACCGGTAGCAGGCTTACCGTTTACCATCTCTTAATGCCAACAGGTCTACCATAGAGAATAGTTTCAAATAGAGACACTAAGTTTGTTGGAAATTTTTGGAGGACATTGTGGAAGAAGCTAAAGACATATTTGATGTTCAACTCAGTGCACCATCCACAAATTGATGGACAGATAGAAGTGGTGAATAGGAGCTTGGGAAATTTGTTGAGATGCTTAGTTGGAGATAAACCGAAGGGGTGGGATCTGATTTTACCATAGGTAGAATTTGCATACAATAATTTTGTCAATAGGAGCATTGGTAAATCACCATTCTAGATTATACATTGGAGTGGTCCTAGAAATGTTTCAGAATTAAGGAAGTTGGACAGTGGAGAAAAGAGTAGTGTTGAAGATAAAGATTTTGCAAAACACTAGAAGAATTTGCATGAAGAGGTGAGGAATCATATTAATAAAATGAATATACAGTACAAGGCTAAGGCAAATCAGAAAAGGAGGCATAAGTAATTTTAGGTTGGAGATGAAGTTATGGTTCATTTGAAAGAGAAGAGATTTCCAATGGGAACATACAATAAGTTGAAGATGAAGAAATTTGGACCATGTACAATCTTGAAGAAGCATGATTCAAGAAATGCTTATGAAGTAGAGTTGCCCAGTGAACTCAATATTTCACCAGTGTTTAATATTTCAGATTTGACAAAGTATTATGAAGTATTGAAGATGACATAACAAAAGCATAGTGTAATATTCTAGCACCTACTTGTAATGTTCCCGACCAAATCCAATGGAAAACAATATGCAACCCAACACAATTTGACCAGACCGTACAGAGAGGGTGGCTACAGAGAGCGTATGGATGTGCAAGGTACCAACGGAATCACCAAGAAGGCCGTACGGACAAGTTATGGGTGAACAAGATTCTAAGTGTGGAGGTCATACGGTAAAACAGAGCCGTACGGAAGTCAAGACAGGTACGGTGGAGGCAGGATACCGTACGGTGTGGAGATCTGGTCTGTACGGAGGTGAGTGCCTTAATAGGCCGTATGGTGGAATGTGCAGGCCGTACCGTGGAATGTGCAGGTCATACCGTGGAATGTGCATGCCGTATGGAGGGGCTGTGACGTACTTGGGGGTCATACAGTGTTTGGAAAGGGGCGCACAATGGATGGTATGTCCATATGGTGACTGGGAAGGGTCGTACGAAGGCTGATCTGGCTGTACGGTTGCGGAGGAAGGATAGATTGGGGAATGGATGTGTTCGTGATGCCTCTCAATGTTCGTAGGACTTCCTTGCTTCCTTGCCGATAGATATGACCTTCGCAAACACAGAACAATTCACAAGCCAAGTATATTGCCAGGAAGATCTTATTGAATTAATTTTACGGAGTCTTGGATTTGCTAGATCCGATACAAGCAGAACCAAACAAAGTAGGGTGAGGGTTGAATCCCACCGAAACTGCAACCAACCAAATAGGGAGGATCTTTCACGTCTGAAATGGCGAAAAGCAGAATCCCAATAGGAATTCGCAAATACAAATCAAACATAAAATCTCATCATGAGGAAACTAACCTACACGCCGTGAATAAATACCCATCGGGGAAACTTCCCAAGAGTGCACAAAAGAGCCGACGGCAACAACTACACTATGCCAAATAAAATAATGGGCCCGAGATAAACTAAATCGATCAGGACCCAAAAACAATAGTTTTCTTAGTCATTTAATGACGGGGACATTACAGTCCTCCCTTCCCAAGAATTGCTTGTCCTCAAGCAAATGTAACGCCAGATGCTGGAGAATGTGTTCACCTTCCCAAGTGGCGTCGTCCAGAGGCAAGTGCTTCCAACGTACTAAGTATTCCTTCAGGGTACGGTTCCGCAATGTCTTCTCCCGTACATCAATGATCTCAACTGGTTCTAATAGGAGCTTCCCTTCTTCATTCTGTGGTGGAAGGTCTGTGGTCACCACAATGTTCTGCCCTACGACCTTCTTTAGGCAGAAGACATGAAAGACATTGTGGATGTGGCTCCCTTCGGGCAGTTCAAGCTCATAAGCAACCTCACCGATACGTCGAGTTACACGATAAGGGCCATAGAAGCGGGGCCTCAGCTTTTCTTTCCCCGTTGCTTTCAATGATGACTGCTTGTACGACTGGAATCTGAGTTATACTAAGTCGCCAACCTCAAAACTTCTCTCCATTCTGTGTCTGTCAGCATAGATCTTCTGTTTATTCTGAGCATTTTGTAAATTTTCTTTCAAGACTTTCAAAATGTCTTGCCCTTCCTGAAGCCAGTCCTTTGCCCTTGGTGCGCGACTATCACCCAGAACCCTGTCGATAAATGAAAGGGGTTCATATCTGTAGAGTGCTTTGAAGGGTGCCATCGCAATAAACATATGATAAGTTGTATTGTAGCAATATTCTCCCAGATGCAACCATTTGACCCATGCCCATTGTTGTGTTGAAATGTAGTTCCGAAGGTAGCCTTCTATCCATTTGTTCACAATTTCCGTCTGTCCGTCAGTCTGGGGATGGTAGCTGGTGCTGGGTGCCAACTCTGTTCCTGCCAACCGAAACAATTATGTCCAGAAGATGCTGAGGAACCGACCATCCCTGTCACTAACAATATTTCGGGGTAACCTGTGCAGACGAAAGACTCCTTTGAAAAATAAGTCAACTACCTGTGTGGCCTGCAAGTCTGAGGAGATAGCAAAAAAGTGTGCATACTTCGTTAGCCTATCAACTACAACAAAGATACAGTCCCTTCCATTTACCTTAGGAAGCCTGGTAATGAAGTCCATGGAGATTCCATCCCACTTCTGTTCTGGTATGGGCAAGGGTTGTAATAGTCCGGCGGGTGCGGTGTGTTCGGATTTGTTTTGTTGGCATACTACACATTCCCGCACGTACTGCAAAACATCATCTTTAAGTCCCTTCCATGTGAACCTCTCCCTGAGCTGTCTATAGATCTTGAGAAACCCCGGGTGTCCGGCCAATGGTGAGGCATGTATTTCCTTCAAGATTTTTTGCTTTATTTTGGACTAAGGTACTAGATATATCCGATCCTTATAGTAAACGATGTCATCCACCACCTTGTAACGGTCATCCTGAGTGTCGCCGTCCATTAATTTACATGCAAATGTGTTTTTAGAATATTCCACGAGTAAGTGGGCTTTCCAATCAGCTGATATTTGTGACAACATGCAGATGGTCGGTTTTCTTGATAGAGCGTCTGCAACCACATTATTCTTTCCTTTTACATATTCAATATCAAAATTGAAAGCCTGGATCTTACTTACCCATTTTTTGTTGCCTCTCGTTCAGATCTCGTTGCTCCAAGAAATATTTTAAGCTGTTATGATCAATACGGACGGTGGACTTGGCACCCACCAAATATTGCCGAAACTTAGTCAGAGCATGCACAATGGCCAACATCTCTTTGTCGTAGATGGAATATAGCCGCTCAGCTTGCGTAAGCTTCCGACTTTTGTAGGCTATAGGGTGTCTTTCCTACATCAGGACCGCACCAATACCCTCTCCGGATGCATCACATTCCAGAATGAATGGTTGAGTGAAATCAGGTAGGGCGAGGACTGGGCAAGTGCTCATTGTTTCCTTCAACTTTTCAAAAGTGCGTTGTGCCCTTTCATTCAATTGGAAGGACCCCTTCTTAGTCAGATCTGTTAATGGTGCGCTGAGCTGAGAGATCCTTCTACAAACCTCCTGTAATAACTGCACAATCAAAAGAAGCCTCGCAACTCAGAGAGTGATTTTGGAGGTGGCCAGTCGAGTATAGCTTGGATCTTCTCCTGGTGGACTGTACTCCATGTTTACTAACTATGTGGCCTAGGTACAATATTTCTATCATCCCAAATTCGCATTTGGATTGCTTGGCGAACAAGGACTGAGCCTCCATGATCCCAAGGATTTCATCCAACTGTCTCAGGTGTTCTTCCCAAGTTTTACTGTAAATCAGGATGTCATCAAAAAATACCAGCAAGTACTTACGCAATTGTTTGTTGAAGATGCGATTCATGCAAGATTGAAAAGTAGCTGGTGCATTCATTAATCCGAAAGGCATGACTAGGAACTTATAATGCCCGTAGTGACAACGAAAAGCTGTCTTCTCCACATCTTCTTCCCGCATGCGAATCTGATGGTATCCGGAACGGAGATCTATGTTAGAGAAATAAACCGCACCATGCAGTTCATCTAACAATTCATCGATCCTGGGAATAGGATATCTATTTTTTATTGTTTTCTTATTCAACGCATGATAGTCCACACACATGCGTAATGTTCCATCTTTCTTTTTCACCAATACAACCAATGATGCAAAAGGGCTAGAACTCGGACGAATCCATCCCTTCTCAAGTAGCTCCTGAATCATCTGCTCAATCTCATCTTTGAATTTCTTGGGATGGCGGTATGGCATGGTGATAACTGGTTTGGCGCCAGCTTCCAATTCGATGGTATGTTCAAACCCATGATGGGGTGGTATGCCAGGAGGAATATCTGCAAAAACTTTATCATGGGTACTCAAGATAGCCTGTAGATCAGAATCTTCTGGTCGTATTCGTTGTCCTTTAATTGGCTCTGCCAAAACAAAGTAGTGTGCAACCCAAGCTAGGTCATCATGCCGGAAAATGGCTTCCATCCGTTGTGCAGAGACTTCCTTGTGACCTTCATTAGCCATCCCACGAAGAACAACTTTCTTTCCTTCGGCCACAAAAGTAAAATCCATTCGTTTGAAGCTCTGTGTGTATTCATCCAGGGACTCCATCCATTGTATGCCCAAAATAACCTCCATATCGTCCAAATCTACTACGAAGAAATCCTTTGTCATAGTGTGATTAGCCATGGTGATACTCAGTTGGGGAACCAAGTGTGTGCACGGTAGGAGTGTTCATCTAGCAACCTTGACTTGGAAACCTGTGTGAGCCTCTGTAGGAAGACCTCTTCTCTCCACCAAAGATGAGTTTATAAAGTTGAGAGTGGCTCCACTATCAAGCATCACAATGACCCTCTGCCCCTGAATGGTTCCCTGTACCCGAAATACCGTACATCTCAGGCTCCCAGCTAAAGCGATGGTTCCACCATGCCGAAACAGTGCCGTGAGTCTCTCCGTATGGTTCAAGCTAACCGTTTTGGAGACCTCCTGTAGTTGACCGTCCTCTAGGGGAAGTTTCTCTTGATCGTCCTCATCATCAGACATAACCTCAATGTAGTGTATTTTCCCTTTACCAAGGCATCTGTGCCCAGGTGCCCACGGTTCCTTGCAATTAAAACATAATTTCTTCCTTCGAAGCTCTTGTCTGGTGGCTTCGTCAAACGAAGGCTTCTTTGGCGGAGGTTTGGTATCCTTGTCTTTGGGAATGAACGGTGGTTTGGAGTGGGAGTAGCCTCGAGAAGAGGATGTTGACAATGGTGCCATACTTCATGCCTTTTTTATAGCCTCTGCAAGGGTGGTAGGATTGAAGCCTTTAACCCATCCCCTCAATGGTTCGGTTAATCCATCCATGAAGAGAACTATCCGTCTCCTTTCGGAAATGTCTATAACCAACACGGAGAGCTTCTGAAACTCTGTGATGTTCTGGTCGACTGATCCAGTCTGTCTTAACTGAACTAGCTCTTTAAAATTAAGCTCCGGATCTTTATCGTCAAACCGATCTATCAATTTTTCAGTGAATTCAGCATATGTACTTACTTGGTCATGTCCCAGTGTGATAGTACCGTGATGCCACCATTCGTGTGCCACTCCTTCCAAGTGAAGTGCTGCAAATTTAATTGCTTCCTCTTCTAGCATTGGATTGAGCTGGAAGTAAGTATCTGCCTTCATTACCCATGCCTGGGCAGATATGGATCCAGATCCATCAAATGGTGATAGATTTACTTTACTCAGCTTCCTTCTGAGATCATCGTTAAAATATCCTCGACTTTCGCCTCCGGAGTATCGCATTCTCAATTCCGCGTAGTCTTTGTAGGATATATCCCCTTCCAAATTTGCATTCTTCCAGTCTTCTTTTAACTGTTCTTGAACTTCCTCAAAGGCGGGTTGCCTTTCTCCTTCTGGTACCTCCGTCCTTGGAGGGAAAATTGGCATGGAAGGACGGGATCATGCCGGATGAGGATTTTCTTTTCCCGTAAACGAATCGGCACTATGACCATTTTGTTCGCCAGATATTTTATTGTCTGCTAGTTTCCGAAGAGTTTCCTCCATAAGTCGTTGAGTGTCGTTGATTTGTGCCTGATTCCTCGAGAGGTCCCTCAAAAGCGCCATGAATTCAGCAGGAGTGGGTTCTTGATCTGCCATTCTACCAACTGAGTGGGATCTCCTTTGTTTCCGGCTATAGACTTTCATTCACTGTCCACAGGTTGGCAAGATCTCAAGCTCTGATACCACTGTAATGTTCCCGACCACATCCATAGGAAAACAATATGCAACCCAACACAATTTGACCAGACCATACAGAGAGGGTGGCCGCAGAGACCGTACGAATGTGCAAGGTACCGACAGAATCACCAAGAAGGCGGTACGGACGAGCTATGGGTGAACAGGATTCTAAGTGTGGCGGTCGTACGGTAAAACAGAGCCGTACGGAAGTCAAGATAGGTACGGTGGAGGCAGGATATCGTACGGTATGGAGATCTGGTTCGTACGGAGGTGAGTGCCTTAATAGTCCGTACGATGGAATGTGCAAGTCGTACGGTAAGGTGTACAGCCCGTACGAAGGGGCTGTGATGTACTTGGGGGTCGTACAGTGTTTGGAAAGGGGGCGCACAATGGATGGTCTGTCTGTACGGTGACTGGGAAGGGCCGTACGGAGGCTGATCTGGCCGTATGGTTGCAGAGGAAGGATAGATTGCAGAATGGATGTGTTCATGATGCCTCTCAATGTTCGCAGGACATCCTTACTTCCTTGCCAATAGATATGACCTTCGCAAACACAGAACAATTCACAAGCCAAGTATATTGCCAGGAAGATCTTATTGAATTAATTTGACAGAGTCTCGGATTTTCCAGATCTGATACAAGCAGAACCAAACTGAGTAGGGTGAGGGTTGAATCCCACCGAAACTGCAACCAACCAAATAGGGAGGATCTTTCACCTCTGAAATGGCGAAAAGCAAAATCCCAACAGGAATTCGCAAATACAAATCAAACATAAAATCTCATCATGAGGAAACTAACTTACACACCGTGCATAAATACCCATCGGGGAAACTTCCCGAGAGTGCACAAAAGAGCCGACGGTGACAACTACACTATGCCAAATAAAATAATGGGCCTGAGATAAACTAAATCGATCGGGACCCAAAAACAATAGTTCTATTAGTCATTTAATGATGGGGACATTACACTAACTCAACTACAGAGGAGATAGAAGACATCTTAGATAGTGGAGTTGGAAAAAGCACAAGGAACAAGAAATATGAAGAGTATCTAGTCAAATGGAAGGGACAACCTGTTGAAGATTCATCATGGCTATCAAAGGAAGAGGTTGACCACCTTGGTTTTGCTCTAAACACTTGAGATATGACAAGGTCACTTCTCAAATTACCCTTGGTGTCTGATGCAGGAGCATCGAGTGTGTAAGAGCAATCTTGCATCACTCAAAAATATTGTCTAGTTTTCAGTAAGGGCTATCTTCGGACAGAGTTACTATTTTTAGTAGGTTGCTCATTTGAGCACGAATTGTTCCATTTGCTTCCCTGGAGGCTAGTAAAGTTTCATAGCAAGATCAAGTCTAGTTTTGAAGTTAGTGTGTTTTCAGTTTTGAACGAGTGGTGCAAAAACTTCGAGCTCAGTTTTGAAGACTTTAGAGGCTCCAGAAAGGGGTCAAACTTTGATCGAATAGAGCTTTGCAAACCTAAGGCATAGAACGCTTCATGCCATCTCCGAAATGGGGTTATAATAGCCAATCAATTCAATGGTTCACAAGTTATGGTTTTTGAAAGTTGTGCCTTCAGGATGTCAGTTTCAATGCAAAAAGGAAAATAGGGAAAAATCACTTAAAGCAGGAAATTGAACCCTTGGGCACCAAAAATGGGAAATTTCACTTTCCAACATATTCTAAGGTGGCTAATTGTGCTACTTGATAGGGCTAAAGGGGGATTTTAGGGTTCAGTTCTAAAAGTCTAGATTGTAGCTCTATCTTGTAGATTCTTGTAATGAAAATGCCCATGTGGCTGTAGCATGTTAATTTTCTCAATATTGTAATGTCATTGGATTGAGGATAATAGAAAGAAAATGTTTCTATTCTTGCCAATGATCTGTTCTTGCACATTTTTTGTTTCTCTCTTTGTGTTTTGTGCGTTTGGCTAAATAAGGGGAGTACCCTTAATCACTTTCAATCATGCATCATTACTTCTTCCAACTACTCCATTGCCATGCAGTTAAAAGCAATTTTTTTAATTTCTTTGGCAATAGGATGCAATTTCCTTTTTCAACACCCTTGCTTACCTCGGTTGTTGTAACATCATTTGCCTCATCATTCAAGATCAATGCATTCTTCTCATCCTATTATATATATAATGTCTTGTACCAAATCAATTCCAATTTGTTATGTAAACCTTGTCAAGACATAACCTAACAAAATCATATGATTTTCTAGAAGGGTGGTTACATTAGTTCCAAGTGAATGAATCAAGGACTTATTTTCGGTTAGTCCTTAACTATTTTTCATAAAACATTTTATATCAATCATTTAAGGGTGATAGAAGAAAAATCTCTTCCTATGGGGAAGTCTTCCCTCATAAGCGAGTCTCTTAATTACCATAATGTCAATGTAATGTGTCCCCTTTTTAGGTATCTTATGTAATACCTTGCAAAATCAATTGCAAGAGACTTCTTTCCTTAGAGTCTCAATTATCACTATCATTTATGATATATGAAAGCACTTATGAATGTCAAAATCTTGTCGATTTGTTCTTGAAACAATGGTGTTGTCTCTGATTTCACTTTTGAAGTATGCAACCGGTTTATCCCAAAAAGGCCAATGCTCTACAAGCAGATCCAATAAACGATAAATAAGAAATAAAGGTTTCTAAACGATGTTTGATGGAATGAGATAGATCGCCTTCTTATATCTTGCAAATCAAAATAATAGGATGTGTCCAAGAGGCATATCCGATGTCTATTTATAATCGCATCTTTTCCTCATATGCTAAACACACCACTTAATATTCAATTGGTTAGTTCTGTAATTGCCACCTTATCAATTAATAATAATCTTCCTTGTTTGATTGTCTAACAACTTGCTGCATTATTGATTAATCATTGATTAGTTAATTCCTTTTTCTTAAAAGTTAATACAAGTTTTAGCATTAATCGATGCTTCAACACTGCTATTATCGATACTTGTCATTAACCTTAATCGGGCATCCTCAAGTGATCGATTAGAATACTTGCATAATTGTTGTTATCCATCGATGTTTGGCATTAGTTAATGCTTGTCTAATGGATGATTATCGATCAATATGCTTCCATCGATCTGTTTTGTTATTGATCACTGATCCATATATCATTTTGTACTTGATATTTTCCAACCATCATCGATAATATATCTGGCTCCATTTATGATTGATCTGGATGCTTACTGTCAATACTCATGAGATCATTAATCGTTCAATCCTTCTCTTTGCCAATTGTCCATCGATAGCATGTCTTGCCAATTACTTTGGTAAGTATGGTTGATAGGCAATGATGATCAACTTCATGATCAATTTATCGAATGACGGTTCTGCTTATTCCATAATGGTGTATCATTGATATATAATGATCACTTATGTCTTCTCCATACAAGATTGATCATTAATTTTTGCTTCCATGAAGATGATTGACTTACTTGATATAATATTAGTATTGAAGAGGACTTGTCCGTATGATGTAATGAGCATGTTACTTTCTATCTTCATTTGGTATGATGATTGTTACCATGATGGTTTATATCTTCATTTTGTACCAGTCTTCTCCCTTGTTTTCCTGATGATAATTTACATAGGATGTGATCTTGTCAACATAATTGCTTATGGGTGTACTATTCTAATTGGATAGTAAAATCATGATTACATGTTGATTAGGTGATTATCCTTAAAGATTGTCATTTTTTATGACTTGTACACTTGATGATGCTTGATGGAGGTATCTATCATCATAGATTCTGGCTCATCCTTATATCTCTTAATGCTACTTAAGGAAAATCGTCTTATTTATAACTTTATAATTTTTCCGATACTTTCTTTATCCCAACTATCTACTTGCTATGAACAACTTGTTTCTAACTAGCTTTAGGTGTTCAAGGGCTGCCAACCCTTGACCACATAAGTTTTTTTTATTGCTATTAAATTATTAGTGCAAAAATGGGGACATCACAGTCGAGCACAATCATAGATTGTTCCTCAAGATCTTTTTCTCTTACAAAAATTTTCATTTTATTTTCAGTGGAACATGTTATATTTTATTGTAACATCAAGTAACATTAGGGTGTTTGATCATTTGTGGATATTATTTTTTCCTTTGTACTTGAAATATGAAATCCAACGTGGTGGCCTAAACCCCTATTTGCTTCTAAGTACTTTGAACTAAACCTAGCTCACCCTTAGAAAAGCTGCACTTTGCCAGCCAATTTTCCACCATATTGGTGGCCCTTCCGGATGAGTAGAACATCTATTTATTAAACATAGGCACCAATCAATTAATGTTCATCAATCTTATTATGGGAAGCTTTTGAGAATCCATCTTAAAGAATAGCTTTTAAAATCATCTTAGAACCTATCATTGTAAATTAATTACCACAATATCAAGGGGAGGCACTATTAAGATTAAATTCTGGGCATCATGATATCAACTGGTAGCATTATCTTTCAAACATGTAATTTAATTACCATGGACACATTTAATTTCAACGAGTCTCTCTAAAGTTTGTTATAGGTTGTAACATGTAACTCTGCAAATCTAACTACCCTGAATATATTACTTAAGAAATATCAACTGAAGAACCAGAGAAACAGAAAATTATACCTTATATTTAAACATAAATATTGAAAATGAGCATAAAAATGAGGGACTTGTTTAAATGATAAACTTCTAGGAGAATTTAATTATGTATGCTAGAAGAAAAAAGAATATACATGTATTCTAATTGCAATGAATCTGAATGACTTTAGTATCCAAGTTACCTTCCAAACTGTGTTGTTGAACAAGACAGAATCCTTCTTCAATAGATCTTGAAGTTGGTTCATCTCAGCCTTTGCATTTCTAATTACTTTCACCATGCCACTATCAACATTTGGATGTAGAAAGCACTTCCTTTCAATTGCATCTTTGGCTATATTCTCCCATACAGATTTGCTTTTGACAAGCATGGATCCATTCCCAACAATCCAAAGACAAAATCTGTTCATCAACATGCCAATGGCATAATTTTTGTAACAAATTAGTTTCTACTAATATTTGTGCAATGGAAATGAGCTCTTTGTGAGGATAATTCAAGAAAATAAAATAAAAGATTGAAAGATATGGTAAAACAATAATCCCTGACTAAACAAGAGATAAAAACAAGTACCGTGCACGTGTCAAAGCAACATTGGCACGTCTATGATCAGAAAGGAAGCCAATATTTTCAGTTCTGACTGTAGAAATTATGATAATGTCCTTTTCTCCACCTTGAAACCCATCAATGGATTTGACTTCCACATCAATGGTGTTCTTCCATTCATCCTTTTTTATTAGCCTACTTTCCAAGTAACTAACTTGAGCATTATAAGGCAATATTACACCCACACTAATTTTCAAGCCTTCTCTGCTAGCACAAACTGATTAAATTTTTAAAATCAGAAATACTGGTTTAAATACCCCAAATCATAAAAATACTACTCCAATGTTGTGTAACATAAGGGGAAATAAAAACATCACTAATTCACATTTTAGACTTTACTCAAAACATTATACCTAGTTATGATTGATTTATGGCACAGTAAAGGAAAAATCCACATCTTTCAACATACGTTGCATAAACTGAGTACCTAGACAAATATGAAATATAGAATAAATTTAAGAATATTAAAAAGGAGTAATCTGATTGTAATGCCATAGTTTACTAATGGTAGACCAGAGGATACTAACCATACTACAGAAATTGATATCTATAATACTAGAAAAGTGAGATTTTCAAATAGTTTGACACACGCACACAGGGTCGCAGCATTTTCACAGGAAAGGACTAGCTATGGCCACATTTTCTCCCAATTCCAAATTCACACTGCTTATATTATTCTTAACCTGGTTATTTTTAATATTTATAACTGAAAAAGAAAATATTGTCTAAGGATTATTATCTTTCCATGCATGCACTGAACTAAACCTATGTACCACAAAACCAGAATGAATGCAACAAGATCAAAATATCAAAAATACAATGTCCGGGATGTTCACTGCAGCAATGATTGCTAGATCAACCATCTTTTTGAACAGACGTTGAAATTAACCAGGGGAGAATAATTTGCATAGATTGATAGGCAAGAGAGTTTATTCACATAATCCTTCTCAATTACGATTATTTATAGTGGAGCATGATTTATCAATTATACAAAATCAGTGTTAACAGTACTGGAGAGGATCTAAGAGGTGAAATACGACAAGGCTGTGCTGTTTAATTGGACATTCTTGTAATGTACCCTTATGTGATTTCTTAGATTGCAAGAGACTTCTTTCTATCCAATCCTTTATTTGTCATTGTATGTATTTAATATGACTTGCAAGTATGTATGGTAACAAAATCTTAAGGGAAAGGCATATTAAAGCAAATGCTAGCTATCTTGATGTTATACAAGAGTTGTAATAATTCTGATGTGATTCTTGATAATGGTATAATGGCCGTATAATGGAGATCATCTCTGATCAACAAAGATGACTCTATAAGCCAAATGCTTATGTAAAATTAATGCTGATAAAAAAAAGCTAGATCTGAATGTATAGGTGAGATCGTATGCCTGATACCAATCTGAATATGTGTTGGTGATATTTCTGAATATCTTCCTTACTGCCCAGACCTGAAGCAGTGTGTTTTCAGTGCATTATCAGACCTGCACCAGCCTTCCAATTCATCCAATCAAGGTATCACATTGTCATTGCATAACTGGCTTGTTGGGTACATATTATTTGTCACCATTGTAGGGTGTTGCAACAGTTCTTATTTACAACAACACTTGTTATTAGCATGTTAATCTTCTTATTTTGATGATTATGATGCCAATAGTAATCCCGTATGCTTGTAATGGTCTTACCATCAAAAGTTGTTATTTCATTCATTATATTGTAACACTGGCTGGTAATACCACCAGTGAGTTGCTTTGACATTTGTTGTTGTACTTGCCCCACTGAATAAGTGATTTATTGTAATCGCCAACCACTCCATGAGTGGAGTAAGCTTGCTTTTACATTTCAATATTGTATAAGATTTTGATGCAAGAGCATCCAAGGTGTAAGAGCAATCTTGCATCACCCAAAAATATTGTCTAGTTTCAATAAGGGCTATCTTTAGACAGTGTTACTATATTTTTTTTTGGTAGGTTGTTCATTTGAGCATGAATTGTTCCATTTGCTTCCCTAAAAGTTCTTTTTGATATATCAGCCTACTGGTAAGGTTTCGTAGCAAGATCAAGTCTGGTTTTGAAGTTACTCCATTTTCTATTTTGGCGACGGGGTATAAAAACTTTGAACTCAGTTTTGAAGGCTTTAGAGGATCTGAAAAGGAGTCAAACTTTGATCAGTTGGCATTTCACTAGTCTAGGGTGTAGGGCGCTTTATGCCATTTCCAAAATGGGGTTATAATAGCCAATCAACTCAACAGTTCACAAGTTATGGTTTTCGAAGTTGTGCTTTTTAGGACTCTAGTTTCAATACACGCGAAAAAGAGAGAAGGTTCACCTAAGGCGAGAAATTGAACCGCTAGGCGCCAAAATGGGAAAATTTCTCTTTCCAAAATATTCTAAGGCGGTTAATTGTGCTACTTATATAGGGCTACAAGGAAATTTTAGGGTTCAGTTCCAGAAGTGTAGTTGGTGGCTCTGTCTTGCAAATCATTGTAATGAAAATGCCCATGTGGCTATAGCATGTTGTTTTTTTTAATATTGTAATGTCATTTCATTGAGGATAATAAAAAGCAAGTGTTGTTGTTCTTGCAATTTTCTATTTATTTCTCTATTGTGTCGTGTGTGTTTGGCTAAATAAGGGGAGTTACCCTTAGTCAGCTTTCCCACTAGATAAGTGAGTGTGCTAGCACATTTTCTCGCTGACTAAACTGATGTGCCCTTAGGCTCACCATTGAATTAAGTGGAGGAAGATTATTTACATTTCTTGTAATGCATACGCACTCCACTGAATAAGTGGTATTTGGTGACTTGCTACTTGTTGATTTCCTTTCAGCATTGCATTTAGTTGATTCTAATGCAAAACACCGTATGCGCTCACCTTGTCCATACTCAGATTTGGGCGATCAGAAAATGAGGAAGTTACTTAGCATCTTACTTCTAGTTGAAGTTATTTTCAAAAAAAAATATCTAGGGCAATTATTACAATAGCAACCTTGAAATACGGAACATGTGCTCTCCGAGAACTTTGGAATCCATTTTTCCTTACCAATCAACCTAAGGAAACTTCAAGAATAGGCTAACTATAACCAAACTAAATAGACGTGAAAAGGGGACATTACAATTATTGGTTTTTAAATGCTCCCAAGCAAAGAAGGCTATGCACCCAAATCCACATATGCAAAAAGGAAAGTTTTGTGAAGCAAGGATCAAAGTGGAGAATGCTAAGGCTAATGTTCCAATCGTAAATGCAAGTACGGTAACAAATCATTTAAAATTCGGTACAAATATTACAAGGCGGGTACTTCAAGTTCAAACTAACATACCAATTAACGTAGTGGATTTATTGCAAAATATTTCAAAGCTTTGAAAGGTTGCTGTATTGAAGAACAATCAGACAATGCATGCTACAACCCATTTGGAATCAGGTGAGAATGAAGACCTAATAACTAAACCTTCCTTGTCGAGCGACCAATTAATTGATCCAATGCAACCAAAAATTATCAAAACAAAGAAACTAGCAATGGTGAATATGGATATCCATAGACAGAAACCCACCAATGCAATTGCTGATGGCGAGTCTAATGTTAACGTACTTCTAAAAGACACTTAGAGAAATATAGGGAAACCAACCTTTTGGCCCCCAACTTTTCAACTAGAGAGTGCAAACTAACATGGCATTGAGGTACTTAGAGTTTTAATGGGCCAAAAGATAATAATTGGAAGTCAAGAGGTTTCATTGAATTTTGAAGTCATTCCATTATGGAAGAAAGCATACAATGCACTATTGGCTCAAGGTTGGTTGGTAGGAGCCAAAGCTAATCACAACTGGAAAAATAATACACTCCATTCAAAACAGGGTACGGAAGTATATAATCGATTTGAAGAACCAAGCAATCAATGAGAAAACAACATCCTCAAATTCAAGCTTTGAAAGAAATTGATGGAGATGCAAGATCAATGTCTGATGGAGCCAAACAATGAATGAAATTGGAATTACAATCATATTTAGATGATGAAGCATATTCTCTTTGAGGCATATTTCACTAGCAAATGGAAGATTATGAATTATTTCCACCAAATTAAAAGTTAATTGAAGCTATAATGATCAATGAAGACAAACAAGGATTGTGTGGGGATAAGCAGCCAATGAAGAATAACTTGGAAAAAATGGATAATTTATGTGTGTCAGACACAATTTCATTGAAGTCAACAATTTTGGTTCTAGTAAAAGCACTCAATTTCACTAACAATTTCCAAATCAACGAAGTTAGTTCATGAAATACTTCATAGCGAATTTATAGGAAAAATACCCTAAAATGGATCAAATGGAAAAAGAAAATGAGCAAAAGATAAAAAGTGTCCCCACGTGGAAGAAATTGAAGAAATAATTATATAAATTTAAACTTGTATGGTGTGGAAATGTCAAATATTATAAAATTAAATATTGAAGATCCCTTGATACCAACATATGTCCCATGTTTTGCTCGATTGTACAGATTAATTTTACTTTCGGTAAATGATCTACTAGAACAAAATTTTCAAGTTTTTTGTAATTTTTCTACAACTACAAGACTGCCATTATTACATTTGCATGACTTGCTATAAATATCATCACACGAATTGACCTCTTACGCATTGTACAATCACTCTACAAACCTAGTGTACAACTTCTATAAAGTGTCATATAATCCTAATTTACTACTGTACAATCCATCTATAAATGTTGTATCAACCATTGTTGCACAGCCCCTACAAATACTATGTCCTTAACAAACAATATGGCTAAAGACTCTTGTGATAACCCAAGTTGCCATACATTTTCACCCCCCAACTCTACACACCTACACATCATATAATTCAATTTCATGTGCCAATCTACAGCCCTCCTCACATGTTCATCATATGGTTCCAAGCACGACCTTTTCATTGATGCACCATATGGTTTGTACATCCATCATCTATCGCACAACCTTTTGGAACATGGATTAGTCTTACAACAGATCATTTTTAGAGTTTGACTAAAGAAATTATAGCAGGTTCTTCCTCCAACTATGACTTTGGTAGAAACAAAGAGTTTTTTATACAAGTTCTTGAATTGGGAGAAAGTACATTCTTAGAAAGCAGTCAATATTTTCATGATCTAAATGATCCTGATGTGCTCAGATGTAATATACACCCTAGGAAAATTTATTCTAATTTTTTGAAAATATAACTTCCACCTAAAAGTAAGTTGCTCAAAAGCATTCCATATCCTTTCGGAGTATCCACAACTGATATGTCAGTACAGCTCTGAACTCGTGGATATGAAGCCAACTGCATATGAATATTGTTCAATTCTCCCACAACTGGAACTTTTGTTTTATCCAACTGTGTCACCTTCTTATCTGTTTGCAATGGGACTAATCCCAATCTTCTACATATGTTTAGGGGCATTGCATTACTTGATGCTCTAGAGTCAATTAGACAGTTATGCAACATTTTCCCAAAAATTATGACTGACACAAGTAAAGGGGCAGGTTCTTTTCCCTGGTAGAAAACCACATGCTTTTGTGTTCTCGGATTGAACTCTTCATTTTTTACACTTTGTAAAGTATTGCTTCCATTCTGAATAATGCTCATCGTTTGTTCTACAAGAGCAGTGGGATCTCTAATTGTTTATTCTCTTTGAAGTGAAGGGTCACTAAACAAGATTCCTTCATCGGAAAAATTTTGCACCATCCCAATGAAGCTCAGACATTGTGAGATATCAAGTGCACTTGTCTATACATCTTCAACAACATTTGTGTTTTGTGCAAAACCACACTGATGATTGTTAGGTGCACCTCTAGGCGAGTATTCTGTGAGATGATCTTCGGAGGTGCATCGTTCAGACTTCCCAACAGCATGTCTCTAATCTCTGGAATTTTCATCAATTCATATAAAGGTAGACTTACTTTTAGTGTATAGGCATGTAATCTTGAGAATCAAGCTGAGGAAATTTAAAATCATCAAAGACTAGTGCTTGCTCGTATCTGGGTGCAGGTACTAGCTCATAGCCCGTAGGCGGAGGATTTTCAAGTGCAGTAGTGTTTCTTACTTCTCCCTTAAAAATATCAGCTGGCCTCTAAAACTCTAGGCATTGTAACTCAAAATGTTGATTCATTTCATGCAACCTACACCACCTGAATAATGCCACTTCTGCCAGGAAAACTGTGTCAGCAGGTCGGCCCTCAGAAGCTGGTGGATTGTCTAATGGCGAGGGAACTCTGCCATTATTCAGATTTGTGTTCCATGATCTTTTCTGGTACGCTTGATTGTTGTTACGATACCCGGAATTTTCTCTTGATGTCCTTGATTATTATTCCAGTATCCTTGATTATTATCCTGGTGATTATATCCTTGATGATTTTCGTAATTGCATAGAAGGATTTCCTTCATATCCTCGATTGTTTCCTTGATAACTCTTTTGTGTGTTATGCAATTGATTATTCTAATTTCTGAGGTAAGTAACCTCAATGGATAACTTCTTCTTCAATCAAATCCTTCATCTTGTCTCTTTCTTCTTGAGTCCTTGTAGGAGTCGTCGTGTTCTAAAGATAGACAGGCTGCACGAGTGTTGTCTGAGATATGGGAGCTCCCGAATGTGGTACTAACTAATTGGAAGAAGCAAGAATGGGATTGAAAGAAGGATCATAGTTTAACATTCATTGATTCAATGTGTTAGCATTCCCAAAATAACCAGATGCTCCAACAACAGTTGCTGTAAACTAACTCTCTCGGCCATGACATATGCTTGAATTAAGTTGGTGGGAGCTGGATGAGTCTTTTGAAAGAACATGGAAGTGAAACAATCCAAGGCCGCATAGTAAATAGGTCTCACAACATTGTCATCTATGCAAAAAGGATCATGTAACCGTGAATAAGCCCTCTAAAATTTGTTATTGAAAGCGTCGATTGGCTCACGTTCTTGTCTCCTTACATCAATGAATTGCCTATACAATTCATCAAGGGTGATAGGCAATCTAAACTTCCCTAGGAATGCATCCTTAAGTTCCTGCCATGTCCGAATTGAATTCGCAGGTAAATTGATATACCAGTAAAATGCTTCTTCTCTCAGCAAATAAGGGAACAACCGGCATGTGACATCTTCATCTTGAACATTACTATTCTGTAGAACATCTTCGAAAATCTTTATGTGTTCATCAACAATGTAGTTAACATCATTCACAAAGAACTTGGAGCAAAAATGCTCAAGGTTCTTTGGCATATTATTGTAAGTAGCATATGTTGCGAGAGGCGATGCATTCTATGGATGCCATTGTTGTGCCATCGCTAGAACTTGTTGTTGGACTATTGCAAGTACAACAGCTTGTATAGGTATTTGTACTATCAACTATTGAATTTGTGTAGCTCCTTGTTGAACTCCTTGAGCAACCCCTTGTGTTCGACGCTATTGTGGTGGAGTTTGAAACAGTCTTGTAAGATTGGAAAAATGAGACCTATTCTTCCCACTTATTGTTTAAATCTCTTCACAATACTGAATTCCAGCAATGAATACCCTTTCTACTTGCTTCTTGTTTTCATCACCAACCTCCTGGAGGAAGGAATTTTGAATGCCCCTAAAATAGCCAGCGGAGAAAGGTCTGCAAGAATGCTTCCATTGGAATCTTTGATCGTTCTATCTCTTGAATGGTAGTGTCTTGCACATTCTCAAATCAATTCAGGATGTTGAAAAGCAAGAGGGAATCCAGCTACAACCACCATACCATTGTTCACAATCCAGTTGTCTAATGTGTCGAATGATGGTCTTTATATGCGAACATCCTCCTATGGAATTCGTTCAGGTCTAGGCTTCCAAGGTTGGTGTCACTGATTTCTGACCACTTTGACACAATCTTGGATTTTGGATAGAATCTACTTTGCTCATTCTTTATCACTTACCTTTTCGTCATGCTTGTTCCTCTAGGTTCTAACATCTTGTTCTCCTGCAAAACAAAAAAGAAACAAGCATAAGAGCATGCGCGAAAACAAAAGCCAAAAGAAATTCTCCATAAAAGAAGATTTTGGAATTTCAAAAATTTATGCATTTTCCTCTAGAATCGGAATTTCTCTCTTCCAAGAAGTTGTGCCTTTTCATAAACTTTCCCACTTACTAAAAAAAATTCCCTTTTTCTAGAATGCCCCAATTTCTCTTGAGAATAATTTTCACTCTTCCCCAGAAATACCCTTTCTCCCTCTTCCAGAAAATTCACTCAACTATTCCAAGATTTTCTCTCCAAAAAAATTCACAAACTCTTCTCGCATCTTCTCACAAATCATCTACTCTTAAATTGCTTCTCAGTTTGTGTGACAATAAAATGAGAAGAGGTTCTCTTTTATAGACTTGAACCACAAAAAAAATTGCTTTAAAAGTTGCACTAAAATTAGGAAGTCGCTTTACTTGCTACTTAAGATTCCAATATTCGAAGAGATTCCTTGTCATTTGTAACTGCTTTTCTTCCAATTTTTTCAAAATTTACCAATTTGAGTCCCTGACTTCACAAGGAAGTTTTATCCATCTTGAGTAGCTTTTTCCAATTCTTTATTCTTTTGCCTCATTATTGCTTTAATTAATTAAATACTAATATGATTCAATATTTAATTAATTTTAAATTTAAATCCAAAAGTAACTTCAATTTTGATTTTTTTAATATTAGTTAAATATAAAACAAAATTTAATATTTAATTACTTTTACTTTTATCCCAAAAATTCAGATTTTCTCACAATTTGTAATTTTTCAAGATTCTCACGAGATTTCCAAATTTTCAAAATTTCTGAATTTTTTCAAAGATTCCAAGATTTGAATTTTAACAATTTCAAATATTTTGAAGATATTTTAAATTTTCCAAGTTTTGAAAAAAAAAATTTTGATTAAATATTAAATATAAAATTTAATATTTAATTAGCTTTCAATTCAACTTATCCCAACTTGGATTTTCCCCATGCAATTGAAGTTATTCCCGCCATTCAATCCTTGGTAACGGACTAGGCACAAACTTGAGATTTCATCGTCTTGAATTGACTTGGTTGTCCACAATGTTACATTAAATCAACACCTTAATGTTGAATATCCATGCCTTAATTAGCTTTTGCAAACTTAAGCCTAAACACCAAAGAGACATGGGTATCAAATATGTACTAATTTCCAAGTGTGCTCCCCTACGAGCAAGTGAGCATAATCGCAAAAGAATTTGGAAAATTCCCTCAACATTGCAATATTTGTTTGCCTTAATGCATTTGAAAGGGATTATAGGAGCGCATTTTGGTGCTAGTGGAGGATTATTGTCTTTAGCAAATTCCATGACCACGTGAGTAATGCGCTAGGGCACGTCTTAGAGGGGGTAGCGGATTTTGGTCCTTTGGACACAATCTATCACACATCATTTTGCACTTGGAGCGCACTTTAGCTTTTCACGCAAACTCTCTTCCTTTGAACATTCTGCCACTATGTGGAGTTTGCGTCTTGAGCGTGTTTTGGTGTGCATTGTGGATTTTCACTCTCTAGATTATTCCTTGAGAAATTGTGTTTTGCACTCCCAACACATTTTGGCATGGGTCGAGGATTACGCTTTGTTGGACATTCCTTGACGGCATGAACTTTGCACTACAAGCACATTTTGAAGGCATTGACGGAAAAAAATTTCGCTACATGCAACTCTCTTCATCTTGGGATAAATTGCAATAAATTTCTTGGCATGGGCGAATGACCTTCTGCAAACCGTTCTTTGTCTATGACATTTTCCTTGTTTCTATGAAATTTATTTCCTTCTGCACTGGCATTTCCTAGCATAGAAGAGGATTTGTGGTAGACCATTTGTACTCTACATTGCCTTCTCTAGGTGAGAACAGATTGCTTTCTTCTTAATCATTTGATGTTGAGCGGGTATCATTTTATTTGCCTCATTCTAATGGGTTTGAACAGATGCCACTCACAAAGAATCACCAAGTATGTTATCGTACCTCTAGTTTCAACCCTTGACAAAATTGTAGATTTTTAAAAGCACTTTGCCTACGATGGGGATTCTGAATTTGGACCAGAACTACGTTCGTGCGAGGATTCGTGGCATTGGAGGCTTGCTTCTGCTATCTCGTGGCTTCTCTTCATGAACCCATACGGGTCACATTAAGGGTCTTCAAGGGAATTCTCACGCCTAGGGAGACTTTATCATCCCTTCTTTCTGAGTGCATTTGAGACACAATAGTGGAATTCATGAGCTTAGACTAAATCCTTATTTGTGAGGACAAAATTTCTTTAGCGTAATATCTCAAGATTTCAACATCTCTTTGGAAAATTACGTTCGTTCCATGACACAATTGTAGTTTGTCTTTGGTAGAGATCTTCGAAGTTGGGGGCACTTAAAGAGGTGTGAGAATTCTTCAAAATTCCCAATCAAATTACTTTCCCACACCCACTTGTCCATCTGCACTACAAATGTTCTTACTTTTCAATTAGGATCGAAGAGAACCCGGGAGACTAAAACCATAGCTACTGAAACACAAGCCAAAAAGGGGCAAGAAAGCAAAAAGACAAAGGGTCCCATTACAATGGGCGATGTTGTGATTAGGTCATAGCAAGTCCAAGGTAGCCTGCTAGAACCTACCAACCAAGTAGATCTGATTAATGGGTACCACAAGTGAGAAACAATGTATTGAGTACTGAGTGGGAGGTTGGAAATGGAAACTTGGATGGTGTCATGTCCCCATTTTGGCTGACATCGTTTGGCGTGCCAGATCAGTCTATCACAGGCTCTCGTAGACTGGTGGTTGTGATGAGAGAGTTATTCTGGTGTTTATTTGGGGATTGGATGGCTTACTATGCTCTTGGAGATATTATTTTATTTATATTTTATCATTATGTGTTATACGGGGCCCACATGTTATAATTTTAAGTTGAGATTGCACTTTTTATTTTATAAAGTTACTTTATTATAAAAGTGCATTATAATGGGATTTTATAATGGATGCTTCTAGAAGTTCTTAGTAACTTTTTAGAAAAGTGAATAAATAGAGGGTTGGGCCTCTCATTTGGACATGCTTGGATTTGGAATTATTTCTACTTCTTCCATTGTGAAGCAATTTGTAGCCTTTTGGGTCTGCAAATACTATTCAATCTTTGGGAACGATAACTCCCCTAGGTTGGCATAACTGAGGTAGTGAAATATCTACTGAAGGGTTGCATGATTGGAGATGGTACTCAGCCATTTCATGTGGATTTCATTGAGGGTTTGATTTGAGAAGTGGTATTTGATGGAATAAGGGTTTGAATTCATCATTTGCATTGGTGAATCAATTGGGAAGAGATTGGAGATTATTCTGGTGCAATTTCAGTTCAGTCCATACCAGGGCCTGGACTTATATTTTTGCTCATATCTCACATACCGGCTGGAGATAATTTTTACGCATTGGAGGGAACATTCATACACCCTAGGCGATCCCTTTCCATACATTTTCGGCAGCTTTCACATTGCACATAAATTAGTACAGGTGCCGTACTGTACAGCCTGTACCTGGGTCTGTACGGCAGGTTGCAGAGGAGCAGTTTGGGGGCAGATTTTGGAGGCAGTCTGTCATCAGCATCGGTCTTCATCATTTTGGACAACATTAATTGCAGCATCTCCAGGTTCCATTATATCATTTTGTTGTCAATTGATGTGATAGAAGTGCTCTGCTGTAACAGTCATATTAGTATTCAGAAATCAGTCTCTGTTATCATTGCAGTTGTAATCAGACATTGCTATGTATTGTAATTGGGATGGTATAGACATAAGGTGCATTAGAGCTCACTGTTTATGTGTGACAGTCCCTACATTTAGTGTCATTATTCAGTGATTGTAAACAGTCCGTTGTATTCAGACTTTGCTATACATTGTCTTTGGAGTGATATAACGGTTAAGGTGCATGGCTAGGGCATTGTCCTGTCATAAATCAGTGCTCATAAGCATTAGTTTGTATACAGTCCATGAAATCTGAACATTGCAATCAGAATTAGTGAAGTTCATAATATATTGGCATTGAGGTCTTTGCATTGATATTTAGACTTTCATTGTTGTTCATTGTACTACATTTCAATATTGATATTGTTATCTCAATTGTACTTGATGCTCAAAACAACTATCACACTGAAAACACCTCATTGCAAAACAATACAATTCAGCGCATGCCAAGTGTTTGACAAAATTTCTCAGTTCAGTATTAGTGGTTTTTAGTGGCCTATTGGTAAGGGTCATTACAGATGGCAAGGGAAACTTATTGAGCGAACTTGATTGCGCACAACAAAATCAAAAGGGGTGGTCAATTGTTTCTAGGGTTTCAAAAAAATTGTCATCATTTCTCATAGATAGGTGTCTGGATGCTTTGCCTCAAGGGCATCAAGTCACTAGCCTAATGCCCCCTTTTCCTCTAGCGACTAGGCAACAAGGATAGAAAAGGTAAGGAATGGATTGGATGGTGTGCAGAGGATGGATGGAGGGTGAGTAACAACAATGCATCAGGAAAAAAATGGGTTAAGCCATTTACAAGCGGGGAAACAGTTAGTTTCAACAATGATATTAGAAAAGAGGTGGTTGGTAATGAAAATAAAGTCGCTAAGATGGGCCTAATAGGGAGATTTAAGGTTTTTTGGCCAAGCCTCAACGAACTGCATAAATGGATATCAGAATTTTGGAGTCCCATTTTAGAGGGGAATGTTCAGATTTATCTGGGAGCAACATGTTTTTTGTGGTGGTTTTTGACAATGTACAAGATTGAGGTCTTGTGTGTGTATCAATGGAGTTGGGAGGATAAGTACATGCTATTGCTGAAACCTTGGTACTCGGCTTTCAACATGGCCACGGAATCCTTCGACAAGATACCATTGTGTGTCAGGCTCTCTAATCTACCGTCGCAATAGTAGTTTGAATCTTGTTTTGAAGTGGTTGGCAATACCCTAGGTAGATTTTTGGGAGTGCATGAGGATTTCTTATGTTTCCTTCATACTACCTATTCATGGGTATTTTGTGACCACACCGACGCGAAATAAAATATCAAGGTATCTTATCCTTGCTTGAGCAAAATCTTGTGTATGCTAAGATTGCGAAAGATCATACAAGTGACTCCAAGCTTCTTTTTTGTCAAGTCTTAATGTGTGGTTAAAATCAATGGTCATTTTGATATGCTAGTAAAACCAAGGACTTATGTTTGAATCATTCTCAAGATGACTTAGACAATACTAGTTTTGGGAGCTATTCAGATCATATAACAATGAAAATTGTTTTAAGATGTTTTCACGATATATGGTGAAAGTAAATGGGACATAGGTTGAGTTCTATTCTAATCCTAAGAATTTGAAAGACAGAGACTTCTTAAGTGAGATCTACCACACTTTGCTTCACCAAAATCAACAACTACACAAAGCAAATGCAATCTTCAAGGGTTGTGCGAGAGATTTTTGTATCACAAATGAACACCATTATGGAACAATGCACATTCAATAAGAAAAGTTAAGCATCCACATAAAAGCTTAGGACCAACCTTACACTACACATAGAAATCATCTACTAGAAAAAGGTATGAGCAAAATGAATTCACTATAACAATACTCTCAATCTCATTCGTCTAACAACATGAAAACAAATCTAATCTAAGTGAGGGAACAAGAAACCATGTAAACTCCAAAACACTTCAAGTAATCACCAAACTTCAATGATAACTCTATCATTTTGGTAGCTTTTAGCAACACTCTAAAAAATTTTCTCTATTACAAATGAGGGGTGAGCCTCTTATATAAACCCCAAGATTTTAATGGGCGGCCAAAGATTAGATTACAATGAGCGGTTGAGATTTCACCACATAAGCCCTAATTAGGATTAGGTCATGGAGATAGATAAGATAAGATAAGATAAATTATTAATGTCCAACAAGAGACCACCAAAAGGGTCTAAGGGACTGGAAGCATACAAAAGGAAACCGCCAACAGCAAGAGCACCAAACAGTGTCCAGGGAAAGAACCAAACAACAAAGGAATAAGAAAGCAAAAGAACCGGAAAGAGAAACAAACTGCCCTAACCGGGTGAGAAGAAGTCCAACACCGAAGGGTACAGTCCGGGGTGAGAAAGAACCCCGAATCGCCGCCGAGTAACTTTGGGGGTGGAGTGCTACTGTCGACTAGAGAAGAAGTGCAGCTGCCGAGTGTGGCCGCTATGGGGTCTCACAGTCTTGATGTGACCAGAAGGAGGACCAAGAGGATGCTTCGTACCCCGAATCAGGGACAATAAATAAGTGGGGCCACATGGACCAATCAGAAGAGAGTAGGCCACTTAGTGGGAGTGTGGTCAAAGTTGACCCATAATGGAGGCAAGATTCCCACTCAACATTAAATGCCCATTCGCCCAGAATAGCTCAAGTTTGATTTCTTTCTTTAAATGTTGAGAATTTGCCCATTATTGTTTCCAACTCATTCATGCAAACACTTGGCATGGTCTCTTGTTTGAATTCTTCCAATCCACTCTTCAATCTTTCTATTGTCATTTCCTCATTAGTTAAACTTTTCCCAAAAATTTGCTTCAACGATGTTGAAGACTCCTTCCTAAATATTTTTGATCTTCTTCCTTAGTCGAGCAAATTCTCCATTTGACTTTTCAAACAACTCCTTCCTTGTGATCACTAAAGTGTACAATCAAGGAAAGTCATAGGGTTCGCCTTCTCTATCACTCCTCCCTCTATCAATGTCTTTTTGGGAATCCTCACCAAAGCCTCCAAGTGTGGTATGGTCTCATTCTAATAAATATGGGTATCTTCCCATGCTTCATCCACGCACTGTATCTTGGAAAGGATAACTAAAGTCCTTCCATATATCCAAGTTGGGTCCTCAACAAATCTTCTTGCACTATCATGAACACTCTTTAACCACTTCTTGACACCTTGGGCAACTCTCCTCATTCTTTCAATATCATCCACTGAATCTTTCGAAAATAACTCTAGGGGGAACAAATGCTTCACCGTCCTCCCTGACTAATTTCTCCCAATGTTGAAAATACATACACAAAACTATTAAGGATATAGCTTCAGTTGTATGATGCACAAATGCTTGGATATATTGATGACAGTATTCATCATGATCTATAGTATGCTTGGGAAATTCAGTAACATATATGTATGCGTATATGTGAATGTATATGAGACATTAGATACATGCACATACACCCATACGTACATGTATTCATTTATTCATGAGCATGGCACTATACTATAAATCATGATGAGTACTATCATCTATACATACATGTATACTCATGCATGACATATGAAACCAAGAAATTGAGTGAACTATGAGACCGATTCAAATATCATGTGTACATATATATATATATATATATATATATATATATATATATATATATATATATATATATATATATTGATTAATAATGGTATTATTACTCCATATATATGTTATAAATATACACATGACAAGTAGATTAAACTTGATCATCTTTATTGAAACTGATAATGATCGAACACCAAATAAATCGACTATTGGTGTCAACTTCTATTCATTACTTGGTGTCGATTTCTATCGATTATTGGTGTCGACTTATATTCATGATTTGGTATCAACTTGCATTGAATATTGGTGTCAATTAATATTGTAACCATTATACGATGATTAACTTCCATCATAATCGTGTTGTCTTCTATTAACAATAACAATAGTTATCGGGCCTTAACACATTGGTTATCAATGATGAAAAGTTGTGACCCATTATGAGGTGGCATACCCGTTGGAAGGCATGCTTCCTCATCATTCTATATATGCTCTTGAGATGCACAATCTAAGAACAAGAAATAATACAGTGCAAGTACAAGATCATGCATCTCCATACTCACTAAACAATATTGATATATATTTCGTTTGTATAATCTGCCATAGGATTACTTACAGGTTGCCGATTGAAGAAGTGACACTTATCTATATCAGCAAATCATTAACAGTTCAAGATCATCGCAGCAAAGAACAATAAACAGATCAACAACATATTGTTCTTTGACAGCATATTTGTATTAATAGCATTCAACAAGTATCATAGAATCGATATATATATATATATGCAAAGTTTTGATATATATACTTATCAAGAGTATATTCTGATTATTTGATAAGTTTGCAGATCACAAAAGGTTGAGGATTGCTCTCAGATCTTCAACATATACTTTGACTCTGGTATATTCTGCCCTTACTGTTGCATATTTATATTTTGGCTACAAAATAGATCAAAAGTAGTTTTTGATTTATATCAGCATTGTCAATTCCCTGCATAAAAGTTATCAGCATATTCAGAGCATTAAAAGTGATATATTTGCATCAATATTATTTGTGAAAAATAAAGATAATTTACAACAATATTTTGCTCAATATTAAAAGATAAAAAAAATTAAATTTCTATCTTCTCAAATCTGATTACACTAACAAAAACTTTATTTACACTTTTCAATTTCCCATTCTTCTCTTCCATCTTTTTCATCTTTTCTTTGAGTGCCTAGGTGGAATCATCAAACTCCTCAATCATCCACGCTTTAGTAACTTATCCTATATCAATCGCTATGACATCATACTCGTCTAGGGTAATTTCATCTTTTGCTTTATCAACTTTTGGCACAATCACATGTACAGTTCTCAATCCCAATTCATCTCTAGTCACCGTGGAAAACTTCTTTTCGTTGCCCTTCTCTACTGGTTGATTAATTCTACTTAATAATTGTTGCAAATCTAGTGCAAGGTCAATATCTTCTTCAGGATATTTTTTCATCCTTTCCCTCGACGATCTTGCAGCAATTGAATTCTTCTCATACACCTGAATTTTCTCCCACTCTGACATTGTTTCTACATAACATTCCTCTTCTAGGAATGGAATTTCTACCTCTATTGCTTCTTCAACTACCATTTCCTTGAGAGATTCCTGAAACTAAAGATCAGTTTCTACAGAAGGTCTCTATTCCTCACTCTGCTAGCTAACTTCTTGAATCATTCACCTGCAAAATGATTTGATCTCCTTCTGACCATCTTCTTCTGCTAGTTTCAACCTTTTTCCTTGTGAAAGGATCAATTTCTTGCAATCTTGGGGTCTTGTTGGGTGATGATGGTGCTACATCTGGCCTTTGCCTCTTCTATCGAGGCCTATCACTTGGCAAATGTGGCCTTTACATCGATTGCACATCCTAGACTACACTCTTCCCTTTTCTTCATTCAATATTTTAATATGGATTTTCTCCTTCTTCAGCTCTAACTTTTGATGAATGCCCAAGATGGCTCTTGATCTCCCAACAAGTCATAAGTCAAGAAGACATCACTTGTTTTCAATCTACTGACCTGATGCTCCACCCATCGTCTTGTAAATTTTGTGATTGGTCTGAATATCGTATCAAGATCTATTATTTCATGCATAGACCAATCAGGCGACTAAATGACCATATTTTTCTCCTTCTCAGACTCAGGTTGGATCGCATTCATATCTTCTACATGATCTAGCACTCGGGGGATCCTGCATGCTCTTAATTTTATAAGTGGTAACTTGGAATACATCCTTTTCTTTATTTCATATTGTTAAGGTTTTAGGATCATTGCAAATGTAATAGCACTATCTGATTGTATGTGTTTTCCAAATGCATCGATCTCTTTGTATTTATACATGACAAGGACAAGAAGAGACATGTGGGACATGTCTATTAATTAATTTATTTTATCAATTTAATTATTTAGTTATTATGAGAATAATATTTTTAATCTAACTTTATATATATATAGTAATATCAATTATTATATATATTGATATATATGTGTATATATATATAGAATAAATCATTTCTCATAATAATCATATAGTTAGTATTATTTATCTAATCGATGCTACAAACATCAACAGTCCCTCTTCGCTAGGGAGGATAAATCAATCTAATGTCAACACTTAAGACACTTGACAACATCAATTATATAATGTAAGCAATAAAGGCATCATCCTCATGATGTAATCAATAGAAACATAGTCTCAATGTGTGGATTGCCTCCATCGGCAATTCTATCCACAAGTTCTCAGGTGGATTGCCTCCATCGGCGATTCTATCCATTTGATATCTTGCGTATTGGCCTATCAAAATGTCAACACATGACATTCACCTAAGTACTCAAGAGTTCATAAAGATATCATCTCATGATATCGAGAGCACTGGCCTGCAGAATATCAAGTCTCATGATATTCACCAAGTGCTTAGAGTAATGGCCTGCAGAATATCAAGTCTCATGATATCCACCAAGTACTCAACAAATGTTCATAGGTAATGTGCACTTACCATAAGAACATTCACATCATCTATTATGATCTGTTTCAGCCATCACAAGATGTCTATCACAATAGAAGATGTCATCTATTATAATTTGTTTCAGCCATCACAAGATGTCTATCACAATAGAAGATATCATCTATCATGATCTGTTTCAACCATCACAAGATGTCTATCACAATAGAAGATCAAGTTATTGTAAGATCATCACCTTCCAATAACTTTTGCAAATACAAGTGATAATCATTTGGAAGTCATCACTTCCTCATGATTTACACAGGGGGCAGGCCCATTAAAAACATTCATGATTCATTAGTATAATAATCAATTATATCAAGTTTACCTCAGAAGTGTTTCACCTATAATAGTGAACTCCCTCTCAATCAATATGATCAAGGTTGTCACAAGTTGATTGAACCATCTGCTCCCTCTGAAGCTCAAGTTTATCAACTTCTTGACCTCTTCTGAAATGTCAGACTCCCTTTGCATCTAGTCTCAATCATCAATTTGTTTGCAAGCATCAAGTTCTTTCTCCCTTGAATGCAATTATCCTGTGCTTTTGTCCTGAAGCTATGTCAGAGAGAGATTACAAATAGCTCACTAAACTATCTCGACCGGAAATACCAATGATAGAAGCATTAAATAGTTTACTAACCAATAGTATAGCATGAATTACAAACTCAAAAATTATGTGCATTAATAAAACATGAAATACTTATCCTTTATAAATTTCAAGTATTTCATTCTATAAGGTGAGCCCATATAGAAAATATCATGCAAATTCACAAAATGATGTCGTCGTTCTTGAACATTACCATAATTCTTCACATGACCTATCTTGAATATCCAAAGGTTCTATACACTATGACAACCTTCAATATGATCGGATCTCCCTTCAAGTGGTTCGGCTTTTAAAGAGGGAACCTCGCTCTTTTACAAATTTTGCATAGACCCGTACACAGTCGGTCATAACTTTTGAACCTGACATTTTCTCTCCAATCGCTCCAATGAGATTCTTCTAAATTTGTTTATCACCAACACATCCAAAATTCAGCAAAATCCAATGGTTCATTTGTGAGATATGGCCCTCGTACTAAGACTGTATTTTCTGAGACAATCACACATTCACCATCAACAAACTACTCACTTACATTTGCAACCTAGCTCTAATACCATGTTAAGGTTTTAGGATCATTGCAAATGTGATAGCACTATCTAATTGTATGTGTTTTCCAAATGCATCAATCTCTTTGTATTTATACATGACAAGGACAAGAAGAGACATGTCCCTTCATGGGACATGTCTATTCATTAATTTATTTTATCAATTTAACTATTTAGTTATTATGAGAATAATTATAATCTAACTTTATATATATATATAGTAATATCAATTCTTCTATATATTGATATATATGTATATATATATATATATATAGTAAATATTTTCTCATAATAATCATATAGTCAATATTATTTATCTGACCAATGCTACAAACATCAACACATTCATCTACAGCATTGGCCCAAAAATCTTCAAGATGCAACTTATACTAGCACGTTTTGCTTGCCACCACTCTAATTTTATTTTAAAGATCATAATTCATCATTAATGTATGATGTGCAAGATGCTAGAACTACAATTCATCTGCTGACCTCTCTATTGCTGGCAAACATGGACATAGTTCATTAAAATCCCCCATGGTGATTGGGAATTCAAGTCCTTTCTTCTGTTACTGCATAGTGACTTCCAGTAGCACCATTTTGTCAGTTGGATATCTTGGAAGCTTGTATTGCTCAAAAGAGAATCCTTGAAGCTTGATATAGGAGAATGTTGGGAATTTGATAAACTAGGAGCCATATTTTTCAACCAACTTTATTGCTTCCAATGATAACCTTATGTGAAAAATGCCTTGTAGAGATCTGACAATATGCATAGCTAAGGCGTCATTGACCCTCGAAAAGTCAACTATATTGTACAAGTGCAACTAAGGATAACATTTGTACAATTTTTACTAGTTTGCACATCTTATCAGTCCTTTGAACCTTAGTCCTTCATATCTGGTCATCCTGGCCAACATGTATATAACATAAGAACTCATATATAAAGTCTTGGACTACTCCAAATTCATGAATTTCTCATCCAAATTGTCACTAATAATCCCTGACCAATCTATAGCCCTGACTCCATTTGTAACTTCTTCAATAAAGTACCACATCCAAAGCTCAAAAATGCAAGATTATGCCAATCCGAATATTTTGTTTAGCATCATCACCAAATCACTGTATTCTCACTTAAGATCCAGCCAAACAATTTGTTTGGGCAATTTTGAATGACGAGCCGTAGGCTTCAACAAACACTTTCGATTGATAATTTAATCACAAGTATCAGCTCCAACATTATAAATTCTTTGTGCCCTCCTTGGATTTACACACCATTAATGATAAAATGGGATTCCAAAGGCCTTAATAATTGTTGGAAGAGTAAGATCTTCCAGTAGCTTACCATCTAGAAGACGGATGACCCTTTCCTCTAATCTGTAATGCATTGCACACTCCACGATCAGGTCCGAACACTGGATAGCAGGAAGGAATCTAGCTGCCAATTCCACTTCCAACTATCTCCTTCACCAAGGATGTTAGAGTATATTCTTTGCTATTGAACATCCTTATGTTGAACTGGTTCATATTGAGGCATCCCATATTTGTGTCGCCAACTTCTTTCCATTTCAACACAATCTTGGATTTTGGAAGAAATCCTTTCATCTCGTTCTTGAAGAGTTTGTATCTCATGCCTTTCCACTTTTCAATTTTTCAAGGATGTAAAATTGGATACCTTTTTTCTCATTCTTTTCCCAGTGCTCATCAATTTCTAGAAATAGACTTACTATAAATAGTAAGTTTGTTTAAATCTATGTTACCTCGAGTTTCTAGGACAGGGGGATGGGGGGATGGGGAAACGGGTTTCTGGGACGGTTTTTTTTAACTGAAGCGGGGGATAGCTGTGTGTGTGTGTGTGCGCGCATGTGCATGTGCATGTACATGTGGAAATCTAAAATTTCAAATGTATTCATGAATTAGATAACATTGTAACATTCATCATAGCAACATAATAACATTTATTAATCAAAAATCATTAAATTAATGATCATTTAATGAGTCATCATAGAATATTGCATTAATTGAATCAAATGAGAGTTCAAATTTCAATTTCATACATTCATAGGTATAATTCATTGAAACAACCAAAGACTTCCAACCAACAACAACTAAGTCTCAATCTGCCAAAGTCTCAATCTGTTCACAACTTCACATTCTATTTTCTAACGGCATACTTGGGCATATCTCTGTTAAAACTTTAAAAAGTTCATTTTTTTGGTACTAAACAATTGCTCTGCAATATTCAGCATGGATACTAGGAAATCTACTAAGTCTTCTATCTCTAAAAATTTGATTAGTAAAAAGAGCACTTTTTGTGCTAGAAATGGCTTTTCAAATCAATCGTTCATAAAAATTGATCACTCGGGCCAAACAATGAAACCCTGCAACTCCTACAAATATCAATATACTCGAGCTAGCATATATGAAACACTACAAAGATCAAACCCAACAATGAAATGCCCAATCACGCGACAGTGAACTAGGTCAATAGAGAAGAAATAAAGTTTCACGAGACAATGATATAATAGAATGCCTTAGGCGTAGTTTAGTCGAGGCAAATAACAACATGAATGCATTTTTTAATAATATTTAAACATTTTAGGGCTGCATTAAGGTCCACGCATGATTAAAAAAACATTGCAAATATTTTATAAATTTATCTTTGTTTGCATATTGCTGCCGGAAACGGTTGACAATCCCTGGGACGGCTGGGGATGTTTTGGCCATCCCTTGTCGTCCCAAGGATGGTCAACGGTTTCCAAAAATTATGTTGACCATTTCCGAGTTTTGAGACAGTTTTCAATTTTTTACATGACTGGGGATGGCTTGGAAATGTTTTCGGCTATCCCCAAGTCCATGAAACGGTTTTGGTTTCCAGTACTTGGGCATTTAGGGCACAAACGCATTACTAGGTAACACTGGTTTAAATGCAAAATAAGGGCAAACTGGGACACAGTGAAACTAAAAACAAACGCTGCTAAAAATACTAAGTTGTTCCAAACTAAAAATTAGGCCATTTCAGTAAGCAATGAAACTTACTAAAAATAGAAATTTTCAAAAATAGAAAGTACATCAAAACGCTCAAAATTTCACTAGCATTCTTTCTAAAAGAATTCATTGTTATACTTAGCCAAATTCACGGTTTTTGACAAGATTTCCACTTTAAGAAACAAAGGCAAGTGATATTTCACTTCTATACTTAGCACAAATTGCTCAACTCTCATTCAAAACAAGAGGAACTTCAAGGGACTGAGCCAAAACTACCAAGAACACAACCAAAAGACCAAGCAGACAACAATGAAGGGGGTCCCTAATTGCAATGGGGCAATGTGTGAAAAGGTCATAACATCTTATCCTTATTGTGGTAAAATAATGAATGTGTTATTAAACAATGATCATGAATGATCTATATATACAAGATACAAGAGAATGTTTCTATAACGAACAAGAGAGAGGAAATAGAAACATTCTTGTGGAGTGAAAGAGAAAGTTTTCATAACGAATAGAAAAAGTTTATGTTAACATTACAAAAAGAGTGACCATTAGAAATAGATGAAAGAGAGAGATAAAATTAAAAACTATCTATTATCGCAATACCCTCCCTTAATGGTCAATCTATCTTTAAAAAAACAGAAATTTGCATGTCCTCAGAAAGCATAAAAGGCAGCCTCGGGTTGATCAAAGAGGTCTGCATGTTCTGGAACATTGGCCTATGGCTGGGTTCTACCCTGCTTCCGTTGATCAAAAGCAATGCGAACCCTACAGTCTTGAAGCATATGACCAAATTTGTGGCAATAGTTCCACCGAATATTCTTCTTCTTGGAGCTATCTTGAGACGGAGCTGATGAATGAGATGGGCCTTTGTCCTTGTGAAAGGATTGGGCTGAAAATGCTTGTTCAGAGGAGGACGAAGGAGCACTACTACCAAATTGTTGCTTCCAACGATCTTGCTGCAGAAGTTTGGTGCACAGATCTGAGAACTTCATGTCAACATTAGTTGCAGAAATGTTGAGCGTCTCAATAAAGTGCTCATAGGACGGTGGTAGGCTTTTTACAGTAATGACCACCATGTCCTCTTCCTCCATTGTAGGACCAATGGCCTCAAGCTGATCCTTGATGTCCTTAATCTTCAGAAGATGTTCTTGTAAGGACATTCTCATCCATAATAATGGAGAATAGCTGATTCTTCAGAAAGAAGACTCTGCTTTTATCTGATGTCTCGTGGAGATCCTTCAATATTTTCCAGATCTCTACAATTGTCTTGCCATACGGGATTTGAGGCAGTTGATCATCAGTAACTAAAAGCTTAATGAGCATAAACACTTCACGATTACATTCATCAAACTTGTCTCGAGTCGCATCGGCTATGGTAGGATGAGTCTCAGTACCCTAAACAAGCGCCTCAAGGCGATGGTACTCGAAAATCATCAACATATGCTACTTCCAAGTGTTGAAGTTCTTTCTGTTGAAACGTTGACTGTCTTCCAACATAAGACTGGTGAGAGATGCCATAGCACGCTTTTCAAAGAAAAAATGTGAAAAAACAAAAAAAAGGGCACAAACTTCAAGGCAAATTAATGAAAGACCCAAAAAATTTGAAGACACCCAGTGAGAACTAAAAAACCCAGATAGAATCTACTATCAGACTTTGAATCCACTAGCTCAAAAGTTGAGACACGAAAAATGATGCACCCAGAAAAAAGCAAGATTGACCTAGGTGAGATCTGCAAAAACCCACCAAGAATATGCTAGCAAATTTTGGATCCGCTGGCTTGAAAATCGAGGCACCCAAAAAACATGAACCACAACCTAGTTGAGCTCTCAAAAAATCCACAAGGAATTTGCAATCAAAAAAAAATCCAACTTGTACTGAAGGGTCAAAACCCTAGTCGAAAATGCAAAAACCCTAGACAGTGGGTGAGGAAAAAAAATGCAAATTTTGAACACACTCAAGGCAAAAAAGCTTCGAAAATCTTGAACTAATAATTTCAAAAAAGAAATTAAAAAATTTTCAAAGAGCCCAGGAATTTTCTCTAATACCATATTGTGGTAAAATAATGAATGTGTTATTAAACAATGATCATGAATGATCTATATATACAAGATACAAGAGAATGTTTCTATAATGAACAGGAGAGAGGAAATAGAAACATTCTTGTAGAGTGAGAGAAAGTTTCCATAACGAACAGAAGGAGTTTATGGAAACATTACAAAAAGAGTGACCATTAGAAATAGATAAAAGAGAGATAAAATTAGAAACTATCTATTATCATAATAATCCTCTCTTGAGCAAAAGGTCTGTTGTGAAAAGGTCACAACATCTTATCTGATGGGTGTTTTGTGACCACATCAACACGGAATAAAATACCAAGGTATCTTATCCTCTCTTGAGCAAAATCTCATGTATGCTAAGATTGCGAAAGATCATACTAGTGACTCCAAGGTTCTTTTTTATCAGGTATTGACGTGTGTATAAGCTCAATGGTCCCTTTGTATTGCAAGCATATCACAATGACCATTGAGCTTATCCACACATCAAGACCTGACAGCAAAAGAACTTTGGAGTCACCTGTATGATCTTTTGCAATCTTAGCATACACAGGATTTTGCTCGAGAAAGGATAAGATATCTTGGTATTTTATTTTGTATTGGTATGGTCACAAAACACCCATCAACACTACCTATGCCCACATTTTGGTCGAGATGGACATGCAGAAGGCTCCTACAACAAAGCTATCTTTGAAATCTGCAAACAGCCTTTGGCTGCAACTTGTGGATTACGAAAGAATCCCCTTCAAGTGTAGGCGACGTTTTCAAACAGGACATATAGCTGCAAATTGTGTCAAAGGAAAAATCACAAACAAACAACATGGTAGAGGGAGGAATCCCCTCATATTTATTCAGCAGAAAAGGAAATTATTGAGACACCACAAAATGTAAAGGGACAGGGAGTTGTTGAGGTACAGCATGGTTTGGATCCTGAACTTACAAGTGTCTCGGAAGTAGAGACAATGATAAAAGACGGTGTTAATGCCAGGTGTTGCTTAGGGGAGGAGAGACATTAAACAAGATTGCCTACACAACTTGAATAAGGGGGAGAGATTTGCTTCCACTCTCGAGATTTTGGGAGGAACAAGGGGTTTGAAAAAGGAGTGTTAGTGCAAGATGCAGCTTTGGTGTGGCAGGTGTGGATAAAAGTGGGTGTTCAAGTAGCTCAAATGGAGAAATGAGAACTTCAAACACTAATTCTATGGTATTGCAATTGGAGGCTGCTGAGATGGAAGGAAGGTTGGAAAGTTGTGAAGGGGAAGAGAGACAAAAAAGTAAAGAAGGAACCTTTGATATGCTTCTCCGATCACAAACTAAAGTTGGAGCAAGGAGGAAAACATGACGTTTTGACCTATTAATAGGTCTCTGCATTTGAATGTCTTGTTTATTCAAGGAGGAAGCTCCCTATTTGTAGCCACTCCTTGTTGTCGGGATAATTGTATGTACGGGTAATTATATTAATAAAGCATTATGTTAGCCTCAGTCGTTAGTGACCGAGAGGTTAAACAGTTACGTCACGACGTTTCGGTCGTGGCCCTTCGGATAATTTATATACCCTCTCGGAGGATGGACACGGGAGATATTATGGTATGAACTTTATGATGTAAATGTACTTGCTAGTCTGGAATGATTAATGAAAGTATTTATTATTCTCAGATATATTTTGTATTTATTATACTTCTTGTACTATGTCGGTGCAATACTAAGTTTACTCCAGCGGGCAAACATCTGGCGTCGTTGCCAAACGAATCTGGCAAGTGACAGAATGAGTGGACGGATGGGAATACCATTGGAAGAGAATATCAATTGATGATTGAATAGAATTTATGCCTAATCAATTGAATAAAAATAGAAATTTAAAGAAGGAACTCGAAGAAAAACAAGCCGCTAGAATTGTCGTACTCACATAGCAGCAAGCTAAGCGAAGGGAGAGATTCAGAAGACGCACCGAAGGACTACCGAAGGGAGTAAGTGAAGGTGAGTGTCTCGAGGAATCTAACCGAGAGGCCGGAAGAAGTGACGAGGACCGCTTGGAGGAAACAAGGAGCTTGTTCGGGTCCTTAACCTTAACCCCACGGACGAAAGCAAGAGAAGCCCAAGAGGAAGCCGCACGGAGGGAGGCTCAGGATACTGTTGCCGCCAAGAGTATTCAAGTGACAGAGGGGCACGGGGATCACAGTAGCCCACCAAGCTTGGACGGTTCCAGTAGTTCGAGGACATCAAGTGGTACAGTACCAAACATTTCCCAGGTACCGATGCCAATAGTACCATCTCAGCTTGTAACACAACCGGTGCTGCAAACACAGTCGGCACCTAGAAAAGTAAACATGGCAACTAACAAAGAGAAGCTACCAAAATTCCATGGAGATGGGAAGGAAGATCCAGTATGACACTGTCGTACATGCGAGACAATCTGGTCAGCAAATGGAGTCGCCGACCACGCAAAATGGGTAAAACAGTTTCTGGCCACACTGAGAGGGGTAGCCATCGACTGGTACTCCAATGTGGACAAAACAAAGGTGACCACTTGGGACGAACTCAAGACAGAATTCCAGAAGGAGTTTCGGCTCCTGAGGGATGACAATGAAATTGTTTCTGAGATATACGGTACCAAACAAGGTAAGAAGACTGTGCGAGCTTACAGTCACCGACTAAAGGAGTTAGTCAGAAAAATGGATAGCCAGCCATCGGATGGCCTGAAGAAAAGATGGTTTGTGGAGGGCCGGAAATCTAACCTACGGAAGAAAATGAAGATAGTGCCTTCCACCTCATACGTAGATGCCTATAACTAGGAGATGGACTTGGAGAGCGAACAGAAGACCTCCAAGAAGAAAAGAAGCAAGTCCTCTTCTGACGAAGATGACACTTTGAACGATGACAGTGATAGTGATGGCGAGTCAAAGGGAAAGGTCAGGGCACTCCAAAAGGACATGGAGAGAATGATGGAGTTCAAGACCATGAAAGGGGGTACCAGCAAGGGGGAAGATGACATGTGGTGCACGGACTGCAAGGTGAGCGGCCATACAACGGGGTTGTGTCCCAAAAAGGCATTTTGTGACATTTGCCAAATCATGGGCCATTTGACCAAGGAATGCCCATACAACATGAAGGTGAGGAATCAACAAGTGCTATTTACCCAAGAGCAACCATCTACATCGCGGGTAGAGACTAACAATAACGCATCCTCCGGCGGGTACGGAAGCAACCAACGCAGTGGCGGAAGGGGCAATAACAACACCAACACGAGTCGAATACAATGACTCCAAGGGTCGGCTGATGATCCAGTGCCGAGCTTGCAATCAGTGGGGCCACTTTGCAAGGGACTGCGACAAGGTCGACATCCCGAAGAAGCTCCGCCGCTGGTGTGGTCCTAGCAACCACGAGGATGCCAATTGCCCAAAATTCAGGGTCAACTTGCTCAACATCGAGGGAACGAGAAGTGACGAGGGGGTACTAGCCATCACACGATCACAAGCAAAACAAGGGGCACGAGAGGGTAAGGAATAAATAGAGAAGACGATGAAAGCACAGAAAGAAACACGAGAGATGGCCACCACCTCGGGCCGGAGGGAGGCAGAACAAAATATTCTGAGACAAATGTTACAAATGGAGGTACCGATGAAACTCTAGGACCTCCTGCACACCATGCCTCATTTGGGAACGACACTGTTGGGGAACTTGGCCACACAGCCAAATACCACATGTACGGACATCCCCGGAGGATTTGCAACTGACCCGATGATACTTGCTGTAAACGGCAGAAGGTACCTGGCAGTCGTCGAGATGGGCATCCTCGGCACCATCCTGACAAAGACTATAGTGGACGGAGGGTCAGGAGTGAACGTCCTTCCGGAGGAGACATGGAAGAAATTGGGCAAGCCAACCTTGTGGCCCCCAACCTTCAACTTATTGAGTGTCGATCAGCAAGGTATCAAACCCCTCGAAACGTTCATGGCACAACAGGTCACCATTGGATCACAACCATTTGTACTAGATTTTGTGGTGATACCTTTGAAAAAGAAGGGTTACGATGTCATTGTAGGTCAAGGGTGGTTGGTCACAGTGAAGGTAAACCACAATTGTAAGAAAAACACCCTCTCAATGGAAAATGTGGGGAGGAAGTTCACCATCGATCTTCGCACCCAGATGGTGAGCGAAGAAATGGCCTCATCTTCAGACTCAGAATCTGATAGTGAAAACGACCGAAGGGATGGAATGGAACCAAAAAGTGAAGGCGTGATAAGATTGGGAGAAGACTCAGAGGAGGATGCAGATTCACTAAACGGTCCCTTCCACTAGCAAATGGAGGACTACGAATTATTCCGACCAACATGCAATGTACTAAGTATTGAGGAAATGCCGAAAACATTTCCCTCAGAGTACGGTGAATACAAGGAAGAGGAACCTAAGCTCATTCCTATCGGCGACAATTGGAATCTTGTGTGGAAGACCGCAGCCTTCAAAATCTTTATTCTCCTTCTTCTTATGTACAAGCAAAGAAACCGTGGTCCCTGTAGAATTTATGGTTCCAAGCTTTTGGATCGTCATTGAAAACAAACATGGCGACAAGGATAGGGAACGGCTGCACACTCTGTGGACTCTCGACGAGCGAATACATGACACCATCAACGGGACCAAATTGAAACCTTCCCGGAGAGGATGGACCAAAGAGAAGGGACAGAGCACCCGAGAGGATGGAAAGGGATTTGAGTGCTCAAGCAGGCAACCCGAGAGCCGTCCGTATGGGCAACAGAGAAGCATCCAGACAGTAAATTGAGAAAACACCTGTATGGCTATGCATGACCGTATGGTGGGGGGAGAAAAAAAAAGGAAGAAAAATAGATAGCACCGTACGGTCGTACGGCAAACAACACAACACAAGAAAAGAACACCGTATAGCAAAAGGCAGTCAAGACGCCGTACAACATCCGCGCCGAGAAGCTAGACAACACACACAGCATACGGTCCAACAGCAACCAAAGGTGATTCCCGAACCGTACGGCAAAGAAGATTTGTAAAGCATAATACTGTGTACGGTCTCAGCATCCATCACCGTACGACGTCAAATAGAGCAATGTACGACCGTGAGAAGTAGGTGTGTAAGAAGGAAAGCCTTCGTTTTGTGAGGACTATTTTTTATTGTTTATACTGCAGAGGAAGAGGGAAAAAAACAAATGAGAGCGTTTGCAAGGACTGTACGGCTAGGAAGAGGACCGTACGACCAAGAAGAAAGACCGTACAGTCTAACGGTTGTAGCCGTCGTACGGCAAGAGCCATAAAGTCACGTGGAGAAGGAGCATCCGTATGGCCACAGAGATAGGCAACCTTGTTGAGAGAGGGCTAAAGTGATTGTCCGTACGATAGCAAAGGAAAAGGGAAAACGGTCGTGTATGTTGAAGACTATTGGTCATTGATTTGTACGGCCACAAAAGGCTTGGGTTAAAAGGAAGAGCGACTTCCGTACAGCTACAAGGGGAAAAACGAAGGAAGGAGTTCGTATGACAGAGAGACCAAACACGCACAGTTTAGACCGTACGGATGTCTGAAACGGATGGACCCATGTGTCATATGGTTTCATTTATTCAAGTATGCGCAGAAGGCACAGTCACTACAGCTAGAAGGAAGAGAAGTTTCATACGGACGGCAAGGAGTGGCAACGAAGATTCTAAAAAAAAAAACGATGACAAATCAAAAGAGTTCACAATGAATAACGTAGGGTACCGAAGGGAAGGACATAAGTAGGTGGTGAAGAAAACATAAGCGATTGGCAGAATGAGTATGGGATCGGAAGAAAATCACAAAAATGGTGTGTTCCATGGACTTCTGTGGGGTTTTGAAGGTGTAATTTCATCTTGGCGGCGGGGGTGCTGCCCCTCGACCCCGCTGGGGGCATTGCCCCCTAGACCCCCAATCAATTCAGTTATCAGCCTTTGGGGAGTGTGACCAGTTGATGAGACTCGGAGCTGCTACAAGCATGGAGTGTCTGCATGTCGGGGGTGGAGAGAGCACTGGAGCAAGCCTTTCGAGAGGGGTACTATGCTTTGAGGCACTCAGAGTAGGTGTTGGTTGGACGTGAGGCTGTCTTGGTGGATGCATAGAGAGCTCGGGAGGAGCTGACCACCCAGTTGGAGGCAATCGAGCGATACTTGGCTCAGCATACCCAAGAGTTGGAAGCAGAGAAGGCGGCACAAGTGGCTATTGAGGTCAAATTGGCCGGAGAAGACAGTATTGTTTGAACAAGAGTTAGCAGAGGCAAAAGATGAAACGTGTTTTTGGAGACTAGTTTGGTGCAGGCATGGGAGGAATGTGATGTGACGGGAAAAGACCTACTGGAAGCAGCATTGATGGGGGAGATTTGCACTTCACCTTTTTCAAGGACACCCCTCCGCCCTTTTTCTCAGTGATTTTCTTATTCTATGTAGTGTATTTCATCTTCCTTTTGTCGGGAAGTCGCCGGAGACGACTTTGTTTTTTGGGGGGATGATGTTGTCGGGATAATTGTATGTATGGGTAATTATATTAATAAAGCATTATGTTAGCCTCGGTCGTTAGTGACCGAGAGGTTAAACAGTTACGTCACGACATTTCAGTCATGGCCCTTCGGATAGTTTATATACCCTCTCAGAGGATGGACACGGGAGATATTATGGTATGAACCTTATGATGTAAATGTACTTGCTAGTCTGGAATGATTAATGAAAGTATTTATTATTCTCTAATATATTTTGTATTTATTATACTTCTTGTACTATGTCGGTGCAATACTAAGTTTACCCCAGCGGGCAAACACTCCTTGTTCGAGCCAAATTCAAAATCTCAGTTTCAATAAAATAGGCACAGGCCCCTTAGTCTGCCTTCACCGATCAAATAAACATATTTAAAAAAGAGAGGGAAACTTGAATAGTCTTTTAGAAGCTTCCTCGGAGAATTATAAAAAGGCAATTTGGGGCTCATTTGCATTATGCTTAATTAATTTTTCTTTGGAAGACCTCTGAGAGCTTATGGCTTTCAACAAGCCCTTGGATGGAAACCCTTGGGTTTTGGTGGGTTGGACAAAAACCTAATTCCATCTGTGGAGTAGATTTAGTTAAAGATTTACCATTGTGCTTCATTGTTCAGATTGTTGAAGGTTTTAGTCAGAAATATCACGAAGGGTTTTATAGATATTGTTTATATGTGAATGCCTTGAGTCTCTTGATTTTAATTAATCACTTCATATTGTGCAATTGGATACATAAGGTTAGAAGAATACGTACTTCTATTGCATTGGTTTCACAAAGAAATTATTTCTATCACCCTGAAAGGAAATAAACTATTTGCTGGGCATTATAATAGAATTCTTATGTTGGGCGATTTTAATATGGTTTACATTGGTGGCATGAACAAACATGATTTGAGGGAAACGTGTTGGTATATTCTTTGAAATTTTGAATCATGTTGAATGTAGTCAACGCATTGAATGAATTAGAGCAGAGTGTGCATCAGTTATTTGGAGTGAGAAAAGGTAAGAGAGTCGAGTTGCAATCCTGAGGAATCATGTCTGCTTTTGGCTTGAAGAACAATTCTTATCTTGGGCCGCTAACACTAGGACTGTCCATGGAAGGAAGAAGACAAAACATGGGGAGATTTGGAAGTTGATTTGAACTCTTGTGGCGTGAGTTAATGCAGAGGTGAATATATGCTTGCTTGCCACCAGTCTTCACTATTTTCTACCTTGGGTTCTCACTGTGACTTGGACATGGACGTAGAGCCTTGAGGAAGGCTTAACAATAGAAAGAATACAGCTGTGCTTGATATAGACAGTAAGCCGTGGGTATTTGTGAACTCTATCCAAAGCCATTTGAGCCTGCGTTTTAGCATGAAACCCTTGCATAAAGGGATATTGGAAGTCTGAAACATCCCTTATGCTGGATGCAAATAATGGAACAAAAATCTTGTGGAAAGTGCTGTTTGGCTCTTTTTCTGTTACTTCCCTACCAAGGTGTGAGACTTCAATCCTATGCATGGTTTAAGCTGCAACTCTTCAAGTCTTTTCAGGTATATGAAGACTGCAGTATTTGTCATTTTAGATTATTAGGTAATTCAGGCTGAGTTGCAATAAAGGTGAACAATTGCAAGTTTATGAGAAAGATTTTTGCGGTGTATTCTCCTTACTGCTGCAGAGTGCTAGAATTTGAATCTGATTTATTTTTTGACCTATGCGTTTAGCGGAAGAATCTATGTATGCCGCCATGAAGAAAATGAGATTCTGCCCCCTTGCTTCAGTTTTCCCTTTGTTTAGGGTTTCTCCAGATTCTATATGTTGTTACAGTCATTCGCATGCAATTTATTTTTTATGTTTTATTTCTCTTTGCTCTTTATGGTAATGTATGAGATTTAAACACATGTATGTTAAGTGGATTTACAATTGCTACACTAACAACACTGTCTAAGAGGTGTTTTTGAGAAACCAACAAAAGACAATCCATTCTTGATTGGAAGTGTCCCACTCAAATTATGGATCAATAAGAGACAAAAAATAGTAGCCACCAACATGTACAGGTTCAAAAAATGATTAAATCAATATTTCTGTTTACATATTGATAGGTTATAGGTCAGGCAGGAGAACACATTACCTTTGTAAAGTTTTAAGAGTATGTGCAGGACAACAGAGGCCTCAACAATATTCCGCTTGCTCATACTAGTTTCATCTTCCTCTTCTTTTCCATCTTCTATATTAATAAATGCATACGTTCCATACATTTCAGATTTAATATATGCAATGCCATTTGGTTCCTTTTTAACATTGGGACCATTTATGATACAGTTTCCATAGAACTCCATATTTGGGAATTGACATATCAATGGATGCATGCGATATTGTGTATTTAGAAGATGCAATGGATGTCCAAGATGCTGTAATCTTTCAAAGAGACTTCTACCATATCCTGCTTCCTGTGATATCTGACAAGTCAAACACAAGATAGAATTAAAATTAAAAATTAAGCTTATAACAAACAGAAACAAAGAAACAACAAATTAACCTAATAAAAACAAACCTTGCTAATAACTGTTTCAGCCAATTGATTTGGATCTCCTATAAGTATTACATGTCTCAAACCTCTGATTTGTAATGCAATAGTTGACTCGGCCTCTGTAAGCTGGGCTGCCTCGTCAATAATCAAGCAGTCAAATGATGAAGCATTCATGCACCTTTTTGCAGAAGATGAGACTGTTGAAAATACCAATTTTGCATGCAACATGCACATCTTCTCTATTCCCTCAGTGGAGATGAATTTTTGGGCCATGCAGGCAATATCCGTTCCACCGGATAAATGCTTTCTCAGCAATTGGATACACTCACATCTCTTCATATAAAGATTAACCTTTAAATCTTTCTTATTATGAAGCATATTCTCGTTAAATTTACCTGTTAACCCTTCTGCCTCTCCCAAGCCTTCACTATTACTGCAAAAACATTCTCTGAGGACTCTTTCTTTGATTTGATTATCTTCAGTAAGACTCACAAAAGATTGAACAATGTTGATCAAACATTTCAATTCCTGTTTTCCTGATAAGGCCCCAGGTAAATCATTTAATAATGTTCTTGCACCTTCATAAAATTCTGAGGTTAATTTTTTCAGTGTCTGCTTGATGTACTCTGAAAAATCAATCAAGCCTGTTTCTTGTGGTGTTTGTTGAAAAACTTCATACTGGGAAACAGCTAATTCAAGAAAGTCAAGAAGTGATATCACCCTGTGCCTCCATCCTGTCATTGGCAGGAAACATTTTGACAAACGATCAACTCGATATGTAAGGAAAATGTCTCCAAAAATACCTTCAGGATCAAATCTCTCCTCATTTCCTACAAGTAGGAGATCACTCAAACTCAAGACACAAGGAAAATTCTCTGTATCAGGACAACATCCAGATGGACTTTTAACAATATTGATAAATCTCATTGCCACTTCTGATACTGCTGCATTTGTGGGTGCACACACAAGTACTTTGAACTGCTTATGGACTAAGATGGAAAGAAGTGAGATCAGTGTCGAGGTCTTTCCTGTTCCAGGGGGACCCTGGATTAGCTTTATATCAGAAGATAAATTAGATTCAATAGCATTAACTGTTTGAAATACAGCAGAAACTTGAGAATCATTGAAGATATGGGGCATGAAGTGCTTGCTCCTGAATTTCTCAAAATTATCTTCTTCTACTTCTGCACATGCTTCGTAATAATCCTAAAAATCCCATCAAATTCAGATTAGTGCAAATTTTCCAGCTTGTCTGCAAGAAAATGTAGTTCTAGTTTTCATAAACAATGACCAAACAAAACAATTACAATATACATAAAACTCTAAAAAATTCGAGTACATACCTCTGTAGTCAGATTTATTGCCTTACAGAGCATGGCCGTACTTTGTTCCTTAACTCCCAAATGAGTATGTAAAGCATTCCAAATTCTCAAACATGATATGATACTACTGAGATTGAAAGCAAAGTATTTAGTATTCATATTGTCATTTGTTGAAGTAAAGGGATGTCCATGGCGCACATATGCCTTTACTGTCACTGTCAATTTATCCAGAGTTGTATCATCATAGTCAGTGTGATGGACTAAAGCTAACAAGTAATCATCATATGAGTAATCCAGATTCTCAGGTAGTTTTTTGGATAGCATAAGAATATCCATTGATTTCAACTTCAAATTTTCTTTCTCCTTGTCCTCTCCTGTGTCGTTCTCCTTGTTAATAAGCATCTCATATGTCTCTATTACACCTTCTGATAGCTGTGTTTTTTCCTGAAATTTCATAATTGCATATTGTGCTTGACATATTGATTCCAGGCTCTGTTGAAGTTTCGCTCGCATTTCTTCAATTAAAGGCCAAACAAATGAGCCAAGGTATTCTCCTACAGACGTGAATCTCTTTGGAATATCAATAACCTGAAAAGGCAGGAAATGGTCTCCATTACCATTTAAATGTCTCTTTTTGCTTAATCCAACATAGGAATTACTAAAACTTGTAAAGTTAAGTTCATCTGTATGTGCAAAAGTTATTGTTTTGATGGATAGGCTACCATTTGCATCTATATGAAAACAATAAATAAAAAATAGATTAATTCAATCCAACTCAACTAGAAATTTTCTCAGCCACATCTATACATAATCTCTTGCACATTATTCAGTCATCATGAAACAAAATAGAATTTTGGGAAAAAACAACTGAAGATGTACTGTCAGTACAAATCATTCCTTCTGTTCGGTTATCTTCAAACATTATAAATTCTGGGAAAAACAAACTGTAAAAGCACTGTCAATACAAATGAAAGATTGTGGAAATAATGTTGTACGAAAATAATACATAGATTAAAGAAAAACAAGTATTTATGTATACTGAAAAATCTTTAAAGTCGAGAATGATATTTAGTGGGCACAAAAAATATATGCTAAATGAAATTTTAAGGCCAAAAATAAGTATTGCTTAGAGAGCATGAAATTCATAGAAAAGTCAAAATGTTCAATTTGTCAGTCCCCTTATAATTGTTGATCAGTCATTAGGTTAAAGTGGTCAATTAACCCACCAAACTTTTGTTTGTAGCTCCGTTGAGGAAATTCACTGCAATGCACTTAGATTTCCAAACCTTGTATTCTTCATCATGTGGTATTAGAGCCATCTGTAATTAATGGCTGTGCAGTGATGGAAGATAAGTAGCAGATGGAGAAAGCATATAAAGATTTAATTCTGCCACTTAATCTGAGATATGGTATTCTTGGATTCAACAGAAATGAACTAGCCCTCATCATTAAGATGAACCAGTGTTCCTCACCAAAAACAATCTTATTCTCTCCTTGGCGATTTGCAGACTCCAAGAATTTGCCAACTGACAAAGAAATTCTGGACTTTGCATCATTTCTCTTGATTGATAATTGTTATCTAACAATGGCCAAAACTGATTCATGTATTGATGATTCAAAAGTAACCCTTTCATCATCTAAATCACTGTTTGAGTTTGCCGCATCTGTATGAGCAGCAGTGCAACCACTGCATCTAGAAGAGGTCACCATTGTATGTTTGGGTCCTTTGGAGAAGATGTATAGCCTCGGATTGAAGTTAAATAGCTTTTGAATGATGATAGTAATAAAGAATTTAATATTAATGGTCAATTAGATATTTAGAGATTTAGTCTTTTAGGCAAGTTTTAGTTTTTTAGTTTTTTTAGTTTCTAAATAATATGGAAACTTTCCTGTTGTCAACTTTTTAGAAAGTTTCCATTTTTTTTTAGTTATTCTCTATATAAGGAGACTTCGTCTCCATATTGTAATTAATCTTTTATGAATATACATTTTCATAACATGGTATTAGAGCTTAGGCAGTTTTTAGTGAATTTTTTATTAAAATTCATAGCTTTTACCTGGAAAAAAATTTCCCAGAAGTTTTTTTTTAATGTTTTATGAAAAATCATGGTGTCTTTTCGGAAAATCATTTGCAAATTTTTTAAGGTTTTTCTAGTTTGCAAATTCGAGGATTTTCTTCAGTCATTGTTTGTTACTGTTTTTTGTTGAAAGCTAAGTTACCACATTCGCTCCTCCCTACTGGAATTTGAGATTCAGTCCATTGCAAATTCTGGTTCGGTTCAAATTTGCTCAAAATTCTGCCACAGTAAAGTAAATTCGCTCCAAATTCTCTCAGAAGGACCCGGTAAGAATTTTGGACGAATTTGGAATACTTTTGATTTGGATGGAGGAACCCAAAACGAATTTGGGGAGAATTTGACTGAAAACGTCATTTTCATTGACTTTATTATAAAGTTATTTTGCCAACTTAGGTCTTTTTGACCCTCCAACCCTAAAAGTGACCACTAGAAAGACTAAAAAGTTGTTTTATATGTCATTTGTGCATTTTGTTATGTCATTTGGACTAATACGTTAATAGATGTGGTGGTGTATTTTGCTATGTTGCTAGTATTAGCATAGTGGTGTATGAACTTATTTGTTGCTATTGTTGTTGTTGTTGTTGTTGTGTGTGTGTGTGTGTGTGTTCTTGTACGAACGAACCCAAAAGAATCCGAACCCAACCCAAAAAAAAATTGGAAGAATTTCAAACCCGCATCCGTACCAAAATCCGAACCGGCAACTTAGGTTGAAAGCAACCTGTGCAGCTACGGTTTCGACCTCCTTTTTCTCTACGAAGGAGTTGCAAACTGGTCTTGAGCAACGTTTTTGAGATTTTCAGGCACCATTTCTGCATTTTTCTACTGCTCATTGTAGAATGGTTATACAGACAAAGGATATAAAGTAGAAGTTAGTATCGATGATACCAACAATAGCATATCAAACATCAATGTCAAAGCAACATAATACCATACCAATATACCACAGTACCAAAATACCAAGATGGCGAGGAAATGCTATTTCTTTATTGATACCAAAAAACAACAGTTTTACATCAAAGACCAAAGTGCTTACGTGATAGTCGGTTGGTTGGGAAAACCAACGGATGCACCTCCTCGCTCCTAACTACCCTCCTGACAAGACATAACTAAAACTAATACAATATTACTTTATTTGTACTACATTTATCCCAAAAAACAACAGTCGTCTTCCAAACGACGGTGCTAAACAAAAATTAGACTTCAAAGTTGGGTTGTGAAGACATCCCTGGATTTGAAGCTTGTTCTTGAATGCATGAAAGATCACATTCCGCCATCTTCTGTTTGGCCCGAACTCCTCAAAGAACACGTAAAGCATCCATCTTCTTTTCTTCTGCTAGTGCTACTTTCTCTTCCAAGTCAGCTCGTTCCTTCTGCCATGCAACCTTTTCTTCTACCCATTCCTTCTTCATGCCACTAGTCAGCTCCCTTTCCTGTTAAGTTCCAAGTAGGTCTTCCTAAAATCCCCCTCTACTTCTGCAAGGGTGTGCATGAGCGGTGGTCGTTCCTGTACCTGCGGTATGATGTCTTAGGTTGTCCACATTTCAGAAATTTCTCTTCCTTTGTATCCCCCCTGCTGAAGTAGGCTCCAATCTGTCTGGCATGCTCCTTTCATGAACACTACCAAGGACTCTACTGCTCTGACTATGGCTTCCACGTTCTGGCTCTTGGCCTGCTCTATGATTTCCCTAGTGGCATGCTCCATAGCTACCAACTCCTTGAGGAACCTTGTTGCCCTATCTTCTAATGTAATCATCCCGACACCATACCCGGTTTGATTTTGGGTCCCTGTTGTGTCCTCTTCTCCTGGTTCGTTGGTTGGTGGTGAGGGTGGCAATACCATTCCAACTTCCTCCAGCAGTCTATCTGCTTCCTCTAGTACTCTGTCTTCTCCCAGTCCTCTGTCTTCTCCAGCATCCTCAACTTGTGTATCTTTCTTTCCCTCCATACCCTCTCGGCCCATTTTTCCCTCAACCTATACCGCCAATGCAACCGGTTGGGTTACTTCAATACCTTGTGGGGTGTGGAGTCTTATCTTGTGTCCACACGCTTGCCCTCCTCTGAGGTCTATGACCTTGGTGCGAGTCTGTTGATCTACAGGAACTAGATTGGTCATGTCAGGCAAGTAAAGTCTTGTGGCTCCCCATCTAAGAATCTTCTCCTGTCCACTCCCTTTGTCCTCCATGCTAGGTTTCCTTTTTTCTGATATGTTGGCATTTCTACTTCCGTCTGTACGGATATCTTCCACACTAGGAGGGGTATGGATGACCTCTGTATTAAGCATGGTACTCTCTCCCTCTGTCGTGGTGCTGATGGTGTGGTGAATCTGTGCGTACTCAGGTACCCCTCCTGGCAATGGCCCTTTTGCTAGTGGTAAAAAAGTAACATCTTGTGGTGTGCCTTTCAAGCGGCCAAGGCGGATTTCCTCCTCTTGAGAGTCTAAAGATGTGACACTCATCCTGTCCTCTTCCCCGTTGTCTTCTCCTACCTCCTCCTGGCTGGAAGAATCTTCAACAGAGAGATTTTTCTCTACTTCCTGCCTTAGTTTCTTTTTCCGTGGTTCACCCCCACCTAATCTTGTTCCCATGGTGTCCAAGTGAATCAAATATGTCATGGCTGGCTTGTAGGGTTCCACTCTGTTTGCTGGAACCAGAGTCCTCTGTGCTCTGTCGCCACCTAAATGCAAACTGCTTCCAGAAATAAAGCTATGGCATGATGGGGCATATAAAATGCCTTATGTTTCAACTCCATGAATTCCCATAACCTGTCTGAAAGAAACTGTGCCCAATTGTATATCTGTCCTCTGTTTAACCCATCAACTACTGACAACATCCAGATGGCTATGTCTAATGTGTGACTTCCAGCGGTAAGTTTTCTGTTTACTAGGTCCACAATGCATCTCCATTCTGCGTTAGCTATGAAAATCTTCTTTAGGCCCCTATTGTTCCTTTTGCTGAGAATATCGTTCCATACCTGATTGGTGAGATTCTTTTTACATACTAACTCCAGCCACTTCTTCTCCTCCATGGCCATTGGGGTTTTTGGAGTTTTTGTGATTTCCTGTCCTCGGTCGGGTATTCCAAATACCTTGTTTATTTCCTTGGCAAAGTAGGAAATAGTTACAGCTTGATGGGAGTACTAAATAACAGATTTGTGGGCCTACCTGTCATAGCCATCCACCATGGCCCGCAATATAGATTCAAATTCTTTTAGATCAAAAATGGGCATGAAAATGATTTTATCTACCTCTGCCTTGCGTTGTGCTTCTTTAAGGATGTGCTTCTCCTCTGCATTCTCCCACCAGGCGCGGCATTCACTTCCTATTATGCTCTCAAAGCTGATATTGGCAGCTGTAGTCTTTTCCATAGTGCTCCCCTTCTCCTTTTTACTTGTCATCTTCTTCCTCGTCCTCACCTGTAGGACTGATCTTTTCTGCTTGGAATCAATTATCTGCCCTTTGCTTGGGTTCCCCACGCTGATTTTCACCATTTTATGGGGTCTCGTTAATGGTCTTCCACTTGTATTTCGTTGTGTGCCCCAACCGTTTTGTGCTCCAGCCTTTTTTTTCCTTTCTATGAAGACTGACACCTGTTCTTTCCGTACCGATTTGCTTCCTACCCGAACTGTTTGTACGGATGGTCGTACAGTCCACCTCCTCCTTTCGTACGCCTACTGCCTACTTCCGTATGGATCACTAGTCATACGGCTCGTGACCTGATCTTCCCACGTACGGCTTCTATTTGTATGGCTGCAAATCCTTTGTTTGTACAGTCTCTGCTCGTACGGCTGCAGGTCGTTGCTAATTCCGTACGGCCTTCCTCTTCGTACCATACGGCCTGTTGTTCTTCTGCTCGTATGGCCCTTCTCGTACGACTTGTACGGCCCTACTCGTACCTCCTTCCATCTGTACGGCCGTACAACCTGTGCCACTCACCCTCGTACGACCTTTTGTACGGCCATTTCCCGTCTGCTTCTGCGACTACTATCCTCCTTGTGGAGTGCGGTATGATTTATGAGTGCACGCCTTGGTCTTTTATAACACTCCTGGGTGATAGGGTTTTACTTTATTATTTCCTCCAACTCATTTTTTACTTTTTCCTTTACTTCTTTTATTATGTCCAAGTGACATATGGGATATATCTCGTTTTTTTTATTGTACCGCCTTAACTTAGATCCATTGACTCATTTTTTTAAAGAATTATTATCCAGGGTGGATAATTTTATGGCGCCATTATCCTTTACTTCTAGGACTCTGTAAGGTCCTAGCCAGCGTACCTTGAACTTGCTTGGCTTTATTTCATTTTTTCCGTTATATCTCAGAACCAATTGGCCTAGTTTAAAATTCATCTTTTTCAAGTGTTTGTCATGCCATAATTTTCGTCGCTCCTGTGCCACCTAGGTGGCCCATTGGGCCAGTGTCCTTTTTCCATCCAGCCTTATCAAAGCATTAAGCCTTTCCTTTAAGCTTTCCATCTCTCCCAGTCTGTGTTCTACTACTATTCTCAGGCTCGGTACTCCAAATTCCATAGGCATTACTGCCTCCTGCCCATACATTAAGTGAAATGGTGTTTGCCCGGTGGTGGCTTTGTAAGTCGTCCTGTAGGCCCACAGAACTGCGGGTAGTCTTTCTTCCCAATCTCCCTTGTCTACTCCACAAGTCTTGTATAAAATTGTTACTAATATTTTATTTGTGGCCTCTGCTTGACCATTTGCTCTTGGGTAGTATGGACTGGAGAATGAGTGAAAAATTTTATACTCACTTGTCATTGTTCTGATTGTCTAATTTACAAAGTGCACCCCCTGTCACTTGTGAGTTGCAACGGTATCCCAAACCTTGTTACTATATGTTCATAGAGGAATTTAGCAGTACTCTGGGCTGTGTTGTCTGGGAGCGCTCTTGCCTCTGCCCATTTTGTGAGATACTCTATTGCCACCACTATGTACCTACATCTGTGGTTATTGCTAACAAGCAAGGGCCCCACAAAGTCTAAACCCCATCGCTTGAACAATTCCTACGGTTGTGATGGAAACAACGGCATAAAGTCCCTTTCAGAGGTTTCCCTGCCCTTTGACACGTATCACAACTCAAGACCCATTCTCTAGCATCCGCGTACAACGTAGGCCACCATAGACCTGCCAACAATACCTTTCATGCTATTGCATCAAGCTCCATATGGCCCCCTGCTAATCCTTAATGAGATTCCCTCAGGACTCCTGAGATCTCCTCCTCCATGACACACCACCTTAAAATCCCATCTGACCCCTTTTTGTATGGCAATCCCTCAATCAACTGGAATGTCCCTCTTTTGAGTGCAATTTTCCTTCTTTCTTGTATGCTCATTTCCTTGGGAAAGGTACTGGCCTACCCCTTCGTACCATTTGGGTAGTACGGCAATTCGGAATAAATGGGCATCAAGAAAATCCTCATTTATTCCGCTTCTTGGAGCTTCTCCGGACTTGATTCTGGATAATTGGTCTGCAATTATATGATTTTTCCCTGGCCGGACTATGATTTTAAAAGTAAATTCTTGTAGGACGATTAGCCATCTGCTTACTCTCCCTTGGATTATAGGTTTATTCACAAGATACATGAGTGCTTGATGATCCACAAAAAATTTAAAGGGAGTGGCTAATAAGTAATGTCTAAATTTTTGTATTGCATAAACCATACCTAGTGCCTCCCGCTCGGTGGTACTATAATTCCGCTTTGCTTTGGAGAGTAGCCGACTGGCGAAGTACACTGGATGGTCCAGTCCTTCCTTCCCCATTTGTGTCAAGGTGGCTCCTATTGCGTAGTTGGAAGCATTCACATGGACGTGGAATTCTTTGTCCCAATCTGGCTATATGAATATCGGAGCGTTTACTAGTCTCTCCTTTAGTTCCTGGAATGCCTCCTGTTCCTTCTCCCAGCAAAACTTTTCCCCTTTCCTGGTTAGCTTCTCTAAGGGCAGGGATACACCGGCAAATCCTTTTAAGAACCTTCTGTAGTACCCCACATGTTAGAGGAAGGACTTCACCCCGGTGATGTCTGACGGAGCTTCCATTTCTAGTATTACCCTGATCTTGTCAGGGTCTGTTTTCAGGCCCTCCTTGCATACTATGTGGCCCAGGAGTTTGCCTTGAGGTACCATGAATCTGCATTTTTTTGGATTCAAGGTTAGTCTGGCTCTTCTGCATCGATCCATGCATTCACCTATCATCTTAAGGTGGTGCTCCTTTCCACTATAAACCGACTAGTCGTCAAGGAAAGCTCTGAAATTGCCCTCAGACATACGCTGAAAGATATGTAATATGATTCTTTGGAAGGTGGCTGGTGCATTGCACATCCCAAATGGCATTCTATTATAAGCATACACCCCATCTTCTACTACAAATGTGGTTTTCAGTTTATCCTCCTCCTCAGCAATGCTGATTTGGTTATAGTCTGAAAACCCGTCCATAAAGGAGTATATTTCATGGCCTGCTACCTCTTCAAGGATACTATCTGTGAAAGGAATTGGAAAGGGGTCTTTTATAGTTACCGCATTCAAGCACTTGAAGTCCATGCATATCTGAATTTCTACGCCGTCCTTCAAAGATATGACTATGGGGGACACCCAATCACTGGTTTGTACCTTAAATATGATCCCTGCTTCCAGCATCTTTGTGATTTCCTCCTATAACTTGGCGGCATAGTTCTTGTTCATCCGATATGGTCGCCTCCGCACCAGCCTTGCCCCTAGTATCACTGGTATTCGATGGACACACAGTTCAGGTGGAACTCCCTTTAAGTCCTTATATGTCCATCCAAATACGTCCTTGTATTCTAGAAAGATTTTGAAGGTTGTTGCCTTCAATACCGATTCCCAATCATCCCCTATTAGGATTTCCTTGCGTTCGTCCTTTTCTCCCAGGTTCACAGTTTGCAATTTGGCTTCCTTATACTCCACCTTTTCCTCAAATATGTGTGCAGGTTTATCATTGATGATTGTGGTACCCTCCTTGTATTCCTTGTACCCCTCAGGGAAACTTTCTTCTACTTCTTAAACTTGCAGCATATTGCACTCTGGTTGGAATACCTCATAGTCTCCCATCTGCTAATGAAATAGCCCGTTGACGGAGCTAGTTTCATCTTCAAAGCATCCTCCCAACCAGAGTACTCCTTCATCTGGTTCTGCTCCTTCCTAGTCCTCTTCCTCCGAGTCAGATGCCAAATCCTGACTCACACTAATTTCTTAAATCTATTATATATTTTCTCCCATCTACCTCTATGGATAGGGTGTTTCTTTTCCAATTGTGGGTGATCTTTGCTGCGATCAGCCAACCCCTCCCAAGCAAGGCATCATACCCCTTCTTTTCCAAGGTAATCACAACAAAGTCCAAGAAGAACTCTTGTGTACCAATTATTACCTTTTGTCCCACCAGGGTTTCTATCGACTTGATTCCATGTTGGTCTGCTCCGACTAACTAGAATGTGGGTGGCCAGAGTGGCTTTCCCTAGAGCCTGCCAAGTCTCCTCTGGTAAGATGTTCACACCAAACCCTTGTAATATGCTGCCTAGTTCTGTAATTCTAGTGTCTATTTCCTCCTATAATTTTGTCAAACAATTGGCCTGCAACTGTCCTTCTTATGTTTTTTCAGATTGATGTTGATTAATAGTTCCTCGAGATTGTTGTATTTCATATGAAATATCAATAGAAGGCAACATAAAACCATATGCAGCTAATAACAATGATCATTTATTTATTTTCTTGCTACAGATAATCAGAAATTACAACTACCATAGCTAATCATATCTTCTCATTAAAATCCAACACATTATATCACTATAGAGTTCAATGGTAGTCCATACCCATTGCGGCTACAACATGTTAAAAATTCTAAGATTGCTACAGTAACCCGCAGCTACAGTGATTCGGACTGCTACAGTAACTCACTGCTACAGCACCGCGCTACAGGAACTTGTTGCAGTACCACGTTGCTACAGGAGCTTGCTACAGTACCACGTTGCTACAGTGGCGCTGCTACAGGAACTTGCTACAGTACCACGCTGCTACAGTGTCACTGCTACAGGAACTTGCTACAGTGTCGCTGCTATAGGAACTCACGCTACAATGGAAACTTGCTACAGTGCCGCGCTGCGACAGGAACTCACGCTGCTACAGGAACTTGTAGCTACAATATTAAATCTCAAGACCATATCTTTCAATGGCGTCAAGATTGGAAGCGTAGAGGGTTTGCGTCCTCCAAGCCCGAAGAGATAATCTCCACAATTTCTTCCAATTTCAAATAATATTCAGCATGCCCAAATGAGAGCTATCCTCTTTCTTTTAACCTGTCCTCACAAGTTCTTCGCTTCCCTCTTTCCAATGTGGGATAAAACATGAGCTTTAATGTTACCTTTTTCCCTTTTACGAATGCCCATGTAAGTCCTTTAAAGGGGGGAACTTGATTTTTATAAAGTGACTTTATGAAACATTATAATATTAAATTTAAATAGTCACTTTAACGTTATAACTTCAAACTTTAAAATAATATACCAAATAAACTCGGAATCCCACATATGATAGCTCATCGGAAAGAGCTCAACAAAACGCATCTCATCCTGTCACTGAAAATTCAAGGCACTGCATCCCCTATTGGCTTACTAAAAATAGTAATTCTTTCCGAAAACCCAACAAACGAACTCCGTTTGGCTTGTAATTAAATTTGACTAGGCCAAATAACCTCAGGATCCCTTTTGAAGTCCTAGTTAGCCCTCGGGACCATACAAGAATGGGCTAACGACAACATACATCCAGACTAGCTAAGTGGGGGACATTACAGTCCGCCCCTCTTGAAATTGCTTGTCCCCAAGCAATCTCAACTCAGGATGCTGAAGAATCTGCTCTGCCTCCCATGTCGCATCCTCAACTGGTAGATTCCTCCACTTCACTAGGTACTCCCTGATAGTCCTCCTGCAAAGCACCCTCTCCCTGGAGTCAAGTATAGCCTCGGGAACCAAGATAAGCTTTCCTTCATCATCAAGAGGTGGCAATACTACTGAAGGCACCACATTGTGCCCCAATGCCTTCTTAAGGCGTGACACATGGAACACGTTATGCACTTTATTATCTGCAGGCAACTCCAACTCATAAGCTACCTCGCCTACTCTCCTGATTACTTTGAATGGTCCATAGTAGCGTGGTTTCAATTTCTTTGCTCCACTCCTCTTGAGAGAGGACTGTCTATACGGCTGTAGCATGAGGTACACCATGTCTCCCACCTCAAAAGACCTCTCAACCCTGTGCTGGTCAGCATATTGCTTATGCTGGTTTTGTGCCTTTTGCAAATTTTCCTTCAAAGATCGCATGATGTCCTGACACTCCTGCAAAAGATCCTTGGCCTTAGGCACCCTACTATCCCCAAATAACAAATCCAAGAAATTAGGAGCATCATACCCGTACAATGCCATGAAAGGGGACATTTGAATAGACATATGGAAAGAGGTATTATAGCAGTACTCCCCTAGATGTAGCCACTTCACCCAAGCCCTCTGCTGCCCTGCAATGTAGTTTCGGAGATATCCCTCAACCCACTTGTTCACTATCTCTGTCTGCCCATCGGTTTGGGGGTGGTAACTGATACTCGGAGTGAGCTCCGTTCCACACAACCTAAACAACTCCTGCCAAAAGTGGCTCATAAATCTGTTGTCTCTATCACTGACTATGCTCCGTGGTATCCCATGTAGTCTAAATACCTCTCGAAAAAATAGCTCTGATGTCTGTGATGCTGCATACGTAGACGAAATTGCAAAGAAATGTGCAAATTTCGTCAATCTGTCTACCACAACAAAAATACAATCCCGACCCTGTGCCTTGGGGAGGCCTGTGATAAAATCCATGGAAATGCTATCCCACTTCTTCTCTGGTATGGGTAGGGGCTGTAGTAAACCACCCGGAAAGGAATGTTCCTGTTTGTTCTGTTGACACATTGGGCACTCCCTAACAAACTGTAGCACCTCTGATTTGAGCCCTTTCCAAGTGAAGCGCTCTCTCACCTGCCGATATGTCTTAAAGAATCCTGGATGTCCTGCCAATGGTGAATCATGAAATGCTCTCAAAATTTTCTGCTTCATAGCAAACCCAGGTACCAAATAAATCCTTCCCTTGTAAATGATCAGATCATTTACAACAGTATATCGGCTATCCTGAGTAACCCCCTCAATAACACTAGATGCCCAACTATCCTTAGCATATTCTGCCAAGATCATCTCTCTCCAATCATCCATGACTATCCCAACAGCAAGCAAATGAGGCCTCCTGGATAAAGCATCTGCGACAATATTTTTCTTCCCTTTGACATAGACTATGTCAAAATCATAGGCCTGTAACTTACTCACCAATTTCTATTGCCTGTCATTAAGATCCTTCTGTCCAAGGAAATGTTTCAAGCTGTTATGATCTATTTTTACTGTGAATCGACTTCCCGCTAAGTACTGCCTAAACTTAGCTAGCGCGTGCATGATTGCTAGCATTTCTTTGTCATAGATGTTGTAGGTTCTCTCAACACCTCGTAATTTCCTGCTCTCATATGCGATGGGATGTTTTTCCTGCATGAGGACAGCTCCTATGCCTTCTCCCGAGGCATCACACTGCAGCTCAAAAGGTCTGGTGAAATTTGGAATGGCCAAAACAGGACATGTACTCATCAGCTCCTTGAACCTGTCAAAACAATCCTGAGCCCTTTCTGACCACTCAAAACTGTCATCCCGTGTCAAGTCTGTAAGTGGTGCTGCTGTCTGTGAAAATCCTTTCACAAATCTGCGGTAGAACCCACAAAGCCCGAGAAATCCCTTGAGCTGTGAAGTGTTCCTTGGCGGTGGCCAATCCATAATGGCCCTGATCTTGTCTGGGTCAACCCGAACACCTCCTGCACTAATAATATGCCCTAGATAGAGCAACTCTGTCATCCCGAACTCGCATTTACTCATCTTGGCATATAATGACTCCCTCTCTAGAATACTGAGCATTGTATCAATATGCTTCAAATGTTCCTCCCAAGTACCGTTGTATATCAGTATATCATCAAAAAATATCAACACAAACTTCCTCAACTGATCTCTGAACACTTTGTTCATACAAGACTGGAAAGTGGCGGGGGCATTAGTCAACCCAAAGGGCATGACTAAGAACTCAAAATGACCATAGTGGCATCTGAAAGCTGTCTTCTCCACATCCTCCTCTCTAACCCGTATCTGATGGTAGCCGGATCTCAAATCAATCTTAGAGAAGTAGCGTGCACCGTGCAATTCATCAATAAGCTCATCAATGTGTGGGATAGGGTATCGGTTCTTGATTGTTTTCTTGTTCAGCTCCCTATAATCTATGCACATCCTCATTGTACCATCCTTCTTCTTCACCAAAAACTACTGAAGAAGCGAAAGGACTCTTGCTTGGCCGTATGTGCCCCATGTCAATCAACTCCTTGATTGCCTTTTCTATCTCATCCCTATATCTTTTTGGATGGCGGTAAGGTGTGACGATAACTGGCTTAGCCCCTTCTTCTAACTCAATAACATGCTCGATTCCCCTATCCGGGGGTCTCCCTGGAGGTATCTCACCAAACACCTTAGTATGTTTGGTTATTATTTTTTGTACATCAGGCGGGTACTCCTGTTTATGCTGCTCTGTTGTCTCAGGCATTTCTCTAAACTCTGCTGCCCACTGTACCTGATTATGTCTAAATAAACTCTGCATCCGCTTGAGTGACACCACTCTAAGCTTCCCATCTGACAATCCTCTGAGCACTATCTTCTTACCATTTGCCTCAAACCTCATCTCCATTTTCTGGAGGTTAAATGTAAACTCCTCCAGAGACTTCATCCAGTTCATCCCAAGCACCATATCCTGATCACCAATGTTGACCACAAAGAAATCTCCTGTCATGTCGTAATCTCCCAAACGAAGCTGCAAGTTGGAGATTTTCTTGGTACAGTCAATCTTGAAGCCATCAGCAACCATCACCTTAAATCCCCAATGCTCCTCTGTATGTAGCCCTCTGCGTGACACAAACTTCTCATCAATGAAGTTATGTGTTGCCCCTGTATCAATGAGTGCCACAAATCTCTGTCCGTCCAAAGTCCCCCTAACTCTGAAAGTGACGGCCTCCTGTATACTGGACAACTGAGCTATCGTGTTATCACTGCGTGCTTCCTCATGTGAAGAATTATCATCATCTCCATCTGATTCTGATGACAGCTCTTAATCTCCATCCACTGACTCTTTGGCTGAAAAGTACTCCATCTGCTTAGCTTTTGCCTTCAATGGACACTTATGTGACAAATCCCAAGGTTCCCTGCAATGAAAACAAAGCTTCTTCTTCCTGAGATCATTAAGTGTCTCACTGTCCAACCTCTTACTTTCCTCCTTTGGTGGCTGAGCCTCTTTATAAAAAGGTTTCCTGTCCTTATCTTTCCTCGAAGGGAAACTCTTTGCCTGGAATTTATTCTTAGAAGCTGAAGAGGAATCCATGTCACGAGCCTTTTTAATGGCTTCCTACAAAGTGCGAGGGTTGAGAGCTTTAATCCACCCTCTCAACGGATCAGCTAACCCATCCATAAATAGAACTAGTATCCTCCGTTCAGATACATCTATTACTAACACTGCGAGTTTCTGAAACTCTGAAATGTATGTTTCCAATGATCCCCACTGTTTAAGCTGAGCTAACTCCTTGAAATGGAGTTCTGGATCCTTCCTATCAAAACGTTCAATCAATCTCTCCGTAAACTCCACATATGAGGTAATATGCGCATGACCCATCGTGACCATACCATGATGCCACCACTCGTGTGCTAACCCATCCAAATGAATTGCTGCGTACTTAATAGCTTCTTCCTCAGGCATAGGGTTCAATTGAAAGTATGTGTCAAGCTTTTGAACCCAAGCTCTTGCTGTAGACTTCCCCGAGCCATCATAATATGGTAACTGAAGTTTCCCTACTTTCTTCCGTAGCTCATAGTTCTAGTCCCTGTCATGTCCACGTGGCATATGTTTCATCCGCACATCCATATACTCCCTAAAGGTAATTGCAGCAGTAAAATCTGGACCTCCGGCTTCCCAATCTCTCCTCAACTGGTCCTATATATCAGTGATTTGGGGCTCTGGTACGGGCTGCTCTGGAGCTCTAGAAGGAAATGTGGGAATCATGGGCCTCGAACTCACTGTCCTAGCTTGTTGGGGTGCATGACCGAAATCGTTCCCAACTTGTTCACCTCCATTATATGTCCCATCCTGATTATTCCCATTCTGATTGTTACCATTCTGATTATTACCATTCTGATTATTTCCTCCACCCACGTTAGTATTCAACCCCATTTGACGAGCCATCATCTACATCATAAGCTCCAATCTCTGACTCTGTTCCTGTGCTCTCTGCTCTGCTAATCGCTGTCCCTGAGTCAATGTATCCAATAACTGCAGGAATCGCTCCTCACCAGGATCCCTAACATTCCTATCCCCCATAGTCTCTACAGCCTGTTCACCTGTAACACTCGGTTCGTCTGAGTCACTGCTTCCTCCCAGTAAGATATTCTCTCGATTAGTATTCAATAATGCTCTGTTTCTTCTTGTGTCAAAGTGATGTGGCAAAGGTTGAACACTCCAATCTGTCATATCATCACCTGTTCATTCTATTTGTACCCACTAGGATGGCGGGATACACTGCTCTGATACCACTGTAATATGCTACCTAGTTCTGTAATTCTAGTGTCTATTTCCTCCTGTAATTTTGTCAAACAATTGGCCTGCAACTGTCCTTCTTATGTTTTTTCAGATTGATGTTGATTAATAGTTCCTCGAGATTGTTGTATTTCATATGAAATATCAATAGAAGGCAACATAAAACCATATGCAGCTAATATCAATGATCATTTATTTATTTTCTTGTTACAGATAATCAGAAATTACAACTACCATAGCTAATCATATCTTCTCATTAAAATCCAACGCATTATATCACTATAGAGTTCAATGGTAATCCATACCCATTGCGGCTACAACATGTTAAAAATTATGAGATTGCTACAATAACCCGCAGCTACAGTGATTCGGACTGCTACAGCACCGCGCTACAGGAACTTGTTGCAATACCACGTTGCTACAGTGACGCTGCTACAGGAGCTTGCTACAGTACCACGTTGCTACAGTGGCGCTGCTACAGGAACTTGCTATAGTACCACGCTGCTACAGTGTCGCTGCTATAGGAACTTGCTACAGTGCCGCGCTACTACAGTGTCAGTGCTACAGGAACTCACACTGCGACAAGAACTCACGCTGCAATGGAAACTTGCTACAATGCCGCACTGCGACAGGAACTCACGCTGCTACAGGAACTTGTAGCTACAATATTAAATCTCAAGACCATATCTTTCAATGGCGTCAAGATTGGAAGCGTAGAGGGTTTGCGTCCTCCAAGCCCGAAGAGATAATCTCCACAATTTCTTCCAATTTCAAATAATATTCAGCATGCCCAAATGAGAGCTATCCTCTTTCTTTTAACCCGTCCTCACAAGTTCTTCGCTTCCCTCTTTCCAATGTGGGATAAAACATGAGCTTTAATGTTACCTTTTTCCCTTTTACGAATGCCCATGTAAGTCCTTTAAAGGGGGGAACTTGATTTTTATAAAGTGACTTTACGAAACATTATAATATTAAATTTAAATAGTCACTTTAACGTTATAACTTCAAACTTTAAAATAATATACCAAATAAACTCGGAATCCCACATATGATAGCTCATCGAAAAGAGCTCAACAAAACGCATCTCATCCTGTCACTGAAAATTCAAGGCACTACATCCCCTATTGGCTTACTAAAAATAGTAAGTCTTTCCAAAAACCCAACAAACGAACTCCGTTTGGCCTGTAATTAAATTTGACTAGGCCAAATAACCTCAGGATCCCTTTTGAAGTCCTGGTTAGCCCTCGGAACCATACAAGAATGGGCTAACGACAACATACATCCAGACTGGCTAAGTGGGGGACATTACAACCCTCCATCCACAATAGTGTTAGATAGTTTACATCCCATTATCTCCATTTCCGCTACTGCGAGTGTCCTACTTGTCCCAATAGTGAATAGGGTATCCGTTTTCTCCAGCGGTTCCTCTTCTAGTTTCTCTGTTTTCTCTTCCCTCCTGAGATTTTCCTCTTGATTCCTTATTCCTTGTGATATTGCTACCCGAAGCTGAGGTACCGTTTCCAACAGATCCATAATTTTTACCGGGATGGTAGTTTCCAGTACTTGTTTCATGATGTTCGGTATTGGCCCCTTGTTCGGGGTTTTAGCCGTACTTCCTCTCCTTTCCTCTGTGTTATGTCTAATGTCTTTTGTGGCTTCTTGGAATCTTTCTCTTTCTGTAGCCATGTCAGGTTATTCAAGTTTCCTTGCCTGCATTCTTGTGATGGCCAATACTTCCCTCTCAGAGTCTACAATGTCCAGCCTGTTTACCCCCTTTTGTTTAGGGCAATTGGCATCCTCATGGTTGCTCGGTCCACACCATTTACACAACATTCCTTCATTCTGTCCTCCCCCGTTCTAGCAATCTCGTGAGAAGTGTCCCCATTGGTTACATCGCCTACATTAGATCATGGGTCTTCCTTTAGAGTCGTACTGGATTGCTCTCCGAGGTGTGTTGTTATTACTATTGTTATTGCTTCCCTGTCTATTGTTCTGGTACCCTCCTGGTGATTCTTCCATATTAGTGTTACGTGGAGGCGTGACGGGTGGTGTGGATTGTTCTCCTTGTGTGAAAAATACTTGAGCATTCTGTGCCTTCAAGTTGTAAGGGCAATCTTTGATTGTGTGTCCTAACACCTGGCAGATGTCACAGAAGGCTTTGCGCGGGCAAGTCCCTTTTGTATGTCCCTCTTCACAATCTATGCACCAAAGTTCCATACCCTCTTTCTTTTCTTCCTTGCTTCCTGCCACTTCCTTCATTAGCCGCATCATGTCTTTCCTTAGGGCTTGGATGGTCTTGGATTCATCCCCACTTTCTTCTAAGCTTTCACTTTCGCTTCCTTGTCGCTTCGCCTTGGAAGTTTTATTCTCACTTTCTATGTCCATCGCTCGGGTGCATGCTTCTTTAAAAGATGTTGGTGGCACTATCTTCATTTTCCGTTTTAGGGATGGGGCTAATCCTTCAATGAACCATCTTTTTTTTAATCCATTGGCAGGTTTGTTATCTAACTTCCCTATCAATTCTCTGAGTTTCCTTGTATAACTTCTAACTGACTCATTTTTTCCTTGTCTGGTGTTATAGATTTATGTGACTATCTGGTCATCATCCCGTAAGAGTCTGAATTCCTCCTCGAATGCAGTATGGAGGTCCTTCCAGGTGGCTCTCTGACCGGCCTCCAAGTCTGTATGCCAATCAATAGCAATCCCTCTTAGGGTGGCCGGGAAGGCTTGTAACCATTGATCTGCATCATTTCTTCCATTGGCCTGCCATATGGTGATGCACGTTTTACAGTGTCGTGCAGGGTCCTCCAACCCATCTCCAGTGAATTTGGGAAGTTTTTGCTTAACTCCTGCCATTTTCTTCCCTCCTACTGGGGTGCTCCCTCCTGCTAGGACGCTTCCTCCTGCCGGAACACTCCCTCCTGTCGGGACTCTCCCTCCTACCGGGATGCTCCCTCTTGCCGGAATGCTCCCTCCTGCCGAAACGCTCCCTCCTCCCGAGATGCTCCCTCCTCCCGGGACGCTCCCTCCTCCCGGGACACTCCCTCCTGCCGGGATGCTCCCTCCTGCCGGGGCACTTCCTCCTGCTGAACTAATATTCTCTATTTTCCCTTGTAATTCTTCTTTCCCACTTCGTGGTTGTTCCCAGCGTGCCGAGGTTTCAGGATTCTTCCCCCCTTCCTGAAGTTTCTAAAATGGCTAATTTGGCTAGACCTTCTATTGTGTGTTCATAAGCTTTTCCTCAGTTTGGCTTGTACTTTGAGATTGATTTGCCAAGCCTCTCAAATGGCGACGCCTCTCTTCGTCTTGGCGTAACCCTAGGATCCGCCTCACGGCTTCCCCTTCAGTTTCTTCTTTTGGTCGTCGTTTGGGATACTTATTTGGAAGCGGGGGCATGAATTATTTTAGTACTTCTTTGTCTTCCTTGGCTTGTCACGCTCCCCTACTTCCCTTGTACTTCTTTCAACCCACTGCTGGAGTACTTGTCTCCTCTTCTCCCTTCCAGTCTCCTCTCTTTCTTCCTCCACGCGTACCAGATTTCTTGCCAATAGTCGAGGGATTGTCCAAGTAGATCATACACTGTTGGTGGCACTGAAAGCTTGTCCCATACTGTGCTCTCTAGAACCGCTCTCTCTCAGGCTTCCCTTTGCACGTACTGGTCAACTGAGACTTCCCAGGCCGACACCAAATCTCGTGTCACTTGATCTTCCCTTGTTATTTCCTCCTCTTCTCCGTCACTATTCATTATGAGTACACGTGGTAGGAAGGGCCTTCCCATTACTCCATCCTGCCCAAGCCCAGACCTCCAGGTTAGAACTTAGGCAACGACGCCAAAGTGTTTTTTTTCTCAGACCCATGAGGAGTTTTTTGGTTTTATACAATTTTTCAATCAAAATTGTAAGGTTTTTTTGTGGGTATGTGCAACCTTGGCCTAGGGCTTGCAGTTTTTTTGTGAACACATTTTGAAAAATCGTGGATTTCCTGCTTTTCACATGTTGTTTTCTGAATTTCTGTGATTAAGTTTTTTTTGCAGATGTGTTGTGGTGCAGCAAGTTCTTGTTTCAATTAGGGTTTTGAAGATTTTTTTAATAAAAATCAAGGGTTTTAGGTTTGCAAAAGGGTTTTACCATTTTTTTCCCAAAAAAATGAAGTTTTGTACTTGGTGTGCATTTGTCTTGGGATTTGTGTCAGCTCTTTGTTGAAGGTTTTTTACTAATTTTTGATAGAAAAATCAGAATTTTGTAATGCTCGAGTTTGCCTCATTTTTTGGCATACGAAAATGGGAGGGATGGCATCGTTGACCAACATCATATTAGAGGGAAATCTGCGGTTCAACGACAGGAATTACAATAACTAGAAGCAAAGGATGCTTTTGATTTTTGAGTACCAATGCTTGGATCAGCTTGTTTTAGGTAACTCTACTCGTCCTATAGCAGTGGGCAAAGACTAGGAGAAGTTTGATGAATGTGAATGAGAAGCGGTTATGTTGCTGAAGTTATCTGTCACCGATGAGATGCTTCCAAAAGTGTCATCTAGCAAGTCAGCAACAGAGATTTGGGCGCACCTGAAAAGTCTCCATAAAACTTCAGATAAAAGTCAAGCTTTCTTTTTGAAGAATATGTTGTTTTCTCTTGAAATGGATGAGAAGATGTCTTTGCAAGAGCATCTTATTAAGATTAAGGATATCCATGATCAACTAGACGCTATTGGTCGCAAGATGGAAGCGGAGGACATGGCAGTGATTACGCTGAAGAGTCTACCACGATCCTACGAACACTTTGTTGAAACACTCAACATTATCTCCAGTAATACTGACTTGACATTTGATGAGTTGTGCAATAAGCTATTGCAACAACATAAGTGGAGGTAGCAGTTTGGTAGTGCTAGTGACGTGGTCAGTGTAGAATAGGCATTTTCTACCACAAATAAAGGCATGTCCACTCAGCAGAAAGGACATCACACATCTGAGGAGGGTTCCAAGAAGAAGATCACCTGTCACTATTGTGGAAACCTTGGTCATATCCAGAGCTTCTGCAGAAAATGGTTGACTGATCAGAAGAACAACCAAGGAGAGTCTCAGCAGCAGGCTCATGGCAGAGCAGTCTGAGGAGACAAAGGAATCAGCCTTCTATGCGTTTTGATCTGAAAGTTTTATGTCTAGGTAGTTAGTAGAATGACCATTAAGTGAGGGTAATAAATTATTTAATATTAATGGTCATTTAGATATTTTAGATATTTAGAGATTTAGACTATTAGGCAAGTTTTAGTTTTTTAGTTAGTTTCTAATTTCTAAATAATATGAAAACTTTCCTATTGTCAGCTTTTTAGAAAGTTTCCATTTCTTTTTCAGGTATTCTCTATATAAGAAGACTTCGTCTCCATATTGTAATTAATCTTTTATGAATATACATTTTCATAACAGATAGAGAGTATATTAGCAAAGCTGGATAAGGGGTTTACATCTTCCAAATCTAATCAAGTGAAATGGTGAAAATATCATATCCATGCTATTTCTCCCTATGTTTTTGACCCATGGTGAGTAAGTTATCTTTATGGATTGAAGTTGACCAGTTTTACATGGAAGTTGACAAATATCTTTACTGCAATTTGTTCTCCTTTCATACAACCAAGAGTCTAGGCTTGCCTACTAAATCTACCATTTGCAACCTTGGATCAGATCCACAATTGTAGAATTGACCCACACCATTTCCGTGCCTATGGATATCAACCTACATGTTCTAAATACAAATTTCATATTTTTAACTTCATCATTTTCCTATTAACCATCGATATAGGAGCATCTTGCGGAATTGAGTAATCAATATCAACTAAAAACATAATTTGTTTTCCTAGTGTTTGTTGGCTCTAAATCCTTTGAAAATTTTGATTCAAATCTAATTCCAATCAATTTCTCTCTCAAAGGCAACCGAGATGTGTGGTGCATTGTTTCAAGCCTCACCAAGACTTAGCAAGCCCCAATGCAAGAAGGTCAAAACAAGGCCCAAGGACACGTGACTGAGGTACAAAGTGAATCCCAATAGGTTGACTTGTCCAACAGTTGTCAAAAGATTCTCATATTTGGCTGACCTTGTCAAAAGTGGATTATTAAAGCCGAGATCAAATGATATGTATACAGTACACAATCAATATCAATGAAGAAGATGCCATGTCATAAGAAAAATCGATGAATAATTTATGTTGCCCTTCTAGATCTCCTGAACCAGACAATCCATTGGATCAAATGTTAATAATCCGATGTCAATTCTCAGATCAAAGAGTGAAAGAAAGAGGGTCTTCTTTCTCAACCATGAAAGTTTACTATCGAACTGGTACTGTATCATAAGGAATGAACTAAGGTGCTTGAGGAAGACAGAATACATCCCTTTTGAAAATGCGCATAGGGATAGCGAAAGTTTACTTCTTCCCTAGAATAAGCTGTTCAATATCTTATTCCACAGCTTTACAGTTGACAGTGCACGAGATGTCGAAAGAATACTCTGTGATGACTATTTGTGAAATCTTCTCATTGAAAAGCATTCGCGTCCACCATCTATGTGAAATGCGTTCAAGGAATGTGAATAAATTGGGTGAAATGGTTTGAGAAACTTTTTATCGGCCCTATATAGTCAAATTTCATAAACTTCACCGATATTCTCCTTCAAAGAGGTATATTTGCATCCAATGATATGTGATGTTTTGGAGCGAGGAAACCTAGATCGCAATGGACTTGAGACTGCAAAAGAGAGGCAACAAGAAAATCTTCCCAAATGATGTTACAGAGTGTGGGACAGGTGCTGTTCGTTTTGATCTTGTTTCTATATTGCTTGGTCAGATAATATAAAACTTGAATATACCTGGGGGTTTTGGCTATCCTGCGTTGTGTTAGTTATGAGCAAATGGGAAGCAAAGAGGCACGCGTTGGGAAGTTGTTTGGTTCCTGTTGCTAAAGAAAGATTGGGCGATCTTCATTGTTTTCCTGTAGTGTCTAACTACGAATTTTGTGTTCAAGACCAATAGTATGTGATCTCAGGGAAGTCCCTAATATATGCTACTTGAAATACATTTTCCATCTCCATCAAGAGCATAGGAACATCGACCAGTGAACCTCCATAAAGGCGCTTTAATGAACAATCAAATTAAGGGAATGTGAAGCATCGACCAGATATATGAGTTACATAGCATTATGATTCGGAGGGATAAAGAAGATGGATTGAAGTGCAAGAATTATTTTTAGTATGGAAGGCCGACCTATTTTCGAAAGGGATAATTGGAAGGAAATTTCAGATTTTAAAGAGTCAAAATAACTACTCGTATTCCTGAAATATCTTTAAAGGGGAAATGGATGGTTTACCTTTTGAAGTTTCTTTAAAATACTGATGTAATTATTGATGAAGGGGATCTTTTCCGCTGCTAAATGCAGAGCGCTGTGTACACGGGAAAAGGGGAGCCTCTGAGATTCTTTTAGATTTAAATAAAGATTTCTTTTTCTGATGTTAAACATTTCTTTTCGAAAATATTTATTCTGACGTTTAATTAGTTTCTTCTTATTCTTATTTTTTCACCTTCCGCTTTTGGTTTGCAATTGATCTGGGAGTTATTGTGCTCTAGTTGATGATGTTATTTATCTTCATGTTTTATGTTCTTATGTTCGTAGCTGAATTTTTTTCTGAAAATCATAAATCTCAGAAATTTGTTGGTTCAATTCACCATTGCTGATTAAGCAAATCTCGTAATCTTTCGCAACGATTACTCTGTTTTACCAACGTCGCTCAACACCGATTGAATCCTTAGGATTAGTTTACCTGAAGACGCAGTTGCTTACGTGGACTCTATTGACATAAGCATTCTGATTTTTAGATTATAGTGTCAGAAATTCAAAATCCCGGAAAAAAGAAATGGACACAGGAGAATTGATGAGGAACGAAAGCCCATTAGAACGATATGCCGTTGTAGTGAATAGCCTACATCATAATAAATCCACGCTAGAGCACGACCACAAGTCATGACACGGAAACTACATTCTTAATATTAAAGGAGAAATGAAAAACGCTGACGACGTCGATACATACATGGACGTTTACACAATTTATGATGCAAAACTGATAAGTAAACGTCAATTAATAAACAGTGGGAAATGTTTAATTTGCACACTGATATGGACAATAGAGACGGCCAACTAGATTGACTATTGACAACAGTAAGATTAACGATGTTCATGAGATTAGGTAATTTGAGAGATTAAAAAATATTGTTTTTAATGATGTTCTTATTCTTTAGATCTTGATGAGAAGCTAGTAGTCTGATTGATCTTATTTTCATCAAATAGATGGTTCATGTTTTAAATTTTTAAACTGTTTTCATACTTAATATGGAGATATTTTTCATAAGCTGCACATTCTATGATAAAGTGTCATTGTCTACACTACCCAGAGTATATTAAAAAAAAAGAAATTTTTTTATTAAAATTCAAAGCAAAAAATTAAGACTAAAAAAGAAATGGTCTTTGTGCTCAACAGATATTTATTATGTATAATGTATTGAAGAGATAGATTTTTTTATGTTAAATTATTGTTTTCTATTTTTTTATTACTACTTTTATGTCATGCCATTCTATGAATAAGAATAGACAGAGCAACAATTTTTTTAATTGAGATTCAAAGCAAAAGATTAAGCCTAGAAAAGAAATGGCTTTTGTCCTTAGTAGATATTTGTTATGTATAATGTGTTGGAGAGATGGATTTTTTATGTTAAATATTTGGATAGTGTTTTCTATTTTTTATTAGTATTTTCATTTTATTTTCTGATTGTGTAAATAAAAATTTTATGTTCATATTATTGTCAAGTATGATATTAGGACATATTCTTCATTATTTAACATGATGACTGGGAAAAAGCATTTCAAAAAGAAAGATAAAAGCTTAGTAATTTTTTATAGGGCTATAAAGACCACTAACTTTTAACATTTGTTATTTCACATTTAAAGACACCACATGCCATGAAGATTCCTATGGTCTCTTTAAATTCTTTCTTAGGGTTTGCATATAGGGTTTTCTATTTATGCTCTTATAAGCATTCATTGTTATTCAATTCATTTACAAGTTCTTCTTCAGATCAATTCTCTCTTAAGGTTGTATAGTATCAATCATGGTTTACTCTTCAAATTGATAGGAGTTTTGATTGCAAATGATTAAGTTGGGAGTTGTAGGGTTAGCTATCAATTCCAACATGATATGAAAATAGACATAGAATTAGTAGTTATAAATTATACTCTCAATTTTATATTTTATTTAATAACTAAAAACACATGACATTATCTTATAAGTAAAATCCAATAACAATTAAAAAAATTGCTACCCTTAACTAAATCATTATACATAATATGGATGGGCAAATAGGTTGAGAGAAAGTACAAGACACTAATTCCATATATCAAATTGCCTTGCGTGCATTCAACAAAGGGCTTATTTGTCTTTTACATATTTCAAGTGTATAACCTTCTTTATCTAAAACTCAAACATATAACCTCCATATAAATACAAGCACCTTTATCATCACACAAACTTAAGCTATATCTTTTATATTTTTAATATAAGTGTGCACATACACATATTTGTATGTATATATGTATATACATATATTTTTATATGTATGTATATATGTATATACATATATTTTTATATGTATGTATATATGTATATACATATATTTTTATATGTATGTATATATGTATACACATAGATATATATAAATGATACTCACATATTATTAAACCTTCACAAATTTGAAATGCTTGACATTATTTTAAAAATAAGGAATATAGAATTACATGTTATCAAAGTTTTATATATTTTTCTCAACACCAACACAGTAAACAATTATCTTCGACTAAAATGTTTTCTAAGTGAAAATGAAATATATAGGTTATTAAATAAAATGCAGCAATTAAATGTAAATACTACTCTATATTTATGAGCTAAGATAGTAATTTGTAATTAAACAAGTGTTTTTCAAAATGTCAAATGGATTCGGGCTGCTTAGCACCTACTTTGTTTTGCTATGAAATGAAATCATGATCCACAATCCATTTGATTTAATTTCACAACACACAATTTAACTCTATTCCCATAATCAAAATATAGTGTAAAATCTAGCTAAAAGTCTTATAAAACTAAGAATTAGTTTACCTCACTTTTGGAGATCTCAAATTCCAATCCAAGATTCGCAATATTTACCAACATCTTTAAGGAGCCTAATAAAGTAAGGGTCATCTTCTCCTCAATCAAACCCTTAAGTAAATTGATTCAATGGCTTGTAAATAAAGATTGAAGACAACAAACAACCATGAATTATGACCATCTATCGTTCCAAAAGTAGAAGTTGATGGCAATACAATATTTTCCTTCAGCTAATGTGAGCCACCAGCCAATATTGAATTTCAAATTGACAAGGATTAATGTTATGTCAAGAAATTGATCTAGGTTGAATTTTACTCCAAGATTTCAAATCAAAGAGAGAAGTATGTAATCTAAAAGTTCTTGAAATGCAAGAAGATGAGATCAATCAAAAGTTGTATGATTTACCTTTATACAATTTAAAGGAGATAGAGTTAAAAACTGATCTCAACCTTTATAATTTCAAGGCAAAAAATTGTACTAGTTCAATTTGGGATTGTGATTTTGTATTGAGGTTGGGAAATAGGTAGTTTAAAAATTTCTTAAGAGGTAGCAAGTTAGGATCACTCATGACTAATACAATTTAATGATGCTTACGCAAAAATATATACACTGATCATTGTATAAAAACTAATTCAGAAAAAATGAATTTAAAACAAAGAAAAAAGTACACACTTTTAAGTTTTCACCATTACATTAAGCAATTCTTTCCAAAATCAAACCCTTCGAAGTCCTTGTCTAGACCCCTATCTACAAGTACCTCCACTATTTTAATTGAACACTTCAAAGATACTATTTTCCTGTTTGAGACCTCTCTACACTAACATTTCCACTATTTTTATCAAACAATGGACATTGATTTCTTATATGAAATTTTTGTATACAAACACATATGTTGTATTAGTAACTATTTTTTAATGTGTCTGAAAGGGTAAGGTTCTTAATGAGTCCACTAGGCATCAAGCCTTGCTTGGTGTCAGGCTCCAGACATCCTAAGGACACAAGGGAAGAGGTCAGAATCGAAAGTCGTATGAATTTAGTGGAATGAATATGCCTCAATCAATAATTCCAAGTTGGATAGGTTCAGCTAAAGACTAGTACTTCTATATAGAATAGCTAAATTGACTTTGTGGATGAGAAAATTCTCTTTTAAAAAATAATTTTTATTACTAAAATAAGAAATAAAACAAATATTTAATATTTAATGATTTTTAAAAAAAATAGAACAAAACTTCAAATAAATAAATAAAATCATAAAGTATACAACCCTTCCTGTCTAAAACCAAATTCCTGCCTTCCTCTATTATTTCAAGGCACACAATTTTGTCATCTCTGAATCGAAAATTTCCAAACAAAAACAGGGAAAAGGTTCATATACTGTATTCCCAATCCTAACCGTGTGTGAAGCGTGAAGACTGTAAATTGCCTTTAACTAAACCCTTCTCAAAAGAATTTACTTGCAGATTCAAAAATAACTACATTCCTGTAATTATATATAGCTGACCTTTTGATCATAGAGTTTTTCATTCGTAATGTCGTGGACAGTCCATTTGAGCACCAATTCCTCGAACTGTGCCTTCACATTGTTGTGCTGCCAACCCCCACTCATACCGAACTCCTCCGGAAATTCCATGGCTGCTTTCAAGCTTCAAATTCTTCCTTAAAACAAACTTACATACCCTGCCGCTTCAATACATATCAGTTGAGCTCCTCCAGAAATTCCATGGCTGCTTTCGAGCTTCAATTTTTTTCTAAATAACCTTACTTACCCTGCCGCCTCACTGCATATCAGTTGAACTCCTCCAGAAATTCTATGGCTGCTTTCGAGCTTAAAATTCTTCCTTAATTCAAACTTACATATCCTGCCTCGCTGCATATCAGTTGAACTCCTCCAGAAATTCCATGACTGCTTTCGAGCTTAAAATTCTTCCTTGATACAAACTTACATATCCTGCCGCTTCGCTGGATATCAGTTGAAATTGAAAAAGGAACACACCTCCTCGCCTTTCTGACGGTTAAATGGATTGAAGTCTTGCTCGTTAAGCAAAGAAAAGGAAAGAATTAATACCCGCACAGACGAGTGATTTGATTGATTTGGATGGCCAATTGTATATGCACACATCGTACTTGATGTTTCAGCGGGAAATCTCCAATAAAGATATTCTCCTATAATGTTTCTTTTTAAATTTTTCTCGGCTTGTGCACTTGCTTTTTTCTCACGAACCAAAGGGCCTTTTCGTTTTCCGAGCCAGAGAATTTACTTTAATTTAGCCGGTTTCGTCTGTCTATATGCGGTATTTATGACAGAGACCATTAAAGCAATTATACTAGAGGGTTTTTAAGGTTTAAAAGTAGAGAAAGAGAGGTTTGCTATTTAACTTTTATTAATGGACTATATACATATTGAGTGTAATTTTATTTATTTTTAATCATGAATCATTGTCAGAATTAAAATGTTTTGGATGATGATCTATTATTATAATTAGAAAGTTAGAGATCATGATCTATCATCAACATTAAAAATTTTGGTATCATATTTTATGATCTATTATGTTGATTATAGTATGATCTCTAATTCTTTACAATGAATCTTTCATATCATGCTATGTCAAGATTAGAACATTTGTTATCATGCTTCATGATCTAACGTCAAGATTAGAACATTTGTTATCATACTTCGTGATCCAACATCTTGATTAGAGAGCTAGAGATCATGGAGTATAATTTAAAACATTCATAGTAAAAAAGTTACACAATCAAAATTTAGAAATTTATGTACACTAAAATCATGGATAGTCGAAATTTCGTATTGTAATCTAATTTTTATATTAAACAAAATACAATAGAAAATTATTTATTTAATTTGATGTCAAAAATAAATAAAAAAGTGTTAATTTTTAGGTTGATGTAGATGATTCAATGTTTAGGTTGATGTTAATAAATTAAAAATAGTGTTTAATGGATATTAATTTAATTATATAAAATCAATGGAGGATAAATAAATAAAATGTGATAGGGTAGAGATGTGTGAAGGCACGGTAAGTGGTTGCACGAGGCAACAAGGCGAGGGTGGGAGATAGAGCAACACAAGAGGTGTGAAGGGAAATGGAGATTGGGTAGGCAAAGGAAAAGGCTCAAATGTAAAGAAAAGTATTGGTTGTTTCAATTTTAGATGTATTTTTTAAGCTAGAGAGGAACCTAGGGCAGGACAATCTAGCAATACATGCTTTGTTCAAGTTTCAAAAAACCTTTGTTGGATCTACAAGGGTAACGATTAGGTTTTGGTCGCTTTGACCCTATTGGGGTCGGCTTAGCTGCTCTATTAATGGGTGATCATTTGACTTCTTCTCATGGTGCTCCTCTATTTGATTCTTAAGCACTTTTGGCTTACAAGAACATATCAAATCCCTTTCATGTTTGCAACAAGTTTATTTTGAAGCAACTCACGTGTGTAAACCCTAACTTCCTCCTCCAAGATTGTCGTCTTCTTCACTTTTGGCTTCAATTAAGGCACCTGCTTCAAGCCCTGCCTTTATTCCTCTTTCTATTTAGTCTCTTTTCCAGTTCAGGACACAAAAGTGACTTTCACATACGAGTTTGTGGATCTCCATTGATGCATGTATTGATGCAAGGTTATGAAAATTCTATTGCAGCTACTAATAATTAATCACCTAACTTATATAGTTTATTTGAATGGCAAATATTGAAAAATGACACAAATGCAAATTCACAAATAAAATCACATATGAAAAATATGCAACACAAGGAACACGATAGTTTTGGACAAATTGTCCTAGGAAAAACCTTGAAGGGAAAACCAGTACTACATATATGGAATTATATTAAACTTTAGCAAATCAAGAGATACATAAAATTGTTTACCTCTTACTATCAGAGCTCCAACAATCTCGCAATTTCTCCTACTAAGATTTCACCCTGCTACTATCTCCAATGCTATCACCACACCCTTGCTATTACTACAAACCTATTTGCTAACACTACAAATTCTTCTCAAGTCTATGTTCTCTAAATGCCCAACGACCCCCTTTTATAGCACTTTTGTTGGAAAACTAATGACCGAGATTTAATTTCAATCAATGACTGAGATAAATAACACCTTAACAACCCATAAAAAATTAGTTATTAGGTTTCTCTAAGGAAATCAATTAATCAAATAAATAATTATCTCCATTCCCAATAAAAAAATAATTATTTACTAATTATTCCAAATGGAGAACTAGTTGTCCTAGCTACCCCAACTAACACTCTCTCTTAGCGAGGAAGTTGTTTTGCATGACACCCAACTTATCTCTAAAGAAGATGATTTTTTGTCTTCCCAATGTCTTTGTTAGAATATTTGCTACCTATTTTTTTGTAGGTATATTCTATAGCTAAACAATCTCCTGCAGTACACAATCTTGGATGAAGTGTTACCTGATGTCTATATGCTTAGACCTATCATGAAACATTGGATTCTCAGATAACCTAATGCAACTCTGATTGTCACAATGTATCATTGTAGTCTCAACCCCCTGACCAAACAAGGCCACTAGCAAATTCTAAAGCCATATAGCTTCACACATTGCCATGTTAGCTGCTATGTATTTAGCTTCTACAGAACTCAAAGCCACATACTTTTGCTTCCTTTTGAACCAAGAGACAACTCCTGATCCCAAATTGAAACAACACCCTGAAGTGTTTTTCTTGTCCTCTATACTACCAACTCAATCTGTGTCACTATAGCCTATCAACTTGATTCCTTCACCTCGAGCATATCTAATCACATACTCAATTATACCATACAATAACACAACATGTGATTTGTTGTTATACAATGTACTCTCCTTGGCTCAACCATGAACTGACTAAGAGAGTTTACTACAAAAGCTATATCTGACCTGGTGTTGACCAAATACATGAGAGAATTAATCAACTACCTATATAAGGTGGGATATACATCCTTCTCCTTGGATGTGTCTACCTTCTTCCAATTAGTGATCATAGGTGTAGACATGGCTCTTCAATCATTCAGTCTAAACCTCTTTAAGATTTTGATGCAATATTTCCCTTGTCCAAGGAAAATTTCTCCATTTATTTGCCACACCTCCATGCCTAGAAAGTAGTGCATAAGTCCGAAATCCTTCATCCCGAACTCTGTTGCAAAGTCCCTCTTGCACTCTTTTATGAGTCCTAGTGAACTTGTTAAAAAAAAGTCATCCACACAATAGTACAAAAATGAGAACCTCACCCCCAACCACCAAGTAGTAGAAGTTATCATATGCCTCAATCTTCACAAAGCTCATTCCCTACAAGTATGTATCAAGGTGCTCATACCACGCTCTGGGAGCCTACTTGAGTCCATACAAATCTCTTTTCAATCTACATACATGGGTCTCTTTGCTATGTTCTACAAAGCCTTCTGGTTGTTCTATGTATACCTCCTCTTTTAACTTTCCATTAAGGAATGTTGTCTTGACATCCATTTGATAGATTTGTCATCCCATCTGTGCTATAAATGAGATCACAACTCATATAGAAGTATACCTAGCCACTGGAGTAGTTGTCTCCTCATATTCTATTCCCTCCTTCTGAGAGAACCCCTTTGCCACGAACATTTCCTTGTACTTCTTAATGCTATCACCTATATTGTGCTTGATCTTATAGAGCCAACATGATCTAACCACGACCCTATCTATTGGTCTAGGCACAACCTCCCACACATCATTCTGCATTATTGATGTATATTCCTCAACCATCACATCTCACCACACCTGAATCTATAGCCTCTTAATAGATAGAAGGCTCACTATCTACCAACTGACTAACTAATGCCATATAATCATTGAGCCTAGCTAGTTGTCTCTTATATCTAGTACTCGTCCTAGGAGCTCCCACAAACTCCTGAGTTTCTCTATTTGTTTGATGAACCTCATGGTTCCTGCTACGAACTATAGAGGATGGAATATCAACCTCCATGTCATCTTGATGCATCTCTTATTGCACCTATTGATTCATACTATGTGAGCTCTCAACACTTGAGCTTGTTCTTGTACTAGTAACTGTACTTGAGATTTGTTTCCCTTGATTCGATTGAGTGATCCTTGGAGTTTCTATTGGCTTCTCACTTTGATAATCTACTAGAAAATCTCCATACCTCCTAAATGCCTTGTCCTCCATGAATTTGACATCACATCTGACTATAATCCTCCTGGTCTCTAGAATAAATACTTGATATACCTTTAAGGTCTTACTATACCCCACAAAGTACCCCCCCTCTATAGTTTGATCTAAGTTTGTACGTGTATCCCTTGGAATCTAACAATATGCCAAACTCTAAAATATCCCAAGTGACTAACATATAGCGTCTCCCTGTGAAAGCTTCATTTGGTGTCATCCTCCCCAATACTTTATGCGGAACCATGTTCTATATGTATATTTCCTTACTACATGCCTCTATCCATGAGTAGTGTGGCATGTCTTGGTCATGTAGCATAGCCCTTGTTTCCTCTAGTACAAAAAAAATCTTCCTCCCAATAACCCCATTCTATTGCGGGTTGTAAGGAACAATCCATTCTCTTGATTCCTTCCCTGGTGCAGAAATCCTACAACTCATTCCCTTTGTACTCGCCTCTATTGTCTAATCGAAGAACCTTTATCTTCCTTCCTATAAAATTCTCTATAAGAGCCTTGAACTCTTTGAAGTGATTGAAAACCTCATCCTTGGTCTTTAAGAAGTATATCCAGGTCTTCCTAGAGAAATCGTCAATAAAAGTAACAAATTAATTATATCCTCTAAGAGACTTCGTCAATATTGGTCCACATATATATGAATGTACTAGATCAAGAACACCCTGATCAGATATGGTGTCACTCCTTGGAAAATTTTCTTTCACAAACTTCCCCAACACACATCCCTTACATACATCATCATGCTTTGTGCTCACCTTCGAAAAACCTGTCACTATCTCACAAAGCAATTTAAGTGCTCCATGATGTATATGGCCCATCCTCCTATGCCATAGCTCTGCTTGATCTCTAGGATTACTGGTGCTCATGAGTGCCTTACTTAGAGTATCAAACTATAACCTATAAATCAACTACTCCTAACTCTAATAGTTATGGGTGATTTCCAATCCTTATGCTTGATCAACACATGTGCCCCTCTAAAGATTACATTGTACTCTTTGTCCTAAAGGATGGATACAAAAATCAAATGCATACCCAAGCCTGACACATGAAACACATCATGAAGGTGAATCAACTTTGTATTCTCCCTCTGAAACTAAATAGTCCCTTTCCCAACTAAGCTGAGTTTAGACATATTCCCCATAGAAATCTGGATTCTAGTTTCCTCCTCCTCATAACTAGAGAAGTATTATCTATCTCCTTTCATATGAAATCACACCCCACTATTTGTGTACCAAACATTCTATGAGGTTGAGCTATATGAGTGCAAAATCATCTTCCATTCTACTAGATAGTTCATTCGCACTTATTGAACTATATACATATACATATTGAGTGTAATTTTATTTATTTTTAATCATGAATCATTCTCAGAATTAAAATGTTTTGGATCATGATTTATCATTATAATTAGAAAGTTAGAGATCATACTAATATCTAATTCTTTACAATGATCATTTTAGATCTATCATCAACATTAGAATGTTTGGTATCATATTTCATGATCTATTATGTTGATTATAGTATGATCTCTAACTCTTTATAATGAATTTTTCAGATCATGCTTCGTGATCTATCATCAAGATTAGAACATTTGTTATCATGCTTCATGATCTACCGTCAAGATTATAACATTCTTTATCATGTTCCATGATCTAACATCAAGATTAGAACATTTGTTATCATACTTCATGATCCAACATCTTGATTAGAGAGCTAGAGATCATGGAGTATAATTTAAAACATTCATAGTAAAAGAGTTACACAATCAAAATTTAGAAATTTATGTAAACTAAAATCATGGATAGTGGAAATTTCGTATTGTAATCTAATTTTTATATTAAACAAAATACAACAGAAAATTATTTATTTAATTTGATGTAAAAAATAAATAAAAAAGTGTTAATTGTTAGGTTGACATGGATGATTCAATTTTTAGGTTGATGTTAATAAATTAAAAATAGTGTTTAATGGACATTGATTTAATTAAATCAATGGAGTATAAATAAATAAAATATGATAGGATAGAGATGTGTGAAGGCACAATAGGTGGTTGCATGAGGCAACAAGGTGAGGGTGGGAGATAGAGCAACACCAGAGGTGTGAAGGGAAATGGAGATTGGGTGGGCAAAGGAAAATACTCAAATGTAAAGAAAAGTATTGGTTGTTTCGATTTTAGATGTACTTCTGAAGCTAGAGAGGAACCTAGGGCAGGACAATCTAGCAACATATGCTTTGTTCAAATTTCAAAAAACCTTTGTTGGATATACAAGGGTAACGATTAGGTTTTGTTCACTTCGACCCTATTGGGGTCACTTCAGTTGCTCTGCCAATGGGTGATCATTTGATGTATTCTCTTGCTTCATCTTTGGCTACAATTCCTCCTCTGTTTGATTCTCAAGCACTTTTGGCTTACAAGAAGAGATCAAATCCCTTTCATGTTTGAAACAAGTTTATTTTGAAGCAACTCACATGTGTAAACCCTAACTTCCTCCTCCAATATTGTTGTCTTCTTCACCTTTGGCTTCAATTAAGGCACCTGCTTCAAGCCTCACCTTTGATCCTCTTTCCGTTTAGTCTCTTTTCTAGTTCAGGACACCAAAGTGACTTTCACATACAAGTTTGTGGATCTCCGTATCTTTGACACATGTATCGATGCAACTATGAAAATTCTATTGCAACTACTAATTATTAATCACCTAACTTATATAGTTTATTTGAATGGAAAATATTGAAAAATAACACCACTGCAACTTCACAAATAAAATCACATATGAAAAATATGAAACACAAGGAACACAATAGTTTTGGACAAATTGTCCCTGGAAAAACCTTGAAGGGAAAACCAGTTCTAAAAATGTGGAATTATATTAGACTTTAGAAAATCAAGAGATACATAAAATTGTTTGCCTAGATTATTGTCAGAGCTCTAGCAATCTCCCAGTTTCTCCTACTAAGATTCTACCCTGCTACTATCTCCAATGCTATCATTGCACCCTTGCTATTACTGCAAACCTATTTGCTAACACTGCAAATTCTTCTCAAGTCTATGTTCTCTAAATGCCCAATGACCCCCTTTTATACTAATCTCATTGGAAAACCAATGACTGAGATTTAATTTCAATCAACAACAAAATAATTAATTAAATAAATAATTATCTCCATTCCCAATGATAAAATAATTATTTACTAATTATTCCAAATGGAGAACTAGTTGTCCTAGCTACCCCAACTAACATTCTGATGCAGGGGAATTCTTGGTCCTCAGTGAAACTACATGGGTGGTTTGTTATTTGGTCGGTGTTACTCGGTTGCAGCCTTGGCCGATGGTCTCCGTAATTGAAGGAAGTTCGATCGCTGAAGGAACTCGGTAGAACTTCTCACGTTTGGTGAAAGTGTTACTCAGTGATGCCTGTGGTGCTTGGTCGACACTAGTGCTTGGCGATGCTTGGCATGCTCAGTTATTTCACTGTCTCTCGATTATTTCTCTAGCGCTCGATAGTTTTGGCTTACTGACTGGAGTTCTGTGTGATTTGTTGGGCCGACTTGGTGCATTTATTGTTGGTAACTATTGTTACAGGCTGACATGTTGAATTAAATGTTTGTAAGGCAATTTATGGGCTGACTTGTATTGCATTTAATATTTGTTAGGAGGAGTTAAGGGTTTCATCTAGCCGACTTGTGGTTGATGATTAGTATTTATACAAATGGTTGGGTAGTTGTTTAGGCAGTAGAGAGGAAATTCTGAAAGCTGATTTGGGAGAACCAGATTAGTGAAGTTGTGGAAAAGATCTTACATGATCTTGTAGATCATATTGTTATCTGATAGTTTGTAATAGCAGAGCTAGTGGTTTGCATACTTGGAGACAAGGAGATTGCTTGGAGGCTTGCAAGCTCAAGTTTAGATTTGCCTTAGGGTTTCCATCAGTTGTTGATTGCTTTCATAACTGAACTAGCTAAGATTTTATTGGATCTATGTGGATCTTGAAGAATTATTTTTTATTGTAATTGGCCCTAACTCAGAAGGCCTTACAGCCAGGCATGTTAATGGAAAATATGTTTTGAAACATCTTGTTGTTGTGTATTTCCGTTGTGTAATTCTGAAGCTACAAGGTTGGATAGTCCTTAATTGGATCCTCCCTGCCTTGGTCTTTGTCAGGTGGTATCAGAGATGAGTTGATCTTGTGGAGTGAAGATTAATCTTGCGAGAGTTGGTCTTGCAAAATTGATCTTGTTGGAGAAGAGATCACAAGATCTTAGTTGTAGATCCATGGCACTAAATTTGTGGAATCTTGCCCTAGTTGTTTTGCAAGGTTGCAGGTTACAGATTTGACTTGCATACAACTTGGATATTGTCACAAGGTGGTCGGTGTAGGGTTTGTTGTAGAGGGTTTCTCTTATCTTTAAGGATGCCTCCAAGAAGATTGGACCCTAGAGTAATTGTTGATCTTTGTGATATTGTGGAATCGGATTACAAAGAAGGTGAAATCATATTTCAGATCTGAGATGGAACTGATGAAGAATGACATGGTCACTGAGATCATGAGATTTGTTACTGGTGTACCTCAGAATGTTGGTACTGAGGATGGTTATGAAGAAGTTGATGAAGACTTTTAAGCTACTAGATCTAGTGGTGATGACCGGAGGGACATATCTGGTGAAGATAGAACTGCTCGGTTGCATAGATCTGGAACTCAGTTGAGTAATAGTTATCGAATGGAAGTTTCTACTTTCTCTGGTACCTTGAAACCTAAGAACTTGATTGATTGGATTGGTGAACTTGAAGATTTTTTTAAGCTGGAAGAAATTGAAGATCCTCTTCGAGTGAGATTGGCACAGACTAAGTTGAAAGGACATGCTGCTCTTTGGTGGAAGGAACTACAAAGAGATAGATAAGATGAAGGTGAAATAAAGATCAATCGATGGAGGTTGTGTTAGGAATGGGAACACTGAGAGGGAGGGGGGGTGAATCGGTGTTCACTTAATTTAATCTTTTGCTTTGCTCTTTAATCTTAACTTGAATTCTTAAGTACTAGAACATAAATAAGAAACATGAACATAACACATAACACATAACACCAATATGATAACAGGGAAACCCAAATAGGTAAAAACCCTGGTGGGAATTGACACCCACTAATATTTTGTACTAGTGTTTTATGATCCTTGTTAGAAGATCTTTAACCCTATTAGGAGTTTCTTTACAATATGTTTAGTACAATAAACCTTGTCAAGGGTTAGACCCTATTAGGAGTCTTTTAAAATTAACCCTATTAGGGGTGTGGATGCACTGTCCTAGATCTCACTACTCAAGTGGTGAAGGCTACAACCTTCTAATCTCGGATACACACTATATCTGCTGGATGAACTGTCACTGTAACACTGCTTGTTTGATCATTTCCTTTGATGTGCTGATGCTTTGACCTCTTGCAAAGCTTTAATACATCTCATAGAATCTTTTCATACTTCTACTCTACTTATCTTTTTACTATTTCTCAACCTGCCTCCTATTACAATGGGCGCATCTCATATTTATATGTGCATACAAAACAAATGACTAGGTCGGCCCTTTAATTGATTACATACAATGCTTCTAGCTGAATTGGCTTAAGCGTGTTTATAAAAAAACATAATTACATGTCAGAAACCTAATTACAATAGATGCATAGCCTTTACAACATAAGAATATAACCATAAATCAAAATGCTAACAGTCGGCTGCTTACTTTGTTCTTCTCTGGCACATACTAGCTGTATAACTTCAAATGTCTGTAACTTTGTCATACTTGCATATCTGATCATGTGCTCATAGACTAAGCATGAATATAGTCTAACCAACTTATCTTCTAGGGTGCATACCATAACTCAGTCATATGCATGCACGCTGATGCTCTGAGCTTCAGGCACTCTGTACACTGTCCACTCTTTAACACTTAGCCAATTTCTGATCTTCTCATCAAGTGTGCTAACTTCAAACTGCCATATGACTTTGTTGCCATAATGAAAACACTATACCAAGTCATATACACTAGTATAGCCAACTTTCCAACAATCTCCCCCTTTGTCATTGATGGCAACAAAGGAATATGGCCAAGTTGCTAACTATTCCTAATACAAAAAAACTTTTGTCTTATATCTCCTTTATACATAAACATCTATCTTATATCTCCTTATACATATCTATAAACCCTATCCTATACATACTCCCCCTTTGACATTAATGAAAAAGGTGTTTCAAAACTATATCTACAAATACTTATTGTGAGAGAACGTCCCAGTATGCTATGTGTAGATTTTGGATCTCCTTCCAAAATGTGATCAATGAATTTACAATCTGGAGATGGGCGCATAGTGCATACTGTAGCTTCTCCATCTTCTCCAAATCTATGTTGGGACCATGATCATATGTTACCATGGTGGCATCTATCTCCTTGATATTCTGATTGAGTATATCTAGTGAGGGCACAAGAGCATTCCTTAGCTAAGTCTGTCTGGCCCTTATCTTGGGCATCTCCTTTTTCTGCCTTCTCAATCTTGTCAATTTGACCTTGATATACATTGTTGCACATATTTACATTAGTGGAAGGGTCTTTCACCGATTTCTTTACTTGCTCAATCATAGCTTTTGCTTCTTGTATCTTCTTGAAGTGGGTATCAGTTAACTTGTCCTAATCCATGCAGTCAGTAATGATTTTCCTTCCTTTTTTTGCAAATTCTTTCAAATTTGCTTGTCCAACTTTGAGTGAACTGAGGTCAAGTGAGAAGTTATTGACCAACTCACTTAGCCTTTTCTTTCTATATTTCTCCTCTACAACTAATGATGCTGATTTTTCCAAGCTGGAGAAATTACTTTTGAATTGAGAAATAACTGCACTCACATCATCAACGGAGTGTACCTTGGACACTTTCTTGTCTACTGGTAACATGTTGTTTAGGATGTTTACTAATTCTACAAGGAGGGGATTCCTCATTACCTATTTGTGAGCGATGCAAACCTAATCTATTTTGAAAGGCATAGACATGTCAAATGTTAGCCTAAACAGTATATACCTAACAAAGCAAATAGTAATTCACAAAGTCATTCAGATTGAGCTAAAACAGATGCGCCCATGCATTGTTTGATTTGCTCAAATAAAAGGAATGTGGGTATGCTCTCAAAGCACCTGGAGCATGTTCCTAATGCAGATTTGGAGGGGTTGAGATTCATGAGAACCCCATAAGTGGCACAATATTGGGTAGAACACCCAAAATTTCCCCCAAGGCTTCAAGAACTCAGATTGATGCAACTAGTATGATTAAGTTGATTTTTAAGCCCAAAATAGATGTGAAAATAATGCATAAACATGAATTAAACTAAGTTAATCCATTATTTCTATGCTAAGATGTGAGCTAAAAATGCTTGAAAAATGATGAAATTTACTAATTACTATGAAAGCTTTGAATGGTTTTAGCACTATTCTAGCATTATAACCATACTGGAATTGAAAGTGAATTGGTATTTTGCTCTTAGAAATGAGGAGTATTTATAGGATTTTGGAAAGGGTTGGCTTAGGAGGTTGAGTCAGGGTTTGGGGTAAGGTTAGGGTTAGGGTTAAGGTCAAAGATAAGGATTGACTTCTTCTAGAAGAGTCTAGGGTTTGGATGAGGATGAAGACTTTCTAGAAGAGTCTAGGACTTTCTAGGATAAATAGGAATTTAGGAAATAAATAAAGGTTTATTTATTTCAAAGATTTTAGGTTTTTGAGGATATTTATTAAAATATATTTAATAAACATGAGGATTTAATATTTAATCTTAATTAAATATTTTTGAGTTGGGATTAGGGTTAGGAAATGATGGAATCAGCCTTTAATTGAAATTAAAGAGGGATTAGAAGATTCTAGAAGAGGTTTAGGATCTTTAGGATATTTCTAAGGTTTTGGAAAAAATAAATAAAATATTTATTTTTTTGGTTTTTTGGTCAATTTATTAATTAAATAATTAATAAATAGGGAAAGGGTGTTTAAATAAGATTTAAACATTTTTGGGAGGGATTTCTTAATTAAATATTTTTAATTAAGATAAAGGGATTTAATGACATAAAAATAAATTAATTAATTAATAAATGATGATGTCATCAGAGGTTTTTCAGAAAATAAAAATACTTTATTTTCTAAAGGATTTTTAGGTGTCTACACTATTTTTCCTTGGCTTTCTCCATAGCTAAGACGTTGAACTTGATCAGGTCTTCTTCTCCCCAAGAGTCCAAACTAGTTGTGTCAGGTGTCAAACTTGACAACAATGATGTTGAGGGAGTGATAGAAGTGCTATCTATCACATCTAGTTTTACTTTGCTTAGAATTTCAACAAATGGCTTATCTATTGTTTCATTTCCTTTTTCTTCTTCTTTCTCCTCTTCCATCTTTTCCGTTTCTTTCTTTTCTTCTTCTTCCTTTTCTTTTTCTTTCTTTTCTTCTTCTTTTTCTAAATCAGTTAGGTCCTCAATCAATATTTCTTGTTGATTAGGAGGAGTGTTGCTACATAAGTTCTCAGCCTCTTAAGTGCTTACAAAGGCTTCTTCAAACTTATCCAGATCCATGTCTGTGGCCACCATAGTAACTTTTACATTGTCAATAAAAATTGTTTCATCCTTGTGTGCTTCTAACTTGGGCACAGATTCCTCTTCCTTTGATTGTGTTTCAACTGCATGCACTGAATCTTGTGGACCTATGTTTTGTTCCTTGATGGTCTATGAATCCTTTACTTCCTTTGTGGGAACTTTAGTTGTGGGCGCAGTAGGAGGGTACATGTGTCTGTTCATGAAAACCTTCTCAAATGCTTTCTCAGTTTCCTTTACAACAAGATCATAGCTCTTGTCCATAATGTGCAGTGTCCCTGATTTAGCTCTAAGATGTTGCTTTACTAGATCTAATAGTAATGAATTTTCTTCTAAAGATCATACTGGGAGGGTTTCATCTAATGTCTTTTCCCTTATCCTTAGATCTTCTTCAATAGCTTGTCTCTTTAGAAATTCTAGGATGTTCCATACATTATCAGGAATCATAGTTTTCAGTTCTAGGACTGTCTTCTTAAACTTCAACATGTGTTTGACAATCATTCCATGTATCTCTGATTTGTCAATCTCACTGTATTTCTCATAGAACTTTCCTACTTGATCAATTCTACCTTCATCAACAATCCTTGTTCTTAACACACTCAAACTAGGTTTGAAACTTACTTATGGAGATGCTTGAGTGTTCTTCTCGTTTCTTGTTACTCGCAAGGATGGATGACCAATGCTAATCTCTTTCTTCCTCTTAGGCATTTCCTTATACTCAGTAGGAGTAGTAAGGTCAATAGTTAATGTGGGCGCAGAAGGTATAACATCAGTTTTACCCTTCTTATCATCTGATTTTTCTATTTTCACCTTCTTCAACTTGGGATCCTCAAATTCTGTCTTTGTTGCATCTGCGCTCTCTATTTCCAAAGCAATCTTCTCTTCCCTTTCTTTGTCTAGGTCTTCTTGAGACACTCCATGAATTCTCAAGATCTCTGAGGTAACCTTGGAAACTTTCCTTTTTGTTTCTACATTGTTTAAGACTGCATCAACTTATCTTATTTTCTCTTCATAGGTTCCCCATCTTGGCTCACTAGGGTCTTTAGGGCTAAAAGCAATATTAGTGCATATGCTTCTATGAATTGTTCATCAACCTTATATCCAAGTGGATGAATCCACTTTATCCTTGGTTCAACAGCCTCCATGCATGTTGTGTCAGTCTCAACCATAAAACAAATAGTATCCTTGTACTTTTCAACCATCTTCTCTAGAATTTTGAATCTCATTTGCATCTTAGCCCTAAATGTCTTTAACTCCAGTGTCATGTAGTCCTTCAATGTACTCTCAGTACATGCTTTTAGAGATATCTATGGTATTTGTGGGGATAGATTTGTCTAGATACAAATCAGACACTTTTCTAACAATATGGAAGTACATATATATGATCAAAGACCCAAATTTGAATATCTTGGTCTTGTCATGCTTGATTTCCTTAATGTTGTCAATTATTTGTGCACGCAGGATCTCACACAAATTAAACTCCCCATTCTCTTTCACAAGTCTTATTGTTGCAAGAATTATGGCCATAGACACACTGTTTACCCTACTGGTGTGTTGGAACCTCTATCCTAGTATCATGGACATCAATTTGTTGTCATCTTGCTCAATAGGCTCTATAGTCATCCCGCGCCTATCACTTTTGACTTGCAAGTTTTCTCAACGAGTTTCATCACATCCTTGTCCACTGGAAGAATGGTGCCTATCTTTGAGAGCCCTGTCATCTCATGAATTAGGTCACCAGTAATCCTGACCGACACTTCACCTATCTAGAATAGGTCATCACGAATCATGCTAAGTAAAATCTTGATCCATTATGATTCGTAGAACTCATATGTCATAGCATACTCCACTATAGGGTGATTATTCCACTGCACATACTCATCCATGAAGTTTTTATCAAGTTTTAACATGGCTTCCATGTGTGCTCTTATTTTGTCCAATCCTACTAGTTCTTTCTTACAATATATGTGTGCCCTAATGTCTTTGACATGCATAACACCCATAGGCGTGTGGGAAAATGCCCCTTCTAGGTCATCCAAAGTGGATTTGAATGGGTGCCTCTTAAATACATATCTTTTCTTCTCCATAAAATCAAATACAATGGGAGTAGCCATTACTTACTTGTATATTGCTTTCCAAATGATCTTGAAGACTTCTCAATCAGCGTGATGAACTAGGGTTTTTGCAACTGATCAAATGCATAGCTATTCACTTGATGATTCAATCTTCAATCCTTCTTAATCAACTGCTAGGGCTCTTCTACTCTCCAATCACTCTAAATTCAAATGCAATGAGAGATTTACAAACTTCTATGTACTTTAAAGTAGAAATTCTACCAATAATGCTTGTTGCGTAAACCAGGTTGTCACTGAAAGTTTTCTAACTTTCATTCTACAAACAATCAGCTAGTGCACTCTTACATAATGCTTCTTCTAGACTCCAAAAGCTTAAGTTCAAAGGTGCATACTCAGAGGGTGAGTATACTAGCCGTGCAAGGGTTTAAAGCTAAATTAGCTCCCCCTATGACCTTGAAGGCCATTCATCCAGATGTAGAGGGTGCATCCACTGTGGATACATCCAATACATTCTCATCAACCTTATCATTCTTTTCATCTGACCAAATCAAGCTCTCATCCTTTGAAGCTTTCACAAACTTGACTTCTCCTTCAGGATCCAATACTGGTTCTTTAGGCTTTTTAGGGCTTTCTTGACCTTGCGTCCTTGATCTGCAAAACTTTGAGATGTGTCCAACCTTGTTACAAGAGTGAAAAATGCCTGGAGGCCTTGTAATCCTTGGCACATTGACATGGGTCATCTTTTTACTTTATCTTGCAGAGTGACCATTATAGTTACATATCTGACATGTAACATTCTGAGAGCTTCTTACATTTGGATGATTTTGATTTCTCTGATTATGCTGAGTTCTATTCTTCTGACTTATTTTACAATTCATAGCTCTATGACCAAATTTATTGCATGAATAACAGTAACCATTAAAAGGTCTTACCTCTGTATAGTTCATTGCTATATGTCCATGCTTGTTACATGCATAAAAAGTGCGGTCTACTAACTTGCGCTCATTCTTTTGTGGTTCAACATTATCTTTAGTTTGATCTTCAATCTTCTTAGTATCAATAGAGTCTTTTTGTTCATTCATCCTTGTTCGCATGTTGTCAATTTGGTTTTGTGTTTCATTGTATCCAATGCAACTAGTATCTCCTTTGCGTCTTCTTGCATACAAGTGAGATTCTATCAAATCAGAATTGGTGTGTAATTTATCAATGTGATTCTTTGCTTCTTTCAATTTAGATTCCAAGCTTTCTTTGTTGTTCCTTACCTCTAAGATTTCCATGTTTGCTTGCCTCAATTCTTCATTGAGTTGAAGGTTCTCTTTGATTTGTTCATCATAGACTTCTTGATTGTTAGTAAGCTTATCATCAAATTCTTCAATTTGTTCTTTCAGGGATGAATTTTATTCATTTAGTTTCTTGATCATGATCCCTAAATCACTGGTAGAATATTCTTTTAATTCTTTCCTTAGTCTTTTGATGACTATATGAGCATCACTGACTTTTTCTTTCAGTTCTTCAATTTCTCTTTCATATCTCTCTAGGTCTTCAAGAGAAGCTTCAAGATTTCTTTTTAGATGTTTCATTTCTTCCTTGTCCATGATCTCCTCAAGTGGTTAAACTTCTTTGTTGAGGACCAGGGCTCTGATACCAATTGTTAGGAATGGGAACACTGAGAGGGGGGGGGGGGGGTGAATTAGTGTTCACTTAATTTAATCTTTTACTTTGCTCTTTAATCTTAACTTGAATGCTTAAGTATTGGAACATAAATAAGAAACATGAACATAACACATAACACCAATATGATTATGGGGAAACCCAAATAGGTAAAAACCATGGTGGGAATTGACACCCACTAATATTTTGTACTAGTGTTTTATGATCCTTGTTAGAAGATCCTTAACACTTTTAGGAGTTGCTTTACAATATGTTTAGTATAGTAGACCTTGTCAAGGGTCAGACCCTGTTAGGATTATTTTACCATTAACCCTATTAGGGGTGTGGATGCACTGTCCTAGAGCTCACTGCTCAAGTGGTGAAGGCTACAACCTTCTGATCTCAGATATACACTATATTTGCTGGATGAACTGTCACTGTGACACTGCTTGTCTAATCATTTCCTTTGATGCGTTGATGCTTTAACCTCTTGCAAAGATTTAATACATCTTATAGACTCTTCACATACTTCTTCTCTGCTTATCTTTTTACTATTTCTTAACCTGCCTCCTATTACAATGGACGTATCTCATATTTATATGTGCATACAAAACAAATGACTAGGTCGGCCCTTTAACTAATTACATACAACACTTCCAATTGAATTGGCTCAAGAATGTTTACAAAAAAACATAATTAAATGTTGAAAACCTCATTACAATAGGCGCATAGCCTTTACAACATAAGAATATAACCGCAAATCAAAATGCTAATAGTCGGCTGCTTACTCTATTCTTCTCTGGCACATAATGGCTGTGTAACTTCAATTGTTTGTAACTTTGTCATACTTGCATATCTGATTATGCACTCATAGACTAAGCATGAATATAGTCTAACCAACTTATCTTCTAGGGTGCATACCATAGCTCGGTCGTACGCATGCGCGCTGATGCTTTAAGCTTCAGGTACTCTATACACTATCTAGTCTTCAACACTTAGCCAATTTCTAATCTTCTCATCAAGTGTGCTGATGACTTTGTTGCCATAATGAAAACATTATACTAAGTCATATACACCAGTGTAGCTAACTTGCCAATAGGTTGATGGTGACTAAGTTGAAAGCTAAGTTCATACTGGCTAACTATGAGCTTGACTTGTTGAAGAAGTTGCAAAATCTGAAGCAGAAGGATTTGTCTATTAAAGATTATACTAAGGAGTTATACAAAATTACTATTCAATTTGGACACAGAGAACTTGGTAAGGAAAAGGTAGCTTGGTATGCTGAAGATTGACTCTATTGAGGATGCTTATCAGTATGCTCTGAAGGCAGAAGATAAGTTGAAGAGGAAACAACATAGTAACTCCCGAGGGAAGGAAAAGATTGATCACTTGATGAAGGATAAAGTGACTGATGCAGAAGATGAATAGAAACCTGTAGAACTGAAGAAGAAGACAAGTAGAGTTATCTTTAAGGGTACTTGCTATAAGTGTGGAGAGGAAGGACAACATTCTTTTGAGTGTACACAAAAGAAGTATGGTGACCAACGGACTACTGTGGTGAATGAGAACATTCATAATGAACCTGAATCTAAGAACTTGTTGCTTTGGTGAACATTGCTTGGTACAAAGGAGGAACCTTGTCAAAGGAGTAACTTGTTTAGGACTTGATGCAAGTCTAGAGGTAAAATCTATGATGTAATTATTGATAGTGGTAGTACTAATAACCTTGTTGCTAAGGACATGGTTCAGAAACTTGGATTGAACAGAATGAAGCATCCTTTTCCTTATAGGATTGGCTAGTTACAAGATGATCATGCTCTGGAAGTGAGAGAACAATTCTTTGTTAATGTTTAGATTGGCCAATATAAGGATCTTGTGTTATGTGACATTGTGAAGATGAATAGTTGTGATATATTGCTCGGTAGAGCTTAGCAATATGATTGTAAAGCTATGTATGATTGTGTGAAGAATGTGTTTACTATTGAGAAGGATGACATGAAGTTTTCCCTGATGCCTTTGTTGGATACAATGCTCGGTAGGAGAAGCCCAAGTATTGGTAGCTGAGTTGAGTTGGTGGATCTTGAGAAAATGAATGATCACTTTAGAGAATAGACCTCTGTGATATCAAGAAAAGACTTGAAAAGATAGAGGAAGCTAAAGTGGAAAAATATGCAAAGTGAGAAGATGGAGGACTTGTATGTGAAGAACCAGTTCAAGGTTTATGTGCTAAATCCCAGAAGATGTTCTTCTCACATATGAACATCTTTTCAAACCTAGGGTGTCTGATGCAGGGGCATTCTTGGTCCTCGGTGAAACTGCATGGGTGGTTTTTTATTTGGCCAGTGTTACTTGGTTGTAGCCTTGGCTGATGATCTCAATCATTGAAGGAAGCTCGATCGCTGAAGGAACTCGGTAGAACTTCTTGCATTCAGTGAAAGTGTTACTTGATGATGCCTATGGTGCTCGATCGACACTAGTGCTTGGTGATGCTTGGCATGCTCAGTTATTTCACTATCACTCAGTTTTTTCTCTAGCACTCGATAGTTCTGGCTTATCGACTGGAGTTTTGTGTGATTTTGTGGGCCGACTTGGTGCATTTATTGTTGGTAACTATTGTTACAGGTTGACATATTGAATTAAATGTCTGTAAGGCAATTTATGAGCTGATTTGTATTACATTTAATATTTGTTAGGAGTTAAGGGTTTCATCCAGCTGACTTGTGGCTGATGATTAGTATTTATAGAGATGGTTGGGTAGTTGTTTAGGTAGCATAGAGGAAATTCTGAGAGATGATTTGGGAGAACTAGATTAGTGAATTTGTGGAAAAGATCTTGCATGATCTTGTAGATCAGATTATTATCTGATATTTTGTAATAGCAAAGCTAGTGGTTTGCATACTTGGAGACAAAGATATTTCTTGGAGGCTTGGGAGCTCAAGTTTAGATCTGCCTTAGGGTTTCCATCAGTTGTTGATTGCTTTCAAAATTGAACTAGCTGAGATTTTATTAGATTTGTGTGGATCTTGAAGAATTGTTTCTGATTGTAATTGGCCCTAACCCGGAAGGCCTTACAACCAGACATGTTAATGGAAAATATGTTTTGAAACATCTTGTTGTTGTGTATTTTCGTTGTGTAATTCTGAAGCTACAAGGTTGGATAGTCCTTATTTGGATCCTCCCTGCCTTGGTCTATGTCACACTCCCTCTTAGCGAGGAATTTGTTGTGCATGACACCCAATTATCTCTAAAGATGATGAATTTTCCCTTCCCTAATGCCTTTGTCAAAATGTCTGCTACCTATTGTTTTGTAGGTATATACTATAGTTGAACAATCCCCCACAATACATAATCTTTGATGAAGTGATACCCGATGTCTATATGCTTAGACCTATCATGAAACATTGGATTCTCAGATAACCTAATGCAACTCTGATTGTCACAATGTATCATTGTAGTCTCAACCCTTTGACCAAACAAGGCCACTAGCAACTTTTGAAGCCATATAGTCTCACACACTACCATGTTAGTTGCTATGTATTCAGCTTTTGCAGAATTCAGAGCCACATACTTTTGCTTCCTTTTTAACCAAGAGACAACTCCTGATCCCAAATTGAAACAACACCCTGAAGTGTTTTTCTTGTCCTCTATACTGCCAGCCCAACCTACGTCAATATAGCCTATCAAATTGATTCCTTCACCTTGAGAATATCTAATCCCATACTTAATTATACCATGCAAATAACACAACATGTGTTTTGTTTCTATACAATGCACTTTCTTTGGCTCAACCATGAACTGACTAAGAGAGTTTATTGAAAAAGCTATATATGTCTTGGTGTTGACCAAATACATGAGAGAACTAATCAACTGCATATATAAGGTGGGATCTACATCCTTTTCCTTGGATGTGTCTACCTTCTTCCAATTAGTGATCATAGGTGTAGACATGGCTCTTCAATCATTCATTCTAAACCTCTTCAATATTTTGATGCAATATTTCCCTTGTCTAAGGAAAATTTCTCCATTTACTTTCCACACCTCCATGCCTAGAAAGTAGTGCATAAGTCCCAAATCCTTCATCTTCAACTCTGTTGCAAGGTCCCACTTGCACTCTTTTATGAGTCCTAGTGAACCTGTTAAAAAAAGTCATCCACATATAGTACAAAAATGAGAACCTCACCCCCAACCACCAAGTAGTAGAGGTTAGCATCTTCCTCAATCTTCACAAAGCTCATTCCCTGCAAGTATGTATCAATGCACTCATGCCACGCTCTATGACACAAGGATAGATGGGGAGAGGGGACAAAGGCACACCCTAACCAGATCCACCCTGCTCAAAAACACGTGGAAGCAAAAACAAACAACAATGAGAGAGAGAGAATGCAGGATCTTTTATATATTATCTTTAAATTGATTCATACATGTCAGGTTGTAAGACCTTCCTAGTTCAGGCTAGATATTATAATCAAGTACAAAAGTCCTCAAACATGTGAGGATCTGCAAACAATCTCTAATCTTCTATCTTCTATCTTCTATCCAAAACTGACTCCCTAAACTCTAACCAAACAACTACATTTATACAAGAGGCTACCAAATCAAGTCGGCCTTTAGATCCATAATCAACAAAAGGGATGACTAGATCTAGGTCCACATGCTTTCCAAAGATGGATACCAACATTAAATTCATGACCCAAATTAAATGCACAAGTCGGCCTCAAAAGAAATCCAAAATAAACAACTCAGTAAGAAAAGGAAACTGAGCACCAGGGAAATTCACCAAGTGCCAAAGAGATAACTGACCAACACTGGCGAACAAAGGAAATTGAGCAACATTGAACCAACTTGGTTAAAGAAGGAACCGAGCAACACAAACAAACTCAAATATATTTTTGGTGACACGGGATTGCCAAGGACCCGAGATGCTCCTACATCAAACACCTGGGGTTGTTTGAAATGATTCTCTGAATCATGAAATAGGTATGGTTTGAGTCGCATCCAACTCAAACTATGAAATCCATGAAATATCTTCAATCGGTCTATTCTTCCACTTTACCAGATATTCCATATACTATTTTTCTCTTGTACTTCTACCAATTCTCTGCTCCAAAATGTGCTCAACTTCTCGATTCTGCTTCTTAAGATAATCATTCTACACTATCATTTCTTCATCTGACTCATGATACTCATACAAATCAGTAATGTTGAATATAGGTGATATCTCCATATCATCAGGTAACTCAATCTCATATGCATTTCCACTGTCAAATTTTCTCAAAATTTTGCAAGGTCCAAACTTCTTCATTTTCAGCTTCCCATATGTTCCAATAGGAAATTGACCTTTCTTCAAATGAACCATCACTTCATCACCAACATCAAAAGTCTTACGACTCCTTGATCTATCAGCTCTATCTTGTATTTCTAATTACTCCTTTCCAGCTTAAGATTCACATCTTCATGCAATGTCTTCATGTACTCAACAAATTTTACTCCTTCAGCACTTCTCTTTCTTTCATTAGCAATATCCCTCAAATTAGATATACCTCTTGATTGTATGCCATTTACAATCTCAAAGGGTGTTTTTCTAGTACTCCTATTCACTAAATTATTATATGCAAACTCTTCTTGTGCCAACATAGAATCCCAATTACTCGGTGCGTCTCCAACTAAACATCTCAAAAGATTTCCCAAACTTCTATTCACAACTTCTGTCTATCCATTGGTTTGTGGGTGAAATGTAGAACTATATTTCAACTCGGTACCAAACTTTCTCCAAAGAGTCTCCCAAAACTATCCAACAAATTTACTATCTCGGTCAGAGATGATACTCCTTGATAATCCATGCAATTTGACAATTTCCTTAAAGAAAAGATCTACTACATGTACTGCATCTGATGTCTTTCTACACAGTATAAAATGTGCCATTTTTGAAAATCTATCCACAATAATAAAAATAGAATCATTACCTCTTACTGCCTTCGGTAAGCCAAGAATAAAATCCATACTAATGTCAATCCAATTTTTCTCAGGTACAACAATCGGTGTATACAATCCAGTATTCTGACTTACTCCTTTTGCAACTTGACAAATTCCACAACTTTTCACAAATTTATGAACATCTTTATACAACAGAGGCCAAAATTATTTCTCCTTAAGCAAATTCAATGTCTTATCAACACCAAAATGTCCAGCCAAACCACTACTATGTTTCTCCTTTATCAAATTAGTTCTCATAGGTCCTCTCGGTATACATAATTGAATACCTTTAAACAACATACCTTCTTGAATAAAATATTCATCCCATTTTGTACTCGGTTGATCTTGCATAGGTGCTCTACACTTTCTCCATAGCTCAGAAAAATCAGGATCAGTCTCATACAAATCTCTCATGTCATCAAAGCCAAGAACTTCTATTTTCATCTCGGTCATCAAGGGTCTTCTTCTACTCAATGCATCAGCAACTCGATTAGTGACTCCACTCTTATGCTTTATCATAAATGTATAACTCTACAAATACTCAACCCATTTCATATGTCTCTGATTCAACTTATTCTGTTACCCAAATATTGTAAAGCCTTATGATTAGTATAAAACACAAATTCACTCAGTATCAAATAATGTCTCCATTTCTTTAGTGCTTGAACAATAGCATAGAAATCTTGATCATACAAATAATATTTTCTTCTTGCATCATTCAACTTTTCACTAAAGAAAGCATCAGGTTTACCTTCTTGACTCAACACAACTCCAATTGCACTACCCCTTGCATCACATTCCACTTGAAATACCTTATTGAAATCAAGCAATGCTAAAATAGGCAATTCAACAACCTTCTGCTTCAGAGTCTCAAAATTTTTTCTAGCTCCATGTGTCCACTTGAATTCTCTTTTGTCTCCTCTCATAGTCTCAGTCATAGCATTACAAATCGAACTGAAATTCCTTATGAGCTTTCAGTAAAAACTTGCCAAACCATGAAATGATCTTACCTCACTAGCATTCTCAGGTGTAGGCCAATTCAAAATAGCTTCAACCTTTTCAGGATCCATCTTCAAACCATTAGCTAAAATCACAAATCCCAAATACACAATCTCTTCCTTCATGAATGAACACTTTTTTAGATTTATCAACAACTTTTCTTCTTTTAGTCTCTGCAAAACTTATCTAACATGCAACAAATGTTCTTCTCTAGTCTTACTGAATATCAAAATATCATCAAGATATACAATCACAAACTTACCCAAGAATTTCTTCAAAACTTCACTCATCAACCTCATAAAAGTACTTGGTGCATTAGTTAAACCAAAAGGCATAACCAACCACTCATACAAACCTTCCTTTGTCTTGAAAGCAGTCTTCCATTCATCACCTTCTTTGATTCTAATATGATGATACCCACTTTTCGAATCAATTTTGGTAAAATACTTTGCTCTAGTCAAACTATCCATTATGTCATCCATTCTTGATATAGGAAACCTATACTTCACTGTTATCTTGTTGATTGCTCTAGAATCAATACACATTCACCATTCTCCATTCTTCGTCAGTGCCAATACAATAGGTACTGCACAAGGACTCGAACTTTCCCTAATCAAACCTTTCTCTAGCAATTCTTGAATCTGTTAGTTCAATTCTTGATTCTTGGTAGGTGTTAACCGATGAGGTGCCTTATTCGGTAAACTAGCTCCAGGGATTAAATCCATGCAATTATCAATGCTTCTCTTTAGTGGAAAACCATCAGGTACATTATCAGAAATAATTTCACTATACTTGGTGAGTAACTTATCAATCTCCTCAGGAACACTATCCTCTATTTTCTTACTCGATTTGTTAGGAATCACAGAAAAATATACATCATTCTTCTTCAAATATTTAACAAACTTTCTTCCTTCCATCAAGCAAACTTTCACAGATGTGAAAACATTACTAATAGGTTCTTCCATCAAAGATAGCAAGATTTGTCTTCTCCCATCACCCCAAATAGTATATTTATGCAATCTCCCATCATATATAGCATGTCTATCATATTGCCAAGGTCTACCCAACAAAATATGACAACAATCCATAGGCATGATATCACACAACACCTTATCATAGTAATTTCCAATTTTCAAATTCACATAACATTGTTCACTTACCAAGAGTGTATGCTCATCTTTGATTCATGAAATCTAATAGGGCTTCAGATGTTCCAACCTTTTCAACTGCAACTTCGTGACCATTTCCTCAGATGCTAGATTCTCCAAACTATCACTATCAATGATTACCTTCCAGACTTTGTCAGAAACTCTACATCTGGTCTTGAACAAACTTTTCCTTATCGGATCTTCCTTTTTACCTTCATTCCAAAGTGCTCTCCTTACCATCAAATTATTTTCCTTCTCAAGTTCATTCGGTGACTCTTCTTGCACCAAAGAAATTTTGTTGCTACCAACCTTCTTACTTGCATTTGTACATTCAAATGATCTATGTCCTTCTTCTCCACAATTTTAACAAGTTCCTCGGAAACCACCTCTATTATAACCACCTCGATAGTTATTGCCTTTGCCTCTAGATGAACTTTCACCTTTCCACTCAGTCTTGCCTTTATCCAAATTTGTCTTTTCAGGTTCAGATGTACTATTTTTACCATTGGATCTACCTCTCCTACTAGGGAACCTACCACCTCTACCTCTTTGTCTTTTTTCATGTCTCTTGTTCAATTTCTCCTCAACTTTCAATGCAAATTGATAAGCCTCTTTAATGTTCTCTAGTTTAACCAAACTGATTTCTTCTTGGATGGAAACTCTCAAACCATTCAGGTATCTAGCAATTCTTTCCACATCATCTTCATCATGTCTAGATCTAATATCTAATCTATAGAATTCCTCAGTATATTCTTTTACCGAACTATCTTTTTTCCTTAAACTTTGCATTTTCTTCACTAGGTTAATTTAATAATCACAAGGTAAGAACTTTCCTTTCAGTTTATTCACAATTTAATTCCATACCTTGATTTTTACTTTGCCTTTCCTCTTTCTGTCCATCTGTAGATGTTCCCACCATAAGGATGCATGACTCTTTAACTTTGTGCTTGCAATTTTCACCTTCTTTTCCTCAGGTATGTTTTCATACTCAAAATACTTTTCCATCTCAGTGATCCAGTCCACCAATTCATCAAAATCCAATTTTCCACCATACTCATGAGGATTAAAATGTGGTGTAGACTTCAAACTTGTCAAAGCCTTCAGGAATCTTTCCTCACCCTGATCCATCATAGGTGCAGGTTCTGCATTACCTTGTTCCACCTCAATTTCATCATCACTAACATCTTCAAGATGTCTTCCTCTTCTTTGGGCTATTTCAACAACTTCTAATCTAGCAACAAGTTGTCTCAACATGTCTTCCAATCCTATATCCAAATCTTGCCTCCCACGAACCATCTTGAAAACCCTCTGTAATTGCAGGTCAGATCACAATCTTCCACCCCATAACAATTCAACTAGGGCTTTGCAAGAAGGAACCTACAATCTTAGATTCACAAATCTAGATCTACATCTAACCTCGCTCTAATACCACCTAACACAAGGGTAGATGGGGAGAGGGGCCGCCAAAGGCACACCCTAACTAGATCCACCCTGCTCAACAACACACTAAAGAAAAAAAAAATAGTGAGAGAGAGAGAATGAAGGATCTTTCATATATTATCTTCAAATTGATTCATACATATCAGGCTGTAAGGCCTTCCTGGTTTAGGCCAGATATTACAATCAAGTACAAAAGTCCTCAAACATGTGAGGATTTGTGAATAATCTCTAATCTTCTATCTTCTATCAAAACTGACTCCCTAAACTCTAACCAAACAACTACATTTATACAAGAGGCTACCGAATCAAGTCAGCCTTTAGATCTATAATCAATGGAAGGGATGACCAGATCTAGGTCCACACACTTCCCAAAGATGGATACTGACATTAAATCCATGACCCAAATTAAATGCACAAGTTGGCCTCAAAAGAAATCCAAAATAAACAACTCGGTAAGAAAAGGAAATCGAGCGCCAGACAAGCATCATCAAGTGCCAGGGAAACTTATTGAGTGCCAAAGAGATAATCAACCAACACCGATGAACAAAGGAAACTGAGCAACACTGAACCAACTTGGTCAAAGAAGGAACCAAGTAACACAAACAAACTTAAATATATTTTTGGTGACACAGGATTGACAAGGACCCGAGATGCTCTTGCATCACTCTGGGAGCCTACTTGAGTCCATACAAATCTTTGTTCAATCTACATACATGGTTCTCTTTGCTATGTTCTACAAAGCCTTATGGTTGTTCTATGTATATCTCCTCTTTTAACTTTCCATTAAGGAATGTTGTCTTGACACCATTTGATAGATTTCCCATCACATGTGTGCTACAAATGAGATCACAACTCATATAGAAGTATACCTGGCCATTGGAGCAATTGCCTCATCATAGTCTATTCCCTACTTTTGAGAGAACCCCTTTGCAACAAACCTTTCCTTGTATTTCTTGATCCTATCATTTGCACTGTGCTTGATCTTATAGATCCAGTGTGATCTAACGATGAGCCTATCTGTTGGTCTAGGCACAACCTCCCACACATCGTTCTGCATTATTGATGTATATTCCTCAACCATCACATCTCACCACACCTGATACTCTATAGCCTCTTAATAGATAGAAGGTTCACCATCTACCAACTGACTAACTAATACCACATAGTCATTGAACCCAGGTGGTTGTCTTTGCTATCTAGTATTCATCCTAGGAGATCCCACAAACTCCTGAATTTCTCTATGTGTTTGATGAACCTCATGGTTCCTGTTACAAACTATAGAGGATGAAATATCAACCTCCATGTCTTCTTTATGCATCTCTTTTTGCACCTATTGCTTCACACTTTGTGAGCTTTCAACACTTGAGCTTGTGCTTGTACTAGTAACTATACTTGAGATGTGTTTCCCTTGATTTGATTGAGTGATCCTTGGAGCTTCTATTGGCTTCTCACTCTAATACTCTGCTAGAAAATCTCCATACCTTCTAAATGCCTTGTCCTCCTAGTCCCTAGAATAAATATCTAATATGCCTTTGAGGTCTTACTATACCCCACAAAGTACCCCCTCTCTATAGTTTGATCTAACTTTGTACACGTATCCCTTGGAATCTAACAATATGTCAAACTCTGAAATATCCTAAGTGACTAACAAATAGCTTCTTCCCTATGAAAGCTTTGTCTGGTGTCATCTTCCCCAATAATTTATGTGGAACCTTGTTCTATATGTATATTTTCACACTACATGCCTCTTTCCATAAGTAGTGTGGCATGTCCTGGTCATGTAGCATAGCCCTTACTACCTCTAATACAAAAAAAATCTTCCTCTCAGCAACCCCATTCTATTGTGGGTTGTATGGAACAATCCACTCTCTTGATTCCTTCCCTAGTGCAAAACTCCTAGAATACATTTCCTTTGTACTCACCTCCATTGTCTAACTGAAGAACCTTTATCTTCATTCCTATCAAATTCTCTACAAGAGCCCTTGGACTCTTTAAAGTAATTGAAAACCTCATCCTTGGTCTTCAAGAAGTATATCTAGGTCTTCCTAGAAATCATCAATAAAATTAACAAATTAATGGTATCCTCTAAGAGACTTTGTCAACATTGGTCCACATATATATGAATGTAATAGATCAATAACACCCTTGGATCTAGTGTCACTCCTTCGAAAAGTTTATTTCTCAAACTTCCCCAACACACATCCCTTACATACATCATCATTCTTTGTGCTCACCTCCAAAAAACTTGTCACTGTCTCACAAAGCAATTTAAGTGCTCCATGATGTATATGGCCCATCCTCCTATGCCATATCACTCCTTGATCTCTAGGATTATTGGTGCTCATGAGTCCTTATCTAGAGTATCAAACTGCAACCTATAAATTTGACCTCTCCTAACTCCAATAGCTATGGGTGATTTCCAATCCTTGTGCTTGATCAATACATGTTCCCTTCAAAAGAGTACACTATACTCTCTATCCTCAAGGATGGATAAAAAAATCAGATTCATACCCAAGCCTGGCACATGAAACACATCATTAAAGGGAATCAACTTTTCATTCTCCCTCTGAAACTGAATAGTCCCTTTCCCAATTGAGTTGAGTTTGGACATATTCCCCATTGAAATCTAGATTTTGGCTCCATCCTCCTTATAACTAGATAATTATTCTCTATCTCCTTTCATATGAAATCACACCCCACTATTTGTGTACCAAACATTCTATGAGGTTGAGCTAACCATACAAGCTATGACTGCAAAATCATCCTCCATTATACTAGATAGTTCATTCACACTTGTTGAAGGTGCTACTTGATTCTTTCCTTTCTTGTCATTTTTATTTGTTTTTAGGCAATCACTAACATAGTGGCTAAACATGTGACATCCATAGCATTTGATCTTATACAAGTCCTTCTTCTTCTCACTTTGAGAAATCGATCCTTTTTTAGACCCCTTATTTTCTTTCCCTTTTCCCTCTAGGGAAATGTTTTCTTGTTCCACCTCACTTTTCTAATGATTATTGTTGGTTCTACTAACAAGACTTAGTCTAAGCTCCTCTTGAGTGAAATCACTTTATAATAAATCCCAACTCGGTAAGGTGTCTCGCCCATTAATAACTTGAACAAAGACATCCCACTGCTTAGTAAACCCATTTAGGGCTATCCTTACTAGCTTGTCATATCTAGTTTATCGCCAATAGATACTAATTCATCCTTGACAAGTCTAAGCCCGGTGAGGTAACTTGTAACATCTTCTCCCTTGATCATTCGAGTATTCCTCAACTTTTCCCTGAGAATCATCTTCTAATTAGTGTAGCATTTTGGTACAAATTCAAAATGGCCTCCCACACCTTCTTTGTTGTATCTAACTCAATGATATGTAGAGCTATATGATCATTGACACCATTAAGGATTAGCCTCCTTACCTTGGCATCTTCCTTCTTGTATGCTAAGAGCTATGTCATATTTGTAGGTACAACTACAACACTAGTCACATATTCCTTGATACCATTCTCTTCCAACAATAAAGAAAATCTTGCTTTCCAAACACCAAAGTTTGAGGCTCCATCTAATATATCCTGATCTCTTAAACTAACCAAGGCCATCTCAAAGGATAAACAAAATAATCATTCTAAAGAGGTTGAAATAGGTTTTATAAACCCTCAATTTTCTTTCCTTTGCCTAGGATAAACCTTTTCTACCTTCAACTTAGCTCTCATACTATGTGAAAATTCTATTGCAGCTACTAATCATTTATCACCTAACTTATATAGTTTATTTTGTTGGAAAATATGAAAAATAACACAACTACAACTTCACAAATAAAATCACATATGAAAAATATGCAACACAAGGAACATGATATTTTTGGACAAATTGTCCCTGGAAAACCTCGAAGGGAAAACCAATATTGTAGATGAGGAATTATATTAAACTTTATCAAATCAATAGATACATAATATTGCTTGCTTCTTACTGGTAGAGCTCCACAAATCTCCCAATTTCTCCTATTGAGATTCCACCCTACTGCTATCATCATGCCCTTAATATTACTGCAAACCTTTTTGCTAACACTGCAAATGCTTCTGAATTTTATGTTCTCCAAATGTCCAATGACCCCCTTTTATACTACTCTTATTGGAAAATCAACAAATGGGATTTAATTTCAATCAACGACCAAGATAAATAACACCTTAACAACCCATAACAAATTTGTTACTAGGCATCTCTAAGGAAATCAATTAATTAATTAAATAAAATTATCTACATTCCCAACAACAAAATAATTATTTACTAATTATTCCAAATGGAGAACTAGTTGTCCTAGCTACCCCAACTACCAACAACTTCTTCAGATGTGGGGAGCCACTCTTTGGTCATCATATTAATGAGGAAAACATCCCCTCTTTATTAGGTCCTAGAGTGGGTTAAATCAACTTGGAGCAACTTGACACTCCCTTCCATTGAACCTCTAGATTTTGGTTTCTATCTTCTTTGTTTCAACATTTTTCATATCACAACCAAATAGCCCAAAATGGTCCTTGGTTATTGGTTCTTCAATCAATCAATAATATTTGTTACAACTTGTACTCCTTTCTTTGATCCTTCTACTACAATCAAATTAATCCCTATTTGGATCAAGCTCTATAATCCTCCACTAATTTTTCCCAATTCAAAGCTTGTCAAGAATTTGATTAACCAAGAGAGTATATTTGGTAAAAAAAGACACTATAAATTCTTATATTCTTAGAAAATCATCAAATATTTTCCTATGGTGTCTTTCAATTTCATTAATTCCCGTATAGATCCGTTCATATATAACTTGGTTACTAGTAATTTTAATCCTAAGGTTGAGAGTGATGAATCGAATTCTAAAGATACCTTTCCATTCATGGATGATCTTAATGATGCACCTTATACAATTTTTTAGAATGGCATAATGATGAATCTTCCAAGGAAATGTTCAATTTCTCAAATAATGAGTAGGAAATCCAAGCTCAATTGTGGTCCTCTAAAGAGGAAAGGATTCAAGTGAAATGCAAAAAAATAGATGTTCTAAAGGGAAGTGGTGGATGAAGGCACCTAGTGGATTGTGGATTTTTTCCTCTTGTAGACCAACAAAAGAGCTTAGTTTGTTTGGACTTTGAATAATTATTTATCACATTCTTTAGATTCTTCTTGTGGTCTTGAGCTTCTCTTATTATTCTTATCTTTGTTCTTTCTCGGCCTATCTTCCTTTTTTCATGTTTTTTCTTGTTTCCTTCTCATTTTTCTTTGCCTCCTTGGTAGGCTTGTTGTTTCTTTGAGTTGTTTGTGTGGATTCTAATTTTATTATGTTTCTTAGGGAGGAGGTACCCCTTGTGATCTTCATTTCACAACCTCGATTATAATTTACAAAACAAAAAATAATTAAATAAAATAGGATTTCATTTTTAGGTTATTGTTGAATTCATTTTGACAAAAGTTATTAATAAAGTTATTTGTGCACTATAAAATTAAGAATTAAAGTACAATAGTTAATAATTTTTTTTAAAAAATTCTATTGTAGTAGTTCACTTCTATGATTGCAAGTTAGCCTAAGGATAGATTCATTAAATTTTTTTTTCCTTTTTTTCTGATCGATGACATGGATATTTAGCCTAGTACAATAGCTAGTGAGGCCACAATCTAGGGGACCTCATACCAAATCCAATAGCCTAGACCAATAAGCATGGAATCCCAATAGGGAATTTGAACCCAAGGGACACAAGCAACACACTTCCAACATGGGTCTAGCATAGGGTTCGCGAACACTCCTAGACAAGTGAGGGTCTGGCATAGTTGGTTATTAAGCTCTCCACTGATATTAACATTGTATCCTCCATATCCATTGGCATGAACACCATATTCTCCATCTCTTTGCATGTACTCCTATCCATTAACATTAACACGACATCCTTCCATCTCCACTGTCATGTCCTCCAAGGTGGACCCAACCTACATTAACACCGTTTGGCCAAGCAAAGATTTGAACCTTGGTTGCACCATTTATAGTGCAAGCATTTCACTACACCACAAGGTGATCCCCTTCATTACCTTTTTTTTAAATCAATGTGTGAATCTGAATTTGAATTACATATGTAAATTTATTAAATTACGATTCTTCTATATTTTCAAGTAGTTTGGATATCAATATTAACTAGCAATGTTCACAAACATATTTGAGGAGTTTCGTAGGCTAGAATTATACTTTTTTGGACACAGACCTAGATACCAATTAAACGAATTGGCAGAATGATTGAAAATAGAAAGCAAATAGGAAATATTCCTAAGATTTGATGCAATGCCAATGCCATGGTATCATGATATGATATTATTTTGTGTGTAAGAGATGTATGTGATTCTAAATCATGGATCCTGCATTTATGTTTAATATGTAATAGTTTATATTTTGTACAAAATTAAATAATGTAATTTTTTTATTATTTTGCTTTCGTTGGGTCATCTAGCAAAATAAAGGGAATCATAAAGCCTAAAATGTAAATTTAAATTTTAAAATATCTAGAGTCACTTATACAAATCAAAAAGCTAAACTAGTTCAAATATGTGATTAATGATTTGAGTCTAGGTTGTGGATGGATTAATCAAGAGTCAATGTTGGCTTTAGGATATGGGTGTAAATAGAATATATCTAGGAGAAATTTATTTGTCAACTTCCACTAAAAGTACATTGTTTTAACACAATTGATTTAATTACTAACAAATAAATCAAACTAAATGTAAAACAAAGGGGACAAGTAAAAAGGAAGCTAAGAAAGGATAAATGCTTCATACACTAATCTATGAGGAGAAATGTAGAAAAATTATAGCTAAACAATTATAGGAAGAGAATTAGACAACGTAAAATTATTGTGCAATGATATATCCTAGGAAAAACATTTTAGAAAAAACTCAACCTCTAAAATTGACTTAATTATATTCTGAATATTAATATTTACAATACAATATCTAGACTTAAGCCTTCATAGGAGAAGTCCTCAACAAATCCAGAACATATTCATCAACATAATATTACATGCTAACATAATATGAAAATTCCATCCTAAGCATTAATAAATAAAAAGAAGCAATCTATGAAATTATAAAACATGGGCATTTACCATGAGAAAAAAAAAGTGCCAAATCAAGCGCCCAAATTCTAATGTCATTTGTAAAGGAATGTACTAATATTTTTTTAACAAATTCTCTTAGATCTATCTTAAGTTGCCATAACTATATTATAACCTATTGAACACCAACAAATGCTGAAAGGGGCTGGGGTGGGGATAAATCCGCACTTAAAATTATAACTATTTTCAATTACTTAACCTAATGATTAAATTATAGAAGCAATCAAATGAAACTTCAACAACCCATAATTTACAACACCAATATCTTTACATGGAAAACTTGTTGATCACTAATAGGCTCCCGCCTAAACAAGGGTAGTCAGGAAGATCTACATATGGGAGACTTAATGCACTATAACTAGCAACCTTTGGGGTCTTGGAAGTCGATTCTTCATTGTTTTTTTAGGGAAAGGGAAGATAGGTAAAATAGGGAAGCGGTAACTTAAGGAAGTTCATTAAAGCTTTCACAAACTTCTAAGCACACTTTCTTTTAGAAAATAATAGGTACAAAGAACCCTAAAAGATTAGGCACAAAATGCCACAAACTCTTCATTGTTGAAGAGAGAACAAAATGCAAAAGTCAGACATACATATTGCAAAATATTTAGATCTCTTCATGAGAAGTACCCGTTAAGGCCCAAAAGGTATTTGTTCCTATTATCTCCCGAGAAGATATTCCACAAGAATCTTGCTCACAAAATGGCATAGTATACTTTCATATCACACACATTGAAATAGTATAAAACATGGTCAATAATCAGTGAGTCTATAGTGAAATTATAAAAGCCTAAAAAATAAAAAATGATAGCTAGGTCCCTCTAAAATGATACATAGCTTAGAAATGTCCACAAAATCAAAGAAAACACACAGTAAAATCAAATTGGGCATAGTCTAATATGTTACCTCTATTGATTATATGAATACAAAGACAAGGTCAAAGAATGATGCACTAATTATTTTCTATGTATTCTCCTAAAGTAGTGAATAAAAGACCTAAAAAATCCCTAGATTGAAGAAGGCTAACTCAAAAAATTTATTTATTACAATGTGCCCTCATGCTTATATAGGAAAAGATACTCATAAATATCATTGAAAAGGCCCTCTACAAATTTGGTACTTGCAAAAAAGCTTATCCTTTTTAGAAATCAAACACCTCAAGATGCTTTGTTAGATGAAAAGCATCATTTTCCCATAAAGGATGTGGTCCCCACCATTTTCACGCATGATGCAAACATGGACTGGACATGTGTCACATGGGTAGGAGCCTTTTGAGCTTCTCCCCTTTAACTTTGGTTGAGATTGTGTGGTGTTGATACATGGTAGGTTGATGACTCACTTGAAGAATTCTTTTGGGTATCTTTTAGATTAAGTGCGATGTGGACACGTGTTCCATCATGATGCATGATGAAGAAGAGGAGGTTGTGGATTTGTTTGCAATATCCTTAATGTGGTATTTGGATACTTTAACTTTTTGGGGGCATAACGTTTTCCTCATTTTTCCAGTTCTACACTACTTTAGATTGCTCATAAAGGTGGTGTAGATAAAATTTACAGAATTGGTGACTCACAAGGGATCTCAACCTACTAAAATAGAACCTTAGAATCTATATTTTGCAAACTTGAATGTTTATCCATTGGGAAAAAAGTAAAAAAAAACCTTCCTTTAAGACAAGAGGAGACAAAAACAAATTATGCAAGCATGCACTTGGAGGAAATCCAAAAACTAAACATGCATTCCCTTAAGGAGAATGCAACATGTACGATAAGACTTTATGGAAAGTAATAACTAACATAACCCATCCTACCCTAAACTGACCAACCAAGGAAAATATTAAACTAAACCATTGATTGGATTATTAAAATAGCTTCCTTTCTTGACCAAATTTTGATGCTCATCATGCTTGTGGACAAGCAACCAAGGGAACAAAAATGATAGGCATACCACAAACTATTAGAATTCCTGAAAAGGTTCATGAATAAAGAAGCTTACCGATATTTGAATGTTTTCATCCTAAAGTGAATGAATAAGCTTATCCTCTTCATGAAGCTCATTTTCATACTCAAAGGCAAAAATGACTATTAGTGACTTGCATATTTGAGCTAGATGCTTGATGGGGCATCCTCTTGAAGGTTCTAATACCTTGATCTCTTACTAGCCAGCTATTAATAAACAATTTTGTCCTTTTGAAAATACCTTCACAAATGACTCCTAAATTCTCAAAGTTGGAAGACAAAACTGGAACTAACAGTTGAGTCGCTTGCAATGGTTATGTGCAAGTTCTCTTTGAATTTTGATGTGAAGGTACAGCTCCCTTCATTGAATTTGTGATGAAAGAAATGTTGATTATGCCTTTAACTGGAAGGTAAAGAAGGCACACTGACATTCACCCATCACCATGGAATGAATGTGATTTCAAATTTAATAGCTAAAGAAAGAAATAAAGAAATGGCACATAGATCATTTATTCAATCTTCCCACTATAGAGGGACTAGAGGGAGATTAAGATTTCACTTTACACATGTGAATGCATAAAAATCATAAATTTTATAAAAAAAAAACATACACTTGATAAAATGGAACATGACAACATTTAAAGATGACTGAAATAACTCAAAGATTAATTTTAATCATAGAAATATAGTTAAACTCCAAGATTTAATATATATTCTAAAATATTTGAGAATACAAATCTTCACAACCCATGAATACCTACAAGTTGAAATAACCTATCATAAGAGAAGAATGGAGACAAACTGCAATAGCTCTCAAGAGTAAAATTGCATTAGAGAGAGTAAAAAAAACAAAATACAAGATTCATCCTTATAAAAGGAGAATGAGAAACCCTAAGAGAATCTCTAGAGAGGAATAAAAGGTAAAAATAACCTTTTACTCTAACACCTCCCTTAAGATGAGCTTAGGGAGAAGCTGCAAACTAAAATCTAAAGAAGCTAAAGAAAAACAAGTGGGAAACCAAATTTGGGTCCTAACAACAAGGCTTGATGAGGTACCCAATCACAACCAAATCTCTAAAAAGTGGAGAAATAGAGAAAACCACATGAGAAAAACTCTACTCTAAAAAGATATGAAATTACATGCTAAAAAAACATGAAGGGAGGAAGACATCATAGAGACCCCCCAAGGATAACTTCCTTCACCCCAAGCAACAAGCACAACTGAAGATAGTGTGGTGAGGAAAAATATTTAGTGAAGATGTTAGCAACCTTCTTAGCTATAGGAATATACTCCAAGATGAGAACACCATCTTGGATCAAGTGCTGAATGAAGTGCATGTGGATCTCAATGTGTTTGGTCCATTGATGCTCTACTGGGTTGCGAGAAATATGAATAACACCCTGATTGTCACACCATAGAAGAGTGAGACTGTTTGGAGGAAACCCAAACTCAGCTAGTGCAACTGCTTGGTATTCTTCCTTTGTAGATTATAATGCACAAGTAGTTTTGTTCTTACAATACCATGTGATAGGACCAGAACCAAGACAAAAAACAAAGCCAGAAGTAGACTTTTGATCAGTGGTATCACCGGCCCAATCAGAGTCAGTGAAGCCAACAATGTGAGAAGCTCTTGATGAGTAGGTAATGCCATACAAAGTAGTACCTTAAATGTACCTCAAGACACATTTGGAAGCTTTCCAATGACTCTCATATAGATATTGTGAGAATCAAGAGACAAGGCCAACCACAAAGGAAAGATCAAGACATGTGTGTGTCAGGTACAACAAATTGCCAACCAACTATTTGTACAAAGTAGAGTGTACTGAAGGAGTAGGACATGATGGTGACAAAACAACACCAAATAAATGAAAATGTGTGGGGGAAGGCTTGAAATAAAGCATGCCAAATCACTAGAACATATCAAGAGCATACTTCTGTTGGAGTATGGGAATCCCATCTAAAGACTAAATAACTTGTAGGCCCAAAAAATAATGCAGAAGACCGAGATATTTCATCTCAAATTCCCATCAAATCTCAGTAAACACTCTAAATCATAGAGGATGAGCTACCTATGAGAAGAAGTTCATCAACATATAGCACAAGAATCAAAATATCACCCCCATGACACTAAATGTACATTGTAGGGTCAAAATGACAATGGGTGAAGTGTGAAGAAAGAAGAAAAGAGTCCATCTTCTCATACCAAGCCTAGGGGATTGTTTGAGAATATACAGTTATCAAAGAAGTTTTCAGACTAAAGAGGAATCATGCACAAATCCCTGAGGCTTCTCCATATAGATCTCCTCTTGTAGGTATCTATGGAAGACAACAGTCTTCACATCCATCTGAAATGCTTTCCATCCCTATGAAGCTGAAAGGGAGGCTATAAGATGAATAGAGTTCATCTTGGAAATAGGAGCAAAGGTTTTAGAGTAATCAATACCCTCTACCTGAGAAAAACCCTTTGCAACAAGACATGCCTTTTAATTATTAATCGAACCATCTGCAACATATTTTGTATGATACACCCACTTGCATCAAACAAACTTTCTCTCTTTCAGAAGAGAACATAGATCCCAAGTGTGATTCATCATCAAAGAAGAATACTCCTCATCCATGGCCCTCTCCCACTCCAAGTGTCCTATTGCCTTTGAAAACTTCTGAGTTTCATTGGAAATAGCTTGAATCAAAAGACTAGAACCAGATGTTTGAGCACGAGTGCGATGAGTATCTGAAGGATCACCTACCAAAGGTCCAGCTACATCAATAGTATCACGAGCCCACTTGGGAACTTGTTGAACATCTGGTGGAGGTGGGGAAGGTGGATCACTATTTGAATCTTTCTCAAAGGATATAGAATCATGTAGAGGAGAAGATGAAGTACTAGGTAGTGAGGAAGAAGCTAAAAATGAAGGATCCATTTGAGGATAGTGCTCATCAAACTGAACGTCTTGTCGAAACAACTCTTCTCTGGAATCAGGAGGAAAAAAACTATACACCTTCACATCCTCACAATAGCCAACAAACATGAGTGGTCAAATCTTCCTCTCCATGGCTTGCCTTTGAGAATCTAGAATAAATTCCCAAGCCTCACTACCAAAAACTCTGAATGTAGAAATATCAATCTTGACACGATTCCAAGCCTCCTTAGGAGTCAAAAGTCATGATGCCTTGTGAAGCATCTTATTCTGAATATAGGTGGCATAATTGATAGCCTCAACCCAAAAAGAAGCACTCATAGCTCAAGACTGTAGCATAAAATTGGCCATCTCTCATAATGTTCTATTATTTTTCTCAACAATCCCATTGTGCTAAGGAGTATGAGGAACTATGAACTGATGTTGTAAACCATGCTTAGTACAAAAATATTTGAAAGAGTGATTCACATATTCCCCCCATTTTTAGTGTGTATACGCCTGACAGAAAGACCATATTGTTTCTCTACAAATGTCTTAAAGATTCGAAATGAATCAAAGACATCAGACTTGTACTTCTAGAAGTAAACCCATGTGCATCTTGAGAAATAATTTATGAAGGTAAGTATATATCAAGCAGCATCAAAAGGAGTGGTAAATGACATAAGATCAATATCTATCAACTCCAAAGGTGATAGAGCACGTGAGGATCTACCTATCGGAAAGGGATCTCTATGATGTTTTCCAAGTACACAACTGTGACAAACACCATCAATACAAGAGATATGAGGTAGCCCAATCACTAGCTCCTATGTACTCATTTGTTGTAGATATATGCAGTTGACATGGCCAAAATGATCATGCTAAATCTTTCTCACTCTGTCTGCATGAGCAACAAGAGAAACACTTGTAGAATCAGATCTCTTGAAGCCATCAAACCTATATAAATGAGACTCTGAATCAACACTCCTAGTAGAAACAACCAAATCAAGATCATTGTGGTCTTGAAAAGCCACATCATGTGGTGAGAACTCAACTATCTTACTAGAGCTAGAATGAAAAATTTGATAAATAGACATGAGGTTTGTAGAAATGGTCATAACCAAAAGAACATCCAATAGAGAACCACCATCCAATGAAACGGTTCTAGAACCTATAACTAAAATTTGTGTTGAGTCACCAACTACAATATGTGTAGTAGCACTATGAGCAAGTGAGGTAACCAATCTAGGTGAGTGTGACATATAGTGCAAAGCACCTAAATTAATGATCTAAGGAGAATTTGTAGGTATAGTTCAAGAAAAAAGAGAATGACCTTTTCCGGTGGAAGAGGAAGGAGGATGAGGAGAGCATATATGATGTTGTTTTATGGAATCTTCTAAAGCCTCAAGCTGTGTCCAACACTTGGAAACTAGATGAACTTCCTTTCCATAGAAACTACAAGATTCTCCTGATTTCTTCTTTGTCTTAGAGGAAGACTCAATAGACTTTGAAGAATTTCCCCGTTTGAAACTAGAAATTGTTATGGAATCTAATTTTGGAGATGGCTTGGAGGGACTCTTACTACTAGGTGAATCTTTCTTGGGCTTTGATTGGGCTTCTTATTGTCCATAGGTGGCTGAGCAACCAATACTTGGTTCTTTGATCCTGAGAGAGAATCCAACTATTTAAGCTTAGATTGCTCTCTAGTCAAACGATCACAAAATACCTCAAAAGAAGGCATAAAAAATCTTGGACCCAAAGAATCCATTATGGAATAGAAAGTAGAAGATAAAATCTAAAATTTTCCTTGAAGCTTAGAAAGAACTAGGTAGATACACTCGGTATTTGTCTTGTTCTTTCCACAACCCTGTAAAATAGATTTGAAGGATTTGAATTTCATCAATAAATCCTTAATAGAAGGGAAAGAATCATGAACCATTGAAGTTAATTCTACATCTATCTAAAGTACCCTGAATTCATTAACTATACCAAAGAGTGTATGAAACTATGTCCACATATCCTAGGGAGTGAGACAATCATCAAGATGAAAAAGAAGGTCGTTAGAAACATGCAGAGATAACACACCCATAGTCTCATCCATTTTGTTCCTATGTTGCATGACTTCATAGGGATGAGTCAAATGAGGTTGTTCCTCATCCATACAAGACCATAATCCGAGTGATCTAAGAAGCCTCATCATATGAGTTTTCCAAATGTGATAATTATGCGGAGTGAGAAGCTCAACTATTGTTGGATCTGCCATGCTGACAACTAATTTGATCTCTTTTTTTTTAATTATTAGTTTTCTTTCAAAATTAGATAGAAGTTTGAGAAGGGTTTGTGTTTTTTTGTTCTTGTTTTCTAAAATAAATAACAGAAATCAAGAGAAAAAAAACACCCCCCACAAATAGAGAACCCAAACCCCAGTATAATATGAATTCTAGAAGGAAAGAAAGAAGTGTTTCAAATTTTTTTTTTGTACTTGATAAATTTTCTAAAAAAAATACCAGATCTAAATAGAGCTCAGGAAGAGCTTTTCGACAATATTTTGTTTTTCAAAAATGGAACCTGAATGCAAAAGTTATGGCTCCTAGAGTACGAAGAGATACCTCAGTCTTTGATAGAAAAAGTGAGAAACAAAATGATGAAAGTAAAAATGCAAACCTTCAAATTTGGATCAATCTCAGAAAGGTCTTTCTGTTGATAGCTTGTTTGTCAAAAATGGATCCCGAATGCAAGAGTTATTGATCCCGGAGTGTAGGAGGTGTGAAACATCGAGTGTACAGAGGAACCTCTGACTTTGACAAAAAAGAGAGTAGAAAAATGGCAAAATCATGAAACCAAACTTGCAAATATGGATTAGACTCAAAAATATCTTTCTTTCGGTATAAAGTATGCTCAATTTTGATATCATATGTCAAAGTTACAAGCCAAAAACCAATTGTATGTCAAAAAATGAGCTTGAAGAGAAATTGAAAAAGGGCTTCAACTGTGATGAAATCATCACCATATGGTGATTATGTTGGTGGTCACAAGACCGGTTGACGAAACTCTGTGGTGACTGTGTATCAATCGTTGGTGACACCGATAGTTAACCATGCGTTGACACTAGTCAGTGACATTGACGGTGATCAATCACGATGACACTGCTATGGTGATTGCGCGATGGTGTCTGTGTAGCGATAACCGCACAATGGGACCGTTGCAGTTGGTGGGGCTATGCTCAATAGTGACTGATGGGTGGTGTTCCCCCAAATGTGTATATATATATATATATATATATATATATATATATATATATATATATATATATATATATATATATATATATATATATATATATATATATATATATATATATATATATATATATATATATATATATATATATATATATATATATATATATATATATATATATATATATATATATATATATAGGAATGTGTGACGGGTCGTACGACTTGGAGGCAAAAACAATTTGCCTCAGAGGTCAATGTTGGCCAAAATAGACATGCCTTATATGGAAATGGGGGTTTTGGAGCATTTTGAGCTCAATTGTGAGGTCCGTTGAGCCAAAAATGTCCAAAAATGAAGAGATCCCCCCGATCCAATCCAAAAAATCTAAATTTTTTGAAAACCTCAAAGCTCCATAAAACTTCAAGAAATCAAGAATAAGCATAAACATATTTGAGCTCTGATACCATGAAAGATTTGATAATATAGAAATTCACAACCCATGAATACCTGCAAGCTAAAATAAATTGTCACAAGAGAAGAATGGAGACAAACTACAATAGCTCTCAAGAGTAAAATTGCATTAGAGAGAGTAAAAAAACAAAATACAAGATTCATCGTTATAAAAGGAGAATGAGAAACCCTAAGAGAATCTTCAGAGAGGAATAAAAGGTAAAAATAACCTTTTACCCTAACATATTCCTCATTTTAAACATACATAAAATGACTCAAATATCATATTGCCCCTGTAACAAAACCATGTTTAAAAATAAAATATACATCTCTTATTTCCTCTATTACAAAGCTAAAACAGAAAAATGTTTTTCCTCTCCTATAGCACAGAGACTTCCCTGGATAAGAATAACCCCCTCTATATACAATTTTCTATAATAAATACATTCTAGTTGCCTTCCAATTCTTTCAGTAACTGATTCTTGAAAACTCCCATCATTCTCATAAATTCTCTCAAATTTACTTTTTATCTCCCCTTTCACAACTAATTCTTGGATTCTCTTTAATTATCTCTTGATTCCCTTTTGACTTGATATAATTTATTTTTAATATCAGGATCATAGGAACTAAAATAAAAATCTATATGGATTGGGATGACACATATTTATCCTTGGATAGGTGATATAATTTATTCCTTGACTCCAAGGGTTATCTTAGTAATATGCCATTTGTGATCATACAACAAAATATTATGCATTAATGTTACATAAACACACATTAATTTTTCCTTTGAGTTCCTATTTTTGTACAACACACTCTATTTTTTCTGAGAAAACCATTATGTCTTGGCATTCCTTCACCAACTAGTTCTTGGATGCATTTCTTCATGTACTAGAATTACTCTGTTGAAAATCTCTGCACAACATGAGGCTATATGTTCGAATAGTACTTTCAAATATGACAACCTTCAATCACTGCATTCGATGAGAAAATACATCTCATTGAAGAGTTCTGTTAAAATTTCCATGTGTATCAGTCCTATACCACATTAGACTTCTTGCTAATATCTAAAAGGACATAAATATCTAATGAATTTTTTTAAGGCTCATTTACATTTCCAAAGACTTTCCACCAAATTTAGTTTGTGTAGACCATATTTCCTCCATTGGTTCTGAGATTCATCCTTGCGCTTTTCCATTCTTATGTTTTAGGAGTTTTTCACCAACAAATCTACTATCAATATACACAAGATCATGTTTCTAAATTTGTGATTTGCACATTTCAATGTTTTGTCTTCATCTTGACTTGAAGCCTTCCAATGATTGATGATATTGGGTAAGTTCTATACCCTCAAACCAAGACATGATTCACAATCTACCGAGAATTACCAATCAATTATTTTGAGTACCTTTCATAATTTGTGATCTAAATAGAGGCAATTGAGAAACTGGGGATCATATCACTATTAATATGATGTTGAAATGTCACCATACTATGAAGAGCTTATACCAGTAATCCTTTCATGAATAAGGATATGTTTTGAAATATCCCTTTGGGTTATTTGAGGTATTCCATCTAGGGCTTCATCATTTGCTCAATGACCAATGCCATCTTTATCTCCTAAGACTGCATCTGCTTATTTGATTAATTTGACACCCTTGTCTAAGATCTTTGGATGTTCGAGCCTTCTTTAATTTACTTCCCAATAACATCTTCTTACTACCCAAGTGAATCTAGTGACATCTTTGTGCATTTGTACCAACTCCATGTTCATTCCATCAAACATCTCATTTATAGAGTTGTGAATTTTACTACATTTATAGTGTCCCTGATTATTATCAAACTCAAGAAAACATTTCACAATCATTTTTATTGGATTCAAATAAAGAACATGAACCAAATCAGGCATTTGGAGAGTTGGTAATATTGGGACTTTTGGACCTTGCAGAAAGGTTGAACCTTTGAACCATTTGAAATATGTGAACCATTTGAACTAGTTCAGTGGGTTCACCCAAAATCTCAAATTTTATCAACAGTTCTTTTTTATTACAAAATATTGGGTCCACACAAAAATAGCAAAACTAAGTGAGCTTTCAGACCTCTCAAATGTTTTTTTTAAATATCCTTTAATACCTTGACATGAGCTCTTATTAAATCTTGTGAAATGGATAATAAAACAATCACATCCTTTCGAGATTGTTATTAATGAGACAAAGGTTCGGTTTAAAAGTTTTGAATTGGGGGGACCATAGGTAGGCAACCAACTACCTCTATTTGGGGATGTAGACTAAAAGGACACATATAATCTAGTATATCTTTGGTAGAGGGGAGTAGTGCCTAGCTTCATTGAGCTACAAAGTCAAGGCAAAATAGAGCACTGAGAGTTTCTTGCAAAAAGGTGGAGGGGGAGCAAGGAAAAACTCAACAAGCCAAAACCAAAGCTAAGATAAAACTTCGAAAGCCAAAAACTTGTTCACTAATATGTATGAGTGGGAAAACTCAACCTCAAGACGTAGGGCCAATAAATACTTACACAAAACCATTCACCAACAGGGAGAATTATGAGCATTTTTGGAGTAATGGCTTGTGCTCAGATGAAGTAACCCAAAACCAATGTCCTTTGGCGACTTCCTTTATGTTGAATACCAAACTAATAAAATGCAAAATTTTTGTGAATAAATATTTATGCCCAAAGAACCAAGTTTCATCATAAACTTTTGAATTTTCTTGAGTCCTCTATATAGTGCTTTCCAAATAATTTTCTATTTCTGATTAAAAAACTATTGCTCAAAAATTTCTAGAGAAAAGGTTGCATCATCTTTATAATCACCATTGTTAAGATTTTTAATCTTTGATGGATTTATAGCACACAAATCAATCTTGAAATAGAAATAGAATTTATCACACATAGGGTCTAACTTAGCTAAAAAAACTTCATCATTCTTTCCTAAAATTAAATCTAAACATTATTTATCCAGAAACAAGGTATGAGGTGGATCAATACCTAAATTATTTGTAGAAGAGTCCCCTTGTTTAGTGGTTGATAAGAACTAGTATATGATCTCCTCGCAAAGAGAAGTGTCATCCCAATTGGCCAACAATTCTTGGCCATGCAACATTTCATTAGCTTGGCTATCATCTTGCTTTACCTCTAAATTTTCTTTTTCAATCATATTTTTTAGAATTTGAAAAATCTTTACCAAAGCATGATTTCACCTTATTGTTAGCACAAGCTTCATTAGGAAGACATATTATTATGGTGCAGGAGCACTAATACCTTGGATAGAGGGTCCTAAAATTTTGGCTTGTACTAGTCTTAGCTAGACCGGAGGTAAATAATAGGTCCCAAGAGGACCTAAGTGTGTTAGGAGGTTAGTAAATAGGGTTAACCTAGGGTTTGGGTGGTATGAAAAGGCCAAAGAGCTAAGTTACCATTAGGACTTGACTTAGTCGTCAAATTGCTAGAAGGGGTGCAGGTATGGGAAATTGACTAAAATTACATGTTTTGATCTTAAATGATCCCAAATGAATTTAGTAGGGTTGTTTGAGCTTAGTATGGGTTGATTTGAGGTTTTTATGTGGTAGAGAGCAAGTTAGCAAAAGTTGCTAAAAATTTCTCATGACAACTTTTGCAACTTTGCAAAAGTTGCATGACAACTTTTGTCCTAAGAGGACCAACCTTGTTTTTAGGTCACATAGGGTCCTAAACACCCTAAATCTCAAACCTAAATTATATTTAATCCATGTTAGGCCCAAATCCCAAGTTTGGCACTTTTGAGAACTACTAGTTAGTAGTTTTGAATTCACTATTGTTTGTTATAAGGACACAGTCCATTATCTTGATGCCACATTAGCATCCATTATAATTATTTTGATTTTGCAAGGAAGGAGAAATCTCTTTTGTGTGTTTAATTTCCATTATGAATCATTAGGAGTCTTGTTTAGGTGTTTTATTAATCTCAGTTTAATTATTTTGTGTTTGTCAGTTCTCTGGCCTGTAAATAGTTCTGGTTAGAAACATGGCTCCCCCATGAGACCCTACCATGTGATCATCATAGATAATTGGGGCATTGTAGAGGAGATAATGTACAATGTAAATACTATTTGTGGAGGCATGCAAAGTAAGATAGCCAATTTTAAGGCCTTGTCCTAGGCGAGCACTGCCATTGCCTGACTAGGGACAAGGTAGTGTAAAAGATTGTTTACTTGCAGGGGTAGCTTGTTAGCACAACTCTAAGAAATTTGAGATCAATAAAATAACTATAAAAAATAACATGAAGATATTAAGGCTTCACCAATCCATTTACCCATCCTAAATTTTCCATGAATAGTGAAGGCCTTAAAACCATTGAAACCCTCACCAAACCCTCCATTTTGGGTTAGGGCATTGTACAGAGGCTTGAGACCCAAAGAACCAAAAAATACTTGAGGACATGCCCTAGGTATCAAGAATCCATAATTAGGTTGATGAGATATTTTGCATGATTTCAGTAGAAGTCTTATAAATCCAGGTAAGGAGGCCTAATTAGGGCTCTAGGGCTACAAGGCCAAAACAAAGACTTTGGTGAAATTGGTAAGAAGCCAAGTGATAGACCTTGATAAAATGGATCAAGAAGTACAAAAAACACATAATTAGTCTACCTCCACACCCATGCAAGAATCATCAACTTGTTAAGGAGGTAAGAAGAATTTTTCTTCAAAAGAGACCATGAAGAGTTTGATCATGAAACAATGAGGTGATCCCATAGGTTTTGGAAAGAAGCATAGAGGGAGTGAGGGAAATTGAAGGAGTCCTTTGAGTGATAAGGTGGAGCCTTATGAAGTCTTCATCAAGCCATTTGAGACTTGGTGGAGTTGGGAATCTTAGTGATCCTAACCAAGTGGCAAGAACAACTACCAACTTCCTATTGTGATCACATCATATTACTTCATCTTCAAAATGAAATAATTATACAATGGTATTATTACAAGATTTTAAACATAAAGAATAATTTTTATCAACTTCCTATGTAAAATCAAAAGCTTCATACTCTGGTTGTACGTAAATCTAAAAATCTTCATCCTTTACACTTTTTGCAAAAAGGTGATTTTCCACACTTTCAAAACTGAAAGTTTCCATTACAAGGTAAGAGAAATACCTCAAAAAACCTTTTTCATTCAAGGTTAAAGGTTATCAAATGTTGTCTTGGTCATCTTACTTACTGATGTCTAATTTTTATAAGGTTGAATTGTTTCTTTCTAAAATTATTTCTCATTCATGACGAGGTAATTGAAGGTGAGAGATGAAATAGGGATGACTGGAGCCTCACCATCATCAACCTTCAATTATTCTTTAAGTTGAAGTATTATTTTCTAGATGAGTTTGGAGTTCACACATTCTTTATTTCATCTCTTTCATTTTATGAACTCTAGCAAAAATACTTGTCCACAAAAGTGCATACACATGATCATATTCTATATTCAACTTAGTTTTATAGAATGATAAATTATCTCTTTGCAATGATCCCATAAGTCATGCAACACTTTATCATCCGTCTCAAGAATTTCCAAGATCATGGGATTTGGTCCTTTCCCCTTTCTTGCAACCTTTTGATTTTGCATGATGATTTAACAAAGTTTCCAATCCTACATACACATAGATATTTAAAAAAACTAAGGAAATAAAGCACCGATCTTTCATTTCTGGCTCCCTAGTAGAGTCACCAAAAAGCTACACATACACTTGATAAAATGGAATAGGATAACATTTAAATATGAATGAAATAACTCAAAGATTAATTTCAATCAGAGAAATACACTCAAACTCCAATATTTAATATATATTCCTCATTTTAAACACACAACAAATGACTCAAATATCATATTGCCCCTACACCAAAATCACGTTTGAAAATAAAATATACATCTCCTATTTCCTCTGTTACAATGCAAAAAAAAAAAGTTTTTCCTCTCCTATAGCACAAAGACTTCCTAGGAAAATAAGAACCCCCCCCCTCTGTAGAAATTTCTACAATAAATACAATCTATTTGCCTTCCAATTCTTTTAGTAACTGATTCTTAAAAACTCCCATCATTCTCGTAAACTTTCTCAAATTTACATTTTAGCTCCCCTTTCGTAACTGATTCTTGGAATCTCTTTAATTATCTCTCAATTCCCTTTGGACTTGATATACATTATTTTTAATATAGGGATCATATAAATTATAATAAAATGCTATATTGATTGGGACAACACATATTTATCCTTGGATAGGTGATATAGTTCATTTCTTGACTCCAATGGTTATCTCAGTAACATGTCATTTGTGATCATACAACAAAACATTATGAATTAATGTTGCATAATCAAACATTTCTTTTGCCTTTGAGTTCCTAGTTTCATACAACACACTCTATTTTATCTTGGACATTATCGCACTGCTACATTTGACCTCATTTTTCTACCAAATTTTTTGACCATCAATTAAAAAGGTTTAGGTTGGTCGGATTATAGAAGGAAAACTTCCTTTTTTTTTCAATCCATGTCCGTGTTAGTCAAAATTTTGACTAATACCATGTAGGTCAACATTTTGACCAAGATGGGCATAACTTTAAAAAGAAAAAAGATTTCATATCTCATTTCTTTGTTTGGTTTTCACTTGGAGCATGCGAAGGAGCTGGAGCATGCAATTGTTTGAACTATTATTTGGTGAGAGTTTTAGGATGACCCCCTACCTATGAGGGTTTCCACTGTGATTTGGTGTAAAAGGAGGACCACCTGCCTGTGAGGGTTGCCACTGTGATTTGGTGTAAAAGGAGGACTACCTGCCTGCGAGAGTTGCCACTATGATTTGGTGTAAAAGGAGGACTACTTGCCTATGAGGGTTTTCATTGTGATTTGGTGTAAAAGGAGGACCGCTTGCTTGTGAGGGTTGCCACTATGATTTGGTGTAAAAGGAGGATAGCCTGTAAGGGTTTTCTTACTCTGCATTTGTTTGACATTTTTTTATTAGTTACCTACTTAGGGCCCGTGAGAAATGTGCCAGGGCATCATGTATTGGGTATTTATATATCATGCCTTGTCAATACATGATGCCCTGGCAATACATGTTTATATATCATGCCTTGTCAATTTGTGAAGTGAGTGGATAGATTGAACATCTTTGCAAGTTTAACCTTCAATGCATCCACGGTTTTGAAGTTCATTTGTTAGTTCCGCAAACATTTTATTGAAAATTTTGTGTTGTGCCCACAAGATACTAAACTCTCTGTTAGAGTGTTATATAAAGGTTAAAAATGAACAAATTCCAAAGGGATAAGACTCAGTCCATCGGGAACCCCCAAAACCCAAATTTGGCACTTCTAAACCCTCAATGCAAGGGTTTCCTAAATCCCCCATCTCCAATCCATTCTAGGTCCAACAAATGGTTGTTTCACCACTAGATGATCATATTATGATGTTTCAAACACTTAGGCATGCCCCTTATTCAAACCAAATGCTCACTGTTATACTGTACACTCCATTTACATCAATAATACTTCTCTATTTCATGACAGTCTACCAATGCTACACCTCTCCCTGCAATTATAAAGTTAAACTAATAATTTACATGTTAGAATCCTGCATCCCATGAAGTTTGGGCCCTTATATTTCATGGGATGTTAATATCTTTAGAGGAAACTCAAACTGTCACTAGGAGCGAGTCTAGTTACCCAGCCTATGACTTGTTACCAGGCAATTAAAACTTCAAAATGAAAATGTAAATGGTGTAACATAGATTTAAAATGAATGAAATCTAACTCCTACTACATCTTCAGACTTTTATAAAGATCCTTTAACAAAGAAGAATCAAATCAACACCAAAAATTGTAGACAAACATGAATTTCTTTGTTTATTCACTATTCTCCGTGTACACACTAAATAGTGCACTTCTCTAAGTCATTACATCCAAGGAAATCCATGAATGGGATACCTTAGAAAGTGACCTAGAGCTCTTTATGTATGGAGTTGCAAGATTATTTGATTGCTCTCAGCTAGAGCTATAAAGCTTATGACCTTGCTAGTCAACCACACAATGAGAGATTCAAATGAAGACAAGGGAAAGAGTGCCAATATCCTCAAGAATCAAAATGTAATGCAATGCAATGCCAAAAATGAAGATGAAAACTATGAAAACTTTTTAGGAATGAATGCAAAGTGTTTTGGCATTCATTCTGTAGCAGTTGTTGTTGCATTCATGACTTGGATTGTCATTGATGTCAACACAGTGATATTCTGGATATTAGCAGGAAAGTAGCTACAATTTTGTTTTGCGCACATGCTGTATTATAGATTGGCTTTTGCATAGTTGATGGTATGTTCTTTGGTGTGTTATTAACCTATGGTTAACAGCGCAAAAAGAAATTCATTCATTTGTAAGAGTTATGAGCATTTTGGTGAAAGCAGTGTTTAGACAGTGTTTCTGGGTAGCCATGTTCAGAAATCGGAGGATATCTCTTAGCTGGGATGGAATCTAATTTTGTGTAGTTAAAGGGACATTGGAGACTCATTAATGATGATGTGGTTCATAGCACAAACTTTGAGGATATGTTTGGAGAAAGTTACAGTAACTGGAAGCTGACAGTTTTATGTGAATTCTATGTGTAGCGTGTAGAATTTATTATTTTGTAATTGAGGACTAACTCATTTGTAATTATTTGAGTTTGGTATATAAGAAGGAATTTTTTCCTTATTGTAATGTATACTATGAAGATTGTAATGTGAATATATGCATGAAGTGAAGAAAAGAGCTAATTCAGTGATGAAGGAAGACTTGTGAGTACAGAGATCTGGAATTGTGATCTTGTGTAGTAGAGAGTGCAGTTTTGGCACAGTGTGAAGGAGGTAATATATTTCATATTATTCTATTGACTAATTCTAAGATCTTTTGGATAGTGGGTTTAGAGATCTTGCCTTGAAGCTGTTTGGGTAGTGGGTCCTTCTGTCTTCCATAAACTCTTAACCGAGTTAGAATCTTTTAATAGGGATTCAAAATCTCCTAACAGGGATTTATATGTACTGAATGTATTTCATAAGACTCCTAATAGGGTCCATCCTCTAACAAGGAACTTTCATATTAGTGCATCATTTTGTGGGCATCATTCCCACCAGGGTTTACTCTTTTTAAGAGGTTCCCTAGTTAACATTTCTTGTGTTATTGTGCAATTATGTATAGTTATCTTTCTATGGTTAATCAGTACATTAATTATATTGTTTAAAACTATTGAATGGATAAATTATCTGATAACTGATTCACCCCCCCCTCTCAGTTATCTTGGGGATCTTTACTTTCTAACAATTGGTATTAGAGCAGCAGGTCCTTGAAAGAAAAGTTTAACAACTTAAGGAGATCCATGGTGAATTTTAGAAAAGAAAGCCCTAAGTTTGATGGAGTAAATTTTGACAGCTGGAAAGAAAAGATGAAGACACATCTATTGTGTTTAGGACCAAGTTATTGGTTGATTACAAAGAATGAGAAGACTATCATTGAGGAAGACAATTTAGAGGCAGGAACTAAAGATGAACTAGATCCATTCATGTGTAACATACTTGCAAGAGAAGAACTTTTATCAGCACTACCAGAGAATGAATATAGTCAGGTAAGATGTTTGAAAACATCTCATGCAATTTGGAAAGCTTTACATTCTACTTTTGAAGGTGATGAACATGCAAAGAAGGCTAGATTACATAATTGGATTTGTGCATTTGAAGATATCAGAATGATGGAAGATGAATCTATTAGAAGTTATATTGGTAGGATGTCTAAGATTGTGATAGGAATAAAGTCTTGTGGAGGTGATAAGACAGAGAATGAAGTGATATGGAAAATTCTGAGAACTTTGGCACCAGTATTCAAGCAGACAACACAGATGATTGAACAAGTGATACCTTGTACATTGAACTTTTCAAGAGAGACTCTTCTTGGAAGATTAGAGACAACAGAGATGAACTTGAGATTATCAGGAGAGCTACCTAGAATGGAAACAACATTTAGTGCTCTTAGCATTAGACCTACAAGAAGTACTAGTGTGAATGGAGATTATGCTAGCAGTAGCAGATATGAGGAAGATAAGAAGATTGAAGAAGGTATTGCATTACTTGTAAAAAGAGAACCAGATGGTACAAAAATCTTTAAATGTTGGACTTGTCAAGAATATGGTCATTTTGCATCTAAATGTCCTAAAAGAGTTAAGAAGTATAGAAGCAACTTTAAACCTAGGAGATCTAAAGAATGTTATTATGCAAATGATGAAGATTTTGAAATAGGAATTGAAAAACATTTAAGTGACAGTGATAATGATAACTTTGAGGAAATAGGATTTGTAGCAATTAAAGAAGAAAGTTCTGAATCTGATAAAAGGGAAGAAAAAGCATTAGTTTCACAAGTTGAAAAGAAATCTGAATGGATTATAGATAGTGGTTGTTCACATCATATGACTGGAGATAAAAGAAAGTTTGTTAAGTTAGATAATTATGATGGAGGAATTGTTAGGGTTGGTAACAATGCACCTTGTTTGATTAAGGGTATAGGATCTATTACTCTTGATGGAAAGACTAACACTGATGATGTTTACTTTGTTGATGGACTAAGACATAATCTACTAAGTGTTGGACAATTGGCTGATAAGGGTTATCAAGTTTGGTTTTCTGAGAAAACTTGTGTGATAAAAGACAAAGATGGAAATCTGATTGGAAAAGGATCCAAAACCAGAGGTAATGTATTTCAGATGAATCCTACTGAGATGACATGTTTGATAAATAGGATTGATGACAGTTGGTTATGGCATAAAAGGTTTTGTCATATAAACTTTGATAATATTGTCAAGGTGAGCACTACACTTGCGGTAAGAGATTTACCTAGAATTATGAAACCTACTAACATGATTTGCAAAGAATGTATGATGGCAAAGCAAAAAAGCAGTTCATTTCCCAATAAGAAGTTCACATCGGCAGAGAAGTTGGAGATTGTTCATACAGACTTGAGTGGTCCTACTAGGACTAGAGGATTCTATGGTGAAAGGTATTTTATGATTCTTGTTGATGATTTTACAAGAATGATGTGGATTGCATTTTTGAAAGAAAAATCTGAAGCATTTGATAAGTTTAAGATCATGAAAAGAAAAATTGAGAATGAATCTGGAATGAAGATTAAGTGTCTAAGATCTAATAAAGGTGGTGAATTTACATCTAGAGAGTTTAACACTTTTTGTGAAATGAATGGCATTAAGAGACAACTTTCAGCCCCTAGAACACCAGAACAAAATGGTATTACAGAAAGAAAGAACAGGTCAATAACTGAAGCAACAAGAGCTATGTTGTTTGAAAATGATTTGGCTAAAACTTTTTGGAGAGAAGAAGTGAACATAGCAGTATACACTATGAACAGAGTACAAATCAGAGCAGATACAAACAAGACACCTTATGAATTATGGTTTGGACATACACCCTCAGTTAAGTATTTTAGAATTTTTGGAAGTAAATGTTATATTAAGAGAGATGATGATATAGGAAAGTTTGATCCTAGAAGTGATGAAGGAATATTTCTTGGATATTCTTTAAAAAGCAAAGCATATAGATGTTATAAGAGAAGAACTAAGACTATTGTTGAAAGTGCAAATGTAAAAGTTGATGAGAAGTTTAAAATTTAGGAAAGAATGTTTGATTGTGAATCTGATGGAGAAGCACAACCTCAGCCTAACATTGAAAATGCAAAATTATTTTTTGAAACTAACAGTGATTTGCTAAATGAAAGTCATACTGAAGAAGACAAAGAAGAAAACAGAGAAGAAAACAAAGAAGAAAATAGAGAAGAAAGCAGAGAAGAATCTACAGTCGGAACAAGATCAGTAACTATGACACCTAACAGGTATACTTCAAGACATCACCCTATTGAGCAAGTTATTAGAAGTTTAGATAGAGGAGTTTTAACTCAGAATAAGGTACATTTATGTTTGATTTCTCAAATTGAACCTAAGACTACTAATGAAGCTTGTGAAGATGAACATTGGATCAATGCTATGAAAGAAGAACTAGAGCAGATTGAAAAAAACAAGACATGAGAATTGGTCCCTAGACCAGAAGACAAGAATATGATTGGAACAAAGTGGGTATTCAGAAACAAGATGAATGAACAAGGAGAAGTGATAAGAAACAAAGCAAGATTGGTATGTAAAGGATATTCACAACAAGAAGGAATTGACTATGAAGAAACTTTTTCACCTGTGGCCAGACTTGAAGTAGTGAGAATGTTTCTAGCATATGCAACTTACAAAAAATTCAGAGTGTATCAGATGGATGTGAAGTCAACATTTTTGAATGGTGAATTGGAAGAAGAAGTCTACATTGAGCAGCCTGAAGGTTTTCCTTTGACACAAGAAGGAGATATGGTATGTAAGTTAAAGAAAGCTTTATATGGATTAAAACAAGCACCTAGAACCTGGTATGCAAGATTGGATAAGTATTTATTGAAATTAGGATTTATAAAAGGAACAACAGATAGTAACTTATACACAAAAGAAATTGAGAATGGTTTGTTGGTTATAGTTATATTTGTTGATGATATTATCTTTGGAGGAGAAGATGAAGCTAGTGACAAATTTGCAGATGAAATGAAGATTGAATTTGAGATGAGCATGATTGGAGAAATGAAATATTTTTTGGGATTACAGATAACACAAAGCAAGGAAGGTATATTTGTAAGTCAGACTAAGTATTTAAATGAATTATTGAAAAGATTTGGAATGGAAGATTCTAAACCTATTGGAACACCTATGGTAACCGGACATAAGTTATCTAGCAAAGATGAGACACCAGCAGTTGAGCAGAAAAAGTACAAATCTATGATTGGAGGATTGTAGTACTTGACACATACAAGACTTGATATAGCACATTCAGTGGGGATTGTAGCAAGATTTCAAGCAGAACCTAGAGAATCACATTATGCAGTAGTAAAGAGGATACTGAGATATCTAAAAGGAACAATGGATTATGGATTATGGTATGAGAATTATGATGATTTTACTTTATGTGCCTATACTGATGCAGATTGGGGAGGCAGCGTTGATGACAAGAAAAGCACCAGTGGTGGAGCCTTTTTTCTTGGAGGTAAATTGGTCTATTGGCTAAGTAAGAAGCATAATTGTACTTCACAAAGCATAGCAGAAGCAGAATATGTTGCAGCAACAAATAATTGTAATCAGATTATTTGGATGAAGCATATGTTGAAAGATATTGGAATAAAGTTTGATGAGCCTATTGTTATACATTGTGATAACACCAGTACAGTGAGTATGTCAAAAAATCCTGTTTTACATTCTAAGACTAAACATATTGAGATCAAGTATCATGTTGTAAGAGAGAAAGTTGCAGAAAAAGAAGTAAGATTGGAGTACATAAGTACAAAGGAGCAGATAGCAGATATATTTACAAAGCCTTTACCTAAGGATACATTTGTGTATCTGAGAGGTATGCTTGGGGTTATGCCCCAACCTGTCTACTAATCTACAAGATTGTAGTTTGGTTTGGGAGCAGTGGCAGACTTTGTGGTGACATTCTTGGATGCCACTTGCTTGGGTTTATTGGATGGACCTAAACTAGGACCTCTAAGAATGATAGGGCCTTGACTCCTGGTAATGGCATTAAGGTCTTGAGAAGATAGCCTAGAATGAGGACCTCTGAGCACCACAACAAGTTTTTTGTCAAAGATAGGGGGAGAGTCATAGCCATGCGGGTCCTTACTCCTCATCATATTAACACTTGGCTTCACAACTTCAAGCATGTTTACTACATTTTCTACCACTGTGTAAGTGTAGTTGATTGCAACCTTGCCATCCTTTGGTTTAGAGGTTTCCCCCTTGTCATACTTAGGCAACGACTCTTTAAATGCTTTGTGATCAGCATTGATGTTCAGTCCATCCACCTTAAGATTTCCATTCTCAATGAGATCTTGGATAATGTGCTTGAGTTTCCAACAATTCTCAATGGTATTCCCAATGCCATTATGAAATGTACAGAAAGCCTTCTCATCCCACCAATGTGGCTTAATGTCAGGGATGTAATGTTTTGTGGGATCTTGTGGATGCACAAGATTATTGGCAATGAGCATTTTGAAAATATCCTCATAAGAATCACCAAGCTTTGAAAATTGTCACCTCTCTTTCTTGGGCTTCTCTTGGTACCTTAGCCTACTCTCTTGTTGAGGAGGTGCATTGAGCTTCATAGCTTGAACTACGCAGGACAAGTGAAGGACACCTTGATCTTTAGGTTGGGGAGAGTCTACAACTCCATCGTTGACCACTTTTTTGTTTTTGTTCCAATGTGCATTCTTCCCTTTATCCTTGTTGGAATTATTATTGTTTTGACCATTGTTGTTATTGTTGCCATGTTTTGTCAAAATTCCTTGCTCTTTTAGGACATCCTCAATTCGGCACGTGGTTTCAACCATGTTATCGAAGGAATTGAAGATCATCTTTTGAACCTCATACCGCATTTCAGGCACCAAGTTACTGACAAGGATGTCAATTTTCTCATCTTCATGAATGGTCCTAGGATAACGAGAGCACTGTCATCTCCACCTTTGCAAGAAGGTAACAAAGGGTTCCCCCTGATTTTGTTTCAAGTTGCATAGGTCCAACATAGTAATAGATCTTGACAGATTATATGCGAAGTGTTGAACAAACCTATGAACAAGTTCTCTAAAAGTCTTGATGGGGGGAGTGATATTGGTAAACCATTCCATTGCTTGTCCTTTAAGACTTCTAGGGAATGACCTCATCAAATAGGAGTCATCTTGATGAAATTCAAAGCTCATAGTATAGAACTGGCACACATGGTCATGTGGATCACCATTGCCATCATATTTATCGTATTGAGGGAATTCCACCCTCCTTGGAAAATCCTTCATACTCACACTCTTGTCGAATGAATTAGGACAAATTGAGTCTAGTGAGAATGAGCTCTTAGGTTGCATTATTTTCTCCATCATTTGCTTCATTTGGCGGATTTCTTCCTCTTGAGAGGGATTTTGCTTTTGTATTTTGTTGTCCACATCAAAATTATAAGGGACTCTGGTGCCCTTGTTGATTAGACTTTCCAAGAATTTATCTTTGTTTTGTTCCAAATACCTATCCACATACTGTTGGAAGATAGGCTCTTGCTGCATTCGCATAAAGTCTTGAGTATCAAGGTCATAATGTGAGCTACCACCTCCATGTTGGGAACCATGATGTACATGTTGGGAGTGTGGTCTTGAGTTTCTGGGAGGGGTTTACCTCCTACAGTGAGCATACTAAGAGGCCCTTCTTCCTCTAGGACTAGGAGATCTAGAAGGGGTTCTTGACCGCATTCTACTTCTTGGTGTTCTGGAAGGGGTGGAGGGAGGAGAATTATTTCCACTGTTAGCACCCCTGTTGTTGAATTAAGTGTTTAATTATTGGGCTAACAACCTATCTTGCTCCTCTTGAGTGACTTTCCTTTGTAATTCCAATAAATCTTGACTCTCTGCCTTAAGTTGTCTAAAATTTTCTTGTTTTGTAGCTTGTTCATCTAGAAAGGCTTTCTTTTCGCACTCAATTCTTCTGAGCCTTTCACTTGTGTACCTTGAGGTATTTGGAAGTGGTGAACTTGGTCTAGACTGCTTGAACAAGTCGTTGGTATACGTTGCATTGACATGAGCACCACTAGGTTCATTGTCTTGGTCTTCATGTTGTGACCATTGTTCTTGGTGAGCTCGTCTCTTATGCCTTTCATCCCTTTGATGAGCATCCTCATATCTAGCATTAATGAGGGGTGAACCAGGTTGATCATCATGAGAAGAATTCCCAAATATAATGTTGTTTCTGTGTCATTAATAGATGTCATCAAGAGTTTGATCCATGGTTTCCCTCTCCCATCGAGTCACGGTGTAACTCATATCCATACCTGAGTGGGAAGGTGCTGAGGGGGTACTCAACTCACTAAAATTGCTCTTCAGGTCAAACCAGGTTTTAGACTTACTCCTAGGTGACTGGTCAAATATTGGTTCCTTTTCCTTTCTCTTTTGATGAATCTTAATTGCTGGCAGTTGGTTGAAGACTATCTGAGGTTGCTTTCCTTGGCTCACTTGATATCTTGTTGTTACTAACATGAAAGGGAGAGTTCAGGGAAAAAAGACAATTCTAAGAAACGTCAATACCAGACTAGGATAGTAAAAGTTTTCTCTTGTCTGAGAGAGATGGTGAAATAGAACTATTGCAAATAGGTGCAAACCAACACTACCACATAGGTGCTCAATTTTTGGGTGAATACCCTAGCACATATGGATCAGGAGGCTTACTTACACAAATTATACTGAATTTGAATTTTATGAAAATGGGTGGACAAAGAGATTACTAGCACTCTCCAAGTGTGTTATCAAAGAGTCAAAAAAATTATCTATTTGACAGGAACAATTCCTAATTTGTCACTCTCAAGCAAAATCTCTTATGAGATCAAGGATCACTAACTCAAAAGGTCAAAAACACAAGAATCCTAAATATAGAATAGGTCTCTAAAACTAGGACAAGTCACCTAATCAAAAAACTCAGGATTTCAGTTTCTTGTTCATTTTCAAAGATCAAGTAAGTACATCAACAGATTTTTATCATAAGAAAGAAATAAAGGAGGTCAAGCAAGCAATTGTCTTCAAACAATGAGAAAGGGGCAAAGAAACTTGCACATGAACAAGAATAGTGACTTAGTATGCTACTCCTTAAAGATTCTACTTGTGTATGTTCTTGAAAATGTTTTAGCAGGCACTTAGAACACAACAACATCCTGTCAAGCTATCTATAGGGATATACATGGATTTTCTAAAAGGAGTCCTCGATATATGCAAGGTACGTGAGGCACAAATCCATAGATGAGAAGAATTCAAAATCACACAGCCGGGGGGAGATGGTAACCCAAATCTCCTCCTTCACTTCTCAAAGGTATAAAGTTCTTTAAGGCTTAGCCAAGAGTGAAATCTAACTCATTCCCAAGAGAGGTGTCTTTGGATTCACCTCCTAATATTTATACTCCATCAGAACACGGGAGTTAAGGTCATCCCTTGGGGTGATGAAATCCCCAAGCAAGCCTTCTAAAAATAAAAAAGTAAGTAATTCACTATCAAAAGTATTGGAAAGCACTAAAGGTGGTACATTTAACCCTTCAAGTAAATGTGAGGTGAGTCCACAAAGTGGTGCATTTAACTCCTCACACAAACTCAAAGTGAGTCCACACCTTAGAACACTAATGAGATCAAGAAAGCACAAAATGGGAAAATTTTTGTGGAACACTCAACGCTTCTTTAGGTAGACCCATCCCCTGAATATGGTGCTGAGATTGCATCCAAAGGGTTGAACGATGCGTGATTAAAAAAAGTGAGTCCAATAACCCAATTTAGCTAACAAGATCAATCAAAAGTACTCTAAGATTTCTTATCAATACTACTCATAAGCGCAAGAGGGTTTGAATCATGGAGTATTTAACTTTCCAAGTAAACATGAAGTGAGTCCACAAAGTGGTGCATTTAACTCTTCATGTAAACCAAGAATGAATCCATGCCCTAGATTACTCAATGAGATTTTTTTGATATTGAAACCAAGAATTACTTAATGTTTAAACAAAAACATTCACTTAAACACAAACTTGTATGAAAGAAAATCTATGTTCATTCATTTCTCATGAAGAATATCAATTGAAATGTGTTCTATGAAAGCATGTAAACACTCAAGCCAAACACATGAGAGGTTCATTTTTAATCCCAAACCAAGTGTTATAGAGATTGTAGTAACTCACCTTAGGTCCAAAGATCTACAATCCAGAATTTAGCACACATCCAAAAAAAACCCTAAGATGGTTAGATATGAAAATCAATTGTTAGGAGTTTAATTTAACATTGCTGTCTTCAAGACAATCTTTAAAGATTGATTTATTTGACCCATAAAATCACAATATTAAAATTTCTAGAAAGAATGAAGTTTTTAGCCAACATCAAGAACTACCATTTCAAAAAATTATAAGATCTTATGATTCCATTTGTTTCCTCAACCAATAACCTTTTCAGACTATAATTTTTCTGTCATAAATCAGATTTAAAACACCAAACCCTACCTAGGGAATCACATATCTTTCTCAAAAAGAATCCAAATGAAACCAAAATAATTTCACAGTAACTATTAATAAATCTAGTTTCCAAATATGTAAGCCATTTATTTTTCCTATTCATAAATTATTTTCTAAGAGCAAATCATTGCCTGTAACTCCAATGTAGATTGTTAAAAACTAGTTTTTGCTCAAATGCCCATAACTTTCACAAATTTGCATAAAAATGACTCAAACCAAAAGGAAATGAAAGATAATTCACATATATTTCCAATGAATATTATTATAGGTCCTGATTCTTCACAATTTGTCTATACCAGATGTTTCAATCTGACTATATTCAAAGAATCTCAAATCTCAAATCTGCAAATACTCACTTTCACCAAAATGATCATAACTTATTCATTTATTTATAAAAGTGAACCAAAAAAAAAGCATGAGAAATAGGATTCATCATTCTATCCATCCACTACTATATTATAGGGTTTCTAGCCTGTACATGGCTGTACAAGGCCTGGAACCAACACTAAAACTGAAAAACCAATCAAGAATGAGGCCAGAAATTGATCTTTTCTGCCCCACGGTGGGTGCCAAAAATGTGTGATAGAAAGTGGTCACACTTCTGTGAATCCTTGCATTCAAGGAGACTCAATAATGAGCTTTTGAATATTGATTCACAGCTCTTTATCTGAGGAGTGCATGAATTGTTATGAGGCCCTCAGATTGACTGAGTTGAACCCATGCAAGTACACCACAGAATGAGAGATTCAAGGATGAAAAGAAAGAATGCTAATCTCCATTGGATCATCAAGTTCTTGCATGCAAATGAAATTAATCTATATGATTGCAATGTAAGAAAATAAACTACTTTATTGAAATGAAGATTAAGCTAAAACAATGAAATAAATTAAACTAAAATGCTATGAGTATTAAACTATATGTAAATATGCAAGCTAAATAATGATCTCAAAAACTCTAATGTAAAAACCTGCAGCATAACAATATTCTGAAAATTCTGGATGTCTAATTGAGAAGGAGAGGGCTCCTTATATAAGAAACTGATGAAAAGAATGCATCTCCAAGATCAATGTGAGATTAATGCAAAAGGAAGAAAGAAATCTCATTTTTAGAAAGTGTGGAGAGAAAAGGAAATCTCTTTATTTTATTTATTTTTTATTTCACCTATTTCCTTTTTCATCACAAAAGATCTTTTGAGAGGATTTTATTTATTTTAAAAGAATAATTCTCTTTTAATTAAATAAAATAAGGTTATTTAATTAAAAGATGAATATTAATTAAATAAAATAAAATCATTTAATTAAAAAGGGTTTTAATTAAATAAATTTATTTTACTTAAGAGATATTACTTTCAATTAAATAAAGTTATTTTATTTATTTAAAAGAGATTATTTCTTTTAATTAAATAAAATTATTGATGACATGATTAAACTTTAGGAGATTATTGAAATGATTGAAATAGTTATGATTTGATCAAGGAAATTGATTTGAATATATTGTAAAGCATTGATTCAGAAAATTGATATTTGACAAATTGAATAAATGGGGCCCAAAGTCTAGGCAACCATTTTAGGGTGCATACAAGCGATAGCTGGCAAATCAGATATGGTACCAGATGTAGCACCACCTCCTCCACCACCAGCTCCACATGATGGTGCCAGTGAGTCCTAGGTCTAGGTCTTAGGATAGATGTATAGAGACATATCCTGGGATTGTATCCAAATTTTTGTATCTCACATTGTTTCATGACATATTATATATATATATATACATACACACACACACACACACACACGCACACACACACACACACACACACACACATACATACATACATATAGACACACACACACACACACACACACATATGTATGTATGTATGTGTATGTATGTATGTATATATATGTATGTATGTATATATATATATATATATGTGTGTGTGTGTGTGTGTCTATATATATATATATAGACACACACACACACACACACACACACACACATATATATATATATATATATATGAGAATGAGATTACTGGATTGGCGATTTATCTTGTGTATTTGTCCCACTTGTGATGGATGTATCAATTTTTATATTGTTTTATCATATTGCTCAAAATGTATGGTATAAATGCTCATGTATATTCTCTCTCATATATGTATGTTTAATTCTCATGTATATGATATAGACTAATGTTTCTGAAAATGATCTCTTTAGGGTATAGCTATGATGATAAGATTAACCCCTTGTGATGATAGGAAAATGATGTAATGTGACAGACAAGGAGTAAAAATATGATCGAGAGAAGGAAAGGTGAGCATAGTTAACTGACAGGTCCACGAAAGATGAAAGGAGAGCTCTCTTCATATGCAAGATGCAAAACTAATGTAATATAAACCTAAAATGAAAGCTACTATGAAAGTGGTTGACTTGCAAGGTCACAATGCCAATAGACATCTAATAATCATCATAGAGCTTTATTGGTAGCGTCGCAAGATCATACAATACACACTAGTATGACTATGGGTATATGAATATGATCTATATCAGATAGGAATGTGGAAATCCCACCTAGGCACCAAAGACATATAAGTCAAGATGACTAGTGCAGTGAGATTACCTAAGTTTGATATGGCAAGATTATACTCGCATCGAGACACAAGGAAAGTCAAGATAACTATAAGTATGCACTCATGTAAACAATCAAGGATAATAGCTTATAGATCCTAAGTGTTAAGTGGAACAAGCATAAATGCTAATGACAATAAGAACCAACAAGATATACCCACATGCAGAGAAAGAAATAAAACATGTTCTCATGCCCTCAATCTTCTAGCTATGCATCATCAAAAACTATCAAAAACTATCTTTGGGAGAGAACACTCATCAAAGAAATTATCATAGACAACACACAAAGGAAATAAAGTCAAACAAGTCCCAATGAGTCAAATGTTTAAGTGTGCGTGTGTAGGTCATAGAGTCAAAATTTGAGTATCACATCTGCTAGTGAGAAATATCACATCATTCTAGACTGTGGGTAGGATATCTGATAAGTGTTGAGAAACACTTGATGTGAGGGTAGTGTTGAAAAACATAGTTGAGGAGTGTTGAGAAACACTATGTGCGAGGTATCCTAAAGACTAGCACATCCAAGAGACCAAAGCTAACATAGTGATGCCCCCTAGACAAAGACAAGGACCAATTCGAAACCAAGGCAACAAGGACAAGGTATGATGGAGAAAGGCTAAGTGTCGAGGATGCATGCTAAGAAATAGGGGTGTAGAGGCCTCAAGTAGCATCTGTTTCCAAGTTTTCACCACTTGGATTTTATTGCAAATTTTTTTCTTTTTATCTTTTTTTTAAATTTTTTTCTACCAAGGTGCCTATTTCCAGGTTTTCACCAAGGCACTTTTTCTATTTTTTTTGAATTTTTTGCTATTTTTTGATTTTTTTTGTATTTTTTTAAAGACCTTATATACTTTTTTTTTAAAAGGATTTTCTCAACATCATATATGAATTTTTTTGGTATTTTTTCAGGATCAATAAGATATGTACAAAGGATGCCCCCAAACAGAATAGGCATCATGGGTAGAACTTCTTTAGGTGCAGAATATTGATAAGATCAGGGAGCTGTTCTCCCTTTTCATTAGATAGCAAGTAAGCACCTGTTCCAAAAGCAATAGTAATTATGTATGGTCCAAGCCAATTAGGCTCAAACTTTCCCTTTTTCTATCAATTTTCTTGGTTCTTGGGATTTTCACGTAGGACAAGATCTCCTACTTGGAATTCTCTAGGATGCACCTTTTTGTTGAATGCTTTGGACATACACTTTTGGTAAACTCTCATGTGATCAACTAATGCTTTATGCTTTTCATCAAGAAGTTCTAACTCTTGCAATCTCATGGCACGATAATCTTCATATGTAACCAAAACTTTGAGAGAGACTCTAAGTGAAGGGATCTCGACCTCTAAAGGTAACACTACTTCAGCACCATAAGTAAGGGCAAAATGAGTAGCCCCTATGGGAGTACGAATACTCATTCTATAAGCCCATAAAGTTGGATTTATTTGGAGATGCCAATCATGACCATTCTTGTGAACTGTTCTATGGAGGATTTTAAGAATGGTCTTATTCGAGGCCTCTACTTGTCCATTTCCTTGTGGGAAGTAAATGGAGGACCAATGTTGTTTTATCTTGAACTTCTTACAGAGTTGTTTAAGGTCCTTATTTTTGAATTGACCTCCATTGTCAGTGATTATCTTTGAAGGCACACCATACCGACAAATGATATGGCTCAAAATAAATAAGGAAATCATCCTCCCTGAAGCAACAGACATTGGAATAGCTTCTACCCATTTGGTAAAGTAGTCAGTAGTAGTGATGATAAATTTATGTCCACCTGATGAGTTTGGATGAATTTTCCCAACAAGGTCAAAGGCCCAGCACTGAAATGGCTAATGAGATATCGAAGGAATAAGCTCCCTACTTGGAGCATGAATCGGGTTTCCATGTTTCTGACACTTTTCACATGATTTGGCAAAAGCTATTGCATCCATCTGCATGGTAGGCCAATAGTACCCAGCCCTAAGCAACCTATGGGCCATGGCAAGACCATTAGAATGTCCTCCACAAATGCCCTCATGAATGTCAGCTAACACTTGGTTGGATTCCTCCTTTTCCAAGCACCTAAGAAGTGTCCCATCTAAACCCACCCTATACAAATCACCAGAGATAAGGGTATGGTGAGAGGCATTACGGATAAGGTTTCATCTTTTAGAATGGTTGAAGGTTTTAGGAATAACGCCATCATGGAGATATGAGTAAATGGCACCATAGCGGGATGACTCATGGCCAACAAGAGTAAAAATGACTTGGCTTTCTGGGGAGTCATAGATGGGATAGTGTAGCTCTTCCACCAGGAATTTGAATCTCAACTCATGCTATTCTAGCTGAAGAAGTGAAGCCAATTTAGCCATAGCATCAGCTACTTTATTCTCTGTTCTAGGGATTTGTTGAAATGTAACAAAAATGAAATAGCGGTGCAATGAATCAACCATCTTCTTATAGGGTATCTGTTTGTCATCCTTTGTTTGGTATTCTTCATTAACTTGGTTGATGATCAGTTGTGAATCCCCATAAATGTGCAGCTTTGTGATTCCCATTTTTAGTCCATTTGTCAAGGCTTCATATTCAACTATGTTCTTTGTGCATGGGAACAAAAGTTTGTAGGACTTAGGAATTGTGTACCCATGAGGAGAGACAAACAAAACTCTAGCTCTTGAACCATTTTGCATGAAAGACCAATCAAAGAACATCTTCCATGTTCTATCAGTTATGTACATGAGATGTTCATCTAGAAAACTAACTTGAAGAGGCACATTGTCTTGTATAGGAAAGTCAGCTAATTGATCGGCAATAGCTTGTCCTTTGATAGCCTTGCATTCAATATACTCAATGTCAAATTCAGAAAGAATCATTATCCATTTAGCAAGTCTTCTTGTGAGAGCAACCTTGCTGAGTAAGTATTTAAGAGGATCAATTTTAGGTATGAGATGTACTATGTGTGCAAGCATGTAATGTCTCAACTTCTGGGCAACAAATACCACTGTGAGACAAGCCTTTTCAATACTGGTATAGTTAACTTCATAGGACACAAGGGTATGACTGATGTAATATATGGCCCTCTCCTTCCCATTTTCATCAATTTGAGCCAATAATGCCCCCAAGGAAGATTCAGTTGCTGAAATGTACAAAATGAGTGGTTTTCTTGGGATAGGAGGCATTAAGATGGGAGGATTGGCCAAGTATGCTTTGATTTGGTCCATGCTTTTCTGACAATCCTCATTCTAGACGCATTTAGCTCCTTTATGCAATGTCTTATTAAAGGGTTGAGCTCTATCTGCTAGTTGTGAAATAAACCTCCTTATAGATTGAAGAAGTCCCTGGAGACTCCTCATTTGGCTGATGTTTTTGGGAGGTAGCATATCTAATATTGCTTGAACTTTCTCTGGATCCACCTCTATTCCTTTGGCTAAAATAATAAATCTAGAAGTTTTCTGGAGGTGACTCCAAATGCACACTTTTTGAGATTTAATTTCAGTTGAAATTGTTCCATACGATCTAAAATGACTTCTAGATCTCCTAGGTGTGTATTCCTCTTTTTAGATTTTTCCAAGGTGTCATCCACATAGTCTTCCATGTTCTTATGCACCATGTCATGGAATATAGTTTTCATAGCTCTTTGGTAAGTAGCTCCTGCATTCTTTAATCCAAAAGTCATGACATTCCAACAATAGGTTCCCCATGCACAAGTGAATGCTGTCTTTTCCTGGTCTTCAAGAGCTATCTTAATTTGGTTGTAGCCGAAAAATCCATCCATCAAACAATAGATCTCATATCCCGCAGTCATGTCCACTATCATGTCTATATTAGGAAGTGTAAAATCATCCTTTGGGCAAGATTTATTAAGATCTCTAAAATCTATGCGGACATGAATGGACTTGTCATGTTTTGAAACTGGTACAATATTGGATATCCATTCGGCATAATCAATGGCTCTTATAAATCCTACACTGAGGAGCTTTTCTAATTCTTCTTTTACTAAAAGAGCTATGTGAGGATGCATTTTTCTCAACTTTTGTTTCACTGGTTTTATGCCTGGAGCTATGGAAAAATGATGCATGATGAGACTAGTGTCCAACCCTGGCATGTCTGAGTAAGTCGAAGCAAAATTAATCTTCTTTCTTTATAGGAACTTGGTATATGCCTCTTTTTCTTGTGTTGATAGAGATTGAGCCAAGTGCACAATTTGTGGAGCCTCTTTATGTATTCAGATTAATTGGCTGTGTGGGTGCAATAAGCACTGATGACCTATCTTGAAAATAACTTTGAAGATGATCAAGTACCCCATCCTTAGGCACCCCAGAGAGGTTTTCACCTTTGGATACGTCCTTTATTTTTACCTTTTTAGGTTTTGATATCGGCACATAGTTGTTTTCACCATCAAAACTCTTATTTCTTGTTTCTTTTCTTTTCATTTTGTGACTGAGGTACTTGATATTTGGTTCTATCATGCTCGTAGTTGGTTCGCTGGTTTAAGAGACTACAGGGTCAAGAGCATTTAGGTAGCATGTTATCTCATAGTCATTCTGTAAAGTTGGGAGTTGAGGCTTTTGGTGGCACTGAGACCAATCAATTAGGTGAGGATTGGCAAGGGGCAAGTCAATGATAGGTTCAATGTTGTGGATGTGGATGGTATCATCTCTGGTGATTGCAAAGTTAGGGTCTATCAAGTATCCCCATAAGGTACCCAAATCAGGATTTATCCTACCAAACGAAGCATCATCCACTAAAGTGACTCGTGGATTCCAATCTTCTAATCCTACGCATGACTCGTTGGCTACCTCGGGTTGGGAACTATATGTATGAATGACATCAACATCCATCTCAATAGTAGAGGAATCTGAAAGAGATTCCCATTCATATTGATGTGAATTTGTGTCTGAATCTCGGCTGGGATGTTTATGCCATGCATGTTTTCGATGCCTTGAGGTAGAGGCTTTGATGTCACCAAGGGTAATACCTTCTTGAATGCCATTTGTGTATTGATGTTCTTGAATGGGATCCTCAACATAATCTTCAACAACAGGTTCCTCTTGTTCTAGGTTTGAAACTGTTGGATTGGCAGCCAGAGTATCTATACGATGCAGGAGCATCCTGGGTGTAAGAGCAATCTTGCATCACCCAAAAATATTTTTGTTTTTGTATTCAATAAGGGCTATCTTGTGTAGAGTTGCTATTTATGGAAAATTGCTATTTTTAGTAAGTTGGTCTTACTATCTCAAAATGTTCTAATTTTACATATGGAGGTTCATCTCAGTCATATTAGCCTGCCAGCAAAGTTTCATGGCTAGATCAGGTCTAGTTTTGAAGATATTGAAGATTTTTGGTATTGGCAGCAGGGTATAGAAACTTTGAACTCAGTTTTGAAGGCTTTAGAGGCCCCGAATGAGGTTGTAAATTTGGGTGACATGTGCTTTGCATGGGTCAAGCCTGTAGAGCACCTCGTGGTGTTTCCAGAATGGGGTTATAATAGCCAATCGGCTCAACGGGCGATGACTTATGGTCTTCAGAAGTTGGGTCACCTGAAATGGTGGAAAATAACTTTTCTTCAAAATTTTTGTTTGGGTTTCAAAACTCATTTTGAGCCGACTTTGATGTAATAAATTGTAAAATAAAATAATTCTAAGTTTGGTCGGCCCTAAGGGCTAAATTTCTAGAACCTTCTCGGGCAGTGGAAATTTCCTATATAAAGAAGGCCCATAGTGTTGTCTAGGGTATTTCTGGGTAGTAGATCTAGGTATTGATTCAAGGCTTTGTCCTACAGAATATTGTAAGGGAATGCCCATGTGGCTTTGCATATTGTAATTCTAAAAGTTTGTAATTCCACATTTGTGGAGATAATAAGAAGCCAATTTTCTGTTCTTGCATATTATTGTTGTTGTTTCTCTATTTTTGTTATGTGTTTGTGGTATTAAGGGGAGCACCCTTCATCACTATATCTCCCCAAAGGAGATTGGTGGAAGGGACCCAATCTTCACACCTATCTTGTTGATTTTGCAAATTGGGTATGTAGTCTGATTCATCATCACTATCCATCACAACTAAGATAGGATCAATTTTCTTTTTCTGACTTCAAAACCTAGGCCAACTATTGTTTTAGATCTGCACCCAAAAAGAGCATGATCGAGTGGTTCAGCTTTAGCATCTAACCTGTGATTAAGAGGGCCATGACCTGGTTAATCCATGTTTTTGACCAAAGTGTATCCTCTCCCATAAGCCTTAGGAGATGGGGAGAAATGTTCATTATGCTTGTATTTTTCCTCCTTGTAAATCCAATCTCTAATAGCTACTTCTTCTTTTTCATCCTGGATGGGCACTAAGGACTCTACAAATGTATCAAATAGAGTCATGGCTGAAGATGAAGGTTGCATTTCTTGTGAAGGTTTTCCATAAGACCTAGGTGAAATTGGAAATTTTGTAAAGGAGTCAATTTGATACCCTCCCATACCAAGGTCTATAGACTTGAACTATTCTAGAGTTGCATCAAAATTCTTTGCTTCTTAGTTGAGAGGGACATGAGCCCCTGCTGAGATGGCATTAATAGACAAGGTACGATCACTTGGTATGCAAACTTCTACACCATTTTATGGGAATTTAACACATTGGTGATAGGTAGACGGTACTACCTACATGTCATGAATCCATGGTCTACCTAATAAGATGTTGTATGTGAGGGGTCCAGCATCAACAATCTGAAACAAAATGTCTTTCTCAACTGGGCCAATCCTGATAGGAAGGATAGCCAACCCCTTAGAGCTTCTCTCTGCCTCATCATATGCTTTTATGGTAATCCTCTTCCTAGTATCAATCACTTGCTCAAAGTACACCAAAGTTTTCAAAAGACTTAAAGAACATATATTGAGTCCAACATCCCCATCTATCAACACGCGCCTGACATGAGTTTTATGGATCATGACCTCAATGTGAAGGGAAAGATTATGTGGATGACTCAAAGCTTTGTCGTCTTCTTCTAAAAATGTGAGGTAATGTGGGCTAGCAAGGTGGTTCACCATGTTCTGGAATTGGTCAATATCTATGTTGTTAGGAACATTGGCTGCACGCAAAGCATCCTCAAGGATACACTTATGTCTTGGGGACAATTCTAGGAGTTCAAAAATTGAAATTTGAGTTGGCGTTCTTTGTAACTGGTCAACAAGATTATAGCTTATGTCAGGATTGACTACTGATTTGGTGGTGACATTCTTAGATGTCACTTGATTGGATTTGGAATTAGGCCCTCTAATAACCACTGGACCTTGACTTTGGCTTCTAGTGACAGTGTTAAGAGCTTGGGATGACCTTCGAGAGTGAGGAACTCTAAGTACTATCATAGGTTCTTCATCAAATATTGGAGGAGAATCAACTTCATGACCATAAGGATCTTTGCTTCCCATCATATTGACACTTTCATCCACCACTTCAAGCATGTTGATCACATTTTCTACAGACGTGTATGTATAGTTGATTGCAGCCTTGCCATCTTTGGATTTAGAGGTTTCCCCCTTATCATATTTGGGAAAAGGCTCCTTAAAATCTTTGTGGTATGCATTAATATTAAACCCATCAACCTGAAGTTTACCATTCTCAATTAAATCCTGAATAAGATGCTTATGCTTCCAACAATGTTCTATGTCATGTCCAATGCCATTGTGGTATTTGCAGAAAGATTTTTCATTCCACCAATGTGGTTTGATTTCAAGTATGTAGAAATTTTCTGGATCTTGAGGTTGTGTGAGATTATTAGCAATAAGCATCTTAAAAACATCCTCATAGGAGTCACCAAGCTTAGTGAATTGTCGCTTTTCCTTTTTGGGTTTTTCTTGATATCTTTGTTTATGCTCTTGTTGATTAGAGGATGTATTGAGCTTCATAGCTTGAACTACACGAGATAGATGGAGGACACCTTGATCCTTTGGTTGGTTAGAGTCAACAACTCTGTCATTAACCACTTGTTTATTTTTGTTCTAGTGCAAGTTCTTGCCTTTGTCCTTATGAGAGTTGTTATTATTTTGACTATTGTTGTTATTATTTTGTTTAGTCAAAATACCTTGGTCTTTCAAGACATCCTCTATTCTACATGCGGTTTCAACCATAGTGTCAAATGAATCAAAGACCATCTTTTGAACCTCATACCACATCTTAGACACTAAATTGTTAACAATGATATCAATTCTTTCATGTTCAGGAATTATCCTAGAATAACGAGAGCACAATCGTCTCCACCTTTGTAAGAATGTAACAAAGGATTACCCTTGGTTTTGTTTCAAATTGCAAAAATCTAGCATGGTGACTGATCTTGATAAGTTGTATGGAAAATGTTGCACAAATCTATGGACAAGTTCTTTGAAAGTTTTGACAGGAGGGGTTATGTTGGTAAACCACTCCATAGCTTGACCTTATAGACTCCTTGGGAATAATCTCATAAGATAGGAGTCTTCATGGTGGAATTCAAAACTCATGGTGTAGAACTGATGCACATGATCATGTGGATCACCATTGCTGTCATACTTGTCATATTGGGGAAATTCAATTTTTCTAGGAAAATCCTTCATGCTCACACTCCTATCAAAAGGATTAGGACAAATAGATTCAAGGTTGAAGGAACTCTCGGGAGCCATCATTTTCTCCATCATTTTCTTGATTTGCTTAATTTCCTCTTCTTGTGAGGGACTCTATTTCTTGAGTTTCTTATTGACATCAAAATTGTAAGGGACCCTTACACCCTTGTTTATCAAGCTTTCTAGGAACTTATCTTTATTTTGCTCAACATATTTTTCCACATATTGTTGAAATAGTGGCTCTTGTTGCATTCTCATAAAATCTTGAGCTTCAAAACTTGCACTACTTCCTCCGTGTTGAGAGCCATGATGAGCTTGTTGGGAGGGTGGTCTTGAGTTCCTAAGAGGTGTTGGTCTCCTATAGTGATCATATTGTAAAGTCCTTCCTCTAGGACTAGGAGATCTTGATGGTGACCTTGAATACCTTCTAACACATGGTGTTCCCGAGGGAGTAGATGGTGGAGAGTTGTTTCCACTATTGTTACCCCTATTGTTGAATTATGCATTGAGTTGTTGGGCTAGAAGCCTATCTTGTTCTTATTGAAATGCTTTTCTCTCCATTTCTAGCAAGGCTTGTTGCTCTGTCTCAAGTTGTCTAAAATTTTCTTCTTTAGTAGCTTGTTCATCCAAAAAGGATTTCTTTTCGCATTCGATTCATTTAAGCCTTTCACTCGCATACCTTGAGGTTGTTCATAGTGGAGAGTTGGGCCTTGAATGTTTGAACAAGTCATTAGTGAATGCTACATTTATATGAACATCACCAGATTTGTTGTTTTGGTCTTCATGTTGTGACCATGCATCTTGGTGAGCATGCTTGTAATGTCTTTCAGCTCATTGATGAGCATCTAAATATATGGTGTTGATAGGGGGTGATTCAGGTTGATTATCATAAGAAGATTCACCAAACATCATGTTACCCCTATGTCTTTGGAAAATGTCATCAAGAGTTTGATCCATTGCTTCTCTTTGCTTTCTGGTCAAGGTGTAACTCATGTCCATATTTGATTGAGAAGGTGCTAAAGAGGTGGTCAACTCAATAAGGCTACTCCTAGGCTCAAACCAATCTTTTGAAGTACTCTTAGGAGATTGATTGAAGATGGGTTCCTTCCCCTTTCACTTTTGGCGAGTTTGGACTAAAGGTAATTGTTCAAAAACTACTTGAGGTCATTTTCCTTGGTCCACTTGGTATCTTGTTGTAACCGACATGAAAGAAAAGACCCTTAGTGATAAGACAACCTTATGAATCATTGATTGTCAAACTAGGATAGTGAAAATATTCAATTGTCCAAAAGAGAAATGATGAAATAGAAAGTTGACAAAAGGCATAAATCAACACTGCCACAGTGGTGCATAATAAAAGGATTTTAGTATCCTAGCACATATGGATTAGGAGGATTATTTACCCAAAATTGAAATTTTATGAAAATGAATTTGGAAAAATGAGTACTCAAACTCTCCAAGTGTGTAATCAAAGATTTTAAAGGTGAATCTAGTCAACAAGGATAGTTCCTAACTTGTCAATGATAGGCAAGATCTTTGGTGAAGTCAAGAATTGCTAACTCAAGATGCCTAGAGCCAAGAACCTAAGGTACGAATAGGATTTCAATTGCAGAGTATGAAACCTACTAAGATCTGGTCAACCAAGGGAAGATTGAAAATTGCATAAACTAGACAGGCAGCAAAAAGACTCTGTGCGATAGTTACTAGGCAAACAGGGTGATAATTTCTAACCAGGCGATATTTCATGCTAATCAGGGCAACAGTTTCCAGGTAGTCTGTGTGATACTTTCTAGGTAAGAGGTGCGATAGTCTTCCAGTGGTGAACTATCACATGATATTTCTCAGTATAGGGTGTGATACTGTTCTAGTGTCGTACAATTCTTGACCAGTGAGTGCTAAAAATCTCAGTTTTAAGGGCAATTTGTTCAAAATCTCAGTGTAAAGGTTGGTTTTTTCTGGTCAAGGTGTAACTCATGTCCATATTTGATTGAGAAGGTGCTAAAGAGGTGGTCAACTCAATAAGGCTACTCCTAGGCTCAAACCAATCTTTTGAAGTACTCTTAGGAGATTGATTGAAGATGGGTTCCTTCCCCTTTCACTTTTGGCGAGTTTGGACTAAAGGTAATTGTTCAAAAACTACTTGAGGTCATTTTCCTTGGTCCACTTGGTATCTTGTTGTAACCGACATGAAAGAAAAGACCCTTAGTGATAAGACAACCTTATGAATCATTGATTGTCAAACTAGGATAGTGAAAATATTCAATTGTCCAAAAGAGAAATGATGAAATAGAAAGTTGACAAAAGGCATAAATCAACATTGCCACAGTGGTGCATAATAAAAGGATTTTAGTATCCTAGCACATATGGATTAAGAGGATTATTTACCCAAAATTGAAATTTTATGAAAATGAATTTGGAAAAATGAGTACTCAAACTCTCCAAGTGTGTAATCAAAGATTTTAAAGGTGAATCTAGTCAACAAGGATAGTTCCTAACTTGTCAATGATAGGCAAGATCTTTGGTGAAGTCAAGAATTGCTAACTCAAGATGCCTAGAGCCAAGAACCTATGGTACAAATAGGATTTCAATTGCAGAGTATGAAACCTACTAAGATCTGGTCAACCAAGGGAAGATTGAAAATTGCATAAACTAGACAGGCAACAAAAAGACTCTGTGCGATAGTTACTAGGCAAACAGGGTGATAATTTCTAACCAGGCGATATTTCATGCTAATCAGGGCAACAATTTCCAGGTAGTCTGTGTGATACTTTCTAGGTAAGAGGTGCGATAGTCTTCCAGTGGTGAACTATCACATGATATTTCTTAGTATAGGGTGTGATACTGTTCTAGTGTCATACAATTCTTGACCAGTGAGTGCTAAAAATCTCAGTTTTAAGGGCAATTTGTTCAAAATCTCAGTGTAAAGGTTGGTTTTTTTGATTTCAAGCATAGTGACAATAGTAAACAGACAGGTTTACAAATATTAGGTGATCAAACATGTCATAAAACACTTGAAACAAGGGCAAAAGCAACCTTGCCAAGAGAAGCAATTGTGATATCAAAGCAATAAAATCCTATGAATGCTGCCATGATGTTTGATGTTTGAGAATGTTTACATGGGTAGATCATAGTGAGAAAACTTCAAGCACTTACTAGCCTAAAAAGACAATGGCTTAATACTTAACAACTTGGCCCACACTTGATGCTCCATTGCCTGACACAAAGTGGTTGCCCATAATAGATGTTGGCTTTGTCGTGGAAGTGCCAATGACACAACCAAAGGAACACAGATGGTGAGTAATCTTGGGGTGATCTGAGTTATTCCACTTGGATCAATCCTTGCACCAAGAAGCTAAGCGGAAAAATAGGGTGGCTTCTATCTATGGTTCTTAGTAAGGGCTTCCGTTCGTAACACCCCTCTTGCTCCCCAAAGGAACTCCTTACCTTGCGGAAAGTAACGAACCTCACAGCCTCAAGAGTACCTTAAGCATTCTTGCTTGACATTTTCCTCATGGTTGCAATCCCACAAGCTACTCACATCAAGCAAAGACAAGTGCTACGTCTACCAAGGTTTTGTGTCCTTGATAGGCTTGAGATTATAGCGGGTCGGAATAGCCTATGAAAAGCTTGTCCCCACTCAGGTCATTCCTCTTGATTGCTCAAGAGAAGGCCCGCTAAAGGATCCTAGACTACACAACAAGTGGATCAACCTTTGAGGCCGGTTAGGATTTCTGGTTCACCTCAAGGGTGAAGAGCATAATCTCCTACCTCAAAAATTTCACCCAAACACACCAAGCAAAGGTTCAATTACCCTCTTGCTTTCAAATCCTAAAAGTGGGTCAGAATTTCTGGTTCACCACAAGGATGAAGAGCATAATCTCCTACCACCAAAAGACTCCTACAACAAGATATTATGTTCCTATGAAATGAAACAACTAGTAAATGCCACACTTGAAATGAAATAAATAACAAGCACACTTTTTTTTGTTTTTTTGTTTTTTTATGCTTTGGGTAGCCTTGCAAAAATCATTAGTATCCCTTGTGCATGCAATCTTTTGGCAAAATATTTTCAAGCAAGAGGCACCTACAACCACAACTTGTTAGCCCTACAAAGGTTAGCACAACAAAAATCCAAATGAAATCTGCAAATTAAATTTGCCTAACCACAACAAACTTAACCAGCAAGCTAATTAGATCAAAACTTAGTAAGAAAGAACCAAGAAACAAGTCACTGCTAAGCACGGGTGATAGTACAGTCACTAGAAGTATCGTGCGATACTTTATAGTATATTGGGGTGATATTATCTTTTTGGGCGATACTTCACTATACCTACGGGCGATAGAATGTTCTAAATAGTGTGACAGAATGTTACAAAGGGAGTGATACTTTAACTAGTAAAGTATTGTGCTAGTATATAATGAACTATCACATGACACTAGAAAAGTATCACACGATACTCCAAGACAGTAAAATCAGAGAGCTGAAAATGAAGCTAAATTATGACAAAAAATTGACGGAAATGCATGAAATGAAGGACAAAACAATAATGCTCTGCCCCACAGTGGGCGCCAAAAATATACACACTAAATAGTGCACTTCTCTAAGTCATTACATCCAAGGAAATCCATGAATGTGATACCTTAGAAAGTGACCTGGAGCTCTCTATGTATGGAGTTGCAAGATTATTTGATTGCTCTCAACTAGAGCTATAAAGCTTATGACCTTGCTAGTCAACCACATAATGAGAGATTCAAATGAAGACAAGGGAAAGAGTGCCAATATCCTCAAGAATCAAAATGTAATGCAATGCAATGCTAAAAATGAAGATGCAAACTATGCAAACTAAGCTATGAAAGGAAATGAAAGTATTACAAAGCCCTCCTAATTAAGCTAGGTGAGTTAATCTAAAGCATAAAGGAAACTAAGCTAAATATGAAGCTATGAATGCCATGATAATGAAACTAAAATGCAAGAAATGAAACTAGAATAGCATGTAAATATGAAGGCCAAGAATGCTCCAAATCTCCAAAGCTCCAAAGTCACCTAGAAAACTTGTAGCATAACATTAGCATTCAAAAGATTCATATGCAAATGAGAAAGAGAGCTCTTCTTTTATAGGAAATGAGAAACAATGGATGATGGAGATTAAGAGGAAAAAGATTTAATCAAGGGTGAGGCTTGAAGAGAGATCAATCCATGTGCACAAATATCCTCCAATGAGAAAATAAGAGTTGACTTTTGTGTCCATATGAGACAAAAAAAGTGCTTTTCTTCTTTTTATAAAATAAGAATAATACTTTATTTGCAC